>JAQISU010001251.1:461122-806122 GCA_029339505.1 Unio delphinus | reverse complement strand
TAATGAAAATAATTTCCGTTTTGAGAAATTGTCCATTTAAAGCAGGTGTTAGGTAGGTTTTATTGTAAGGCCAACCACAAACAGAAACTCAAATGTCTGCTCGCTTGCATATGACATAGAAGCATGGCAGCAATAATAAAGACAATAATTAGCTAAAAAAAATTTGCAACTAATATTTTACAGCTAAATGTATTTTTATATCTGGACAAAACCTTTTCTACATACATAATTTCTTATTTTTTTTAATTTGATTAGCATACGACATTAGAAAACTTGCAGCTTGAAAATTGTAGTTCAATTATTATTTTTATTAAAGTCGACAAATTTGAAGCGACAGTTCTAAACCTTGTAGTGTCAGTTTATCGGTCATGTGTATTATTGACTCTTTCTAACTAGACACTTATAATATGGACAAATGAGTTAACAACCTTTTCCTTCTCTCATCGTATAACCCTCATTTTATTTGTTTCGATGTACCTGCTGATTCCGAAAACATCCCAACTTAACTAAAAGGAATGTGTATTGCCCTGAGAAGACTCAGTTGAAGGGAAAATCAATTTTCGGGGTTATGATAACAATTATCGAAAACTAAAACACTGTATATATATATATATATATATATATATATATATATATATATATATATATATATATATATATATATATATATATATATATATATATATATACAGGATTAGTTTGAAGAAGAAAAAAAGAAAGAAATTAAACAACTGCTATACAGTTTTAATTCGATAACAAGCGTTTGCTTATGTTTTCTTTTGCTGTTTTTTATTCTGTCTGCATTACATTGGAAATCATTTTGGAAACAATATCCTTTCAGTTTAGTTACAGTTTAGCCTATTAACATTGACAGTGAGGGAATTTTGCTGAAATCATAAAAATGGTTGTAAAAAGCAGGTGATTTTTTAAATAGATTTATCACTCACTCGTGTTTTGTTGTAGTTCATTATATGCCTGTTAACAAGATGTCCTAGCGGAAATATAAGTACCACTCAGCACAAAAAGATAGTATTTGGAGAGAATATAATCCTTTTAGAAAATGAATAAGAAGGTTTGCTCTCAATGAAGGAGTTTAATTCAATATTTGCCTGCCTCGGTGAACAGGAGTAGCCCAGATCAGATTTTAAATCGCTTGTTAGTCTATCAGCTGATACCTCAATAGCGTGCTATTTTCTTCACCATTGTTTAGCGGTCAGTGCGGGAAATGATCTAGGGGACATAATGTGTCTTTATCTCTGCAGGGGTCCAGACCCCGAACAATTACCCCGGTGGGCCAGTCAACCGTTTACAAGCTGAGGGATGTGAGAAAAGTTCGGGTCGAACGTTTTAAACATTTGAATTCAGCTGATATATTTCTTGGCTTTGGATAGATAATGCCTATTAGGTATCCGTATTTCATGAATAAAACATTAGGGAAAACAATGACATTGGGTGTAATTTTCAGACTGGGATTTGACCTGTGTACAAGGTGGGCACGTTTCACATCAAAAGTCGACAATATTAGTTTCTCAGTTTTACTGTTACAAATTTATAATTAATTTGTTACATCAACTATTTTTGTTTTACAGTAAATCACATACACGAATATTTTCGTGAAAATTAATTTCTTTACATGCTCCTTTTTTGTGTGGCTTTATTAGTGGTCACTCAGTCTCATTCAATTCCTGGATATATCCCGTACTATTTGTAACGCAACAGAAGTGCAACCAGTTTCATGCATAGTTTTCCGCGATATATTTCAAGCCGTCTATAACAGGGTGTATCGTGGAGGACTGAACTTACAGGGCTGGCGGGAACTTTTTGGCAAGGATATAGGATGACATTGCTGACATGAATCAGTTGTTGTCCGTAACATAGTCTCAGACGTAGGGCAACCAACCAAAGGTCAGTCCAAAAGATTATTATCGTGTGTCTGTCAGTACCTAGTTCTTGTCTATATTAATAATATAATTGACCGTATACAATTTTTAATACGAGTCTTTGTATATATATATATATATATATATATATATATATATATATATATATATATATATATATATATATATATATATATATATATATATATATATATATATATATATAGTTAGTTAGTTAGTTAGTTAGTATATGAAATGACGATCATCAGAAACTTTACGAACTTATTTCTAGTTAATTTCCATCATTAAAAACATTCTTATTAATTGGGATATTGATTATTTAGCAGCTGTTTGATTTTCCAAAAGACACAAATAGAGATGAACACACATTTTAAATCAGGCTACCCTGTAAGAGAGGCTAAAATTAAAATCGGGTATATTTTTAAACAAAAGATGAAGAAGAAAACAACATAAATTCATTTAACAAACAACTTACATAATTATACAATGGACCTCCGTCCGCAAGAAGAAACAATAGGTAAATACATTTTTATTATAAAAAAGTAATCTTTTTTAATTTTTTTTATGTCGCACATCTCTCTTAAACTATTCATTTTACTATCTAGGATTAAAATATGAAATGAGCTGCCGCTACGCACATAACACTGTCTATCGATCTGACTTCTTTAAAGTCAAATAATTAAAGGTTTTATTTCAAACAGACAGGTAGGTAGGTAGATAGATAGATAGATAGATAGATAGATAGATAGATAGATAGATAGATAGATAGATAGATAGGTAGGTAGGTAGGTAGATAGATAGATAGATAGATAGATAGATAGATAGATAGATAGATAGATAGATAGATAGATAGATAGATAGATAGATAGATAGATAGATAGATAATGTTGAAGCAGACAGTGATTAAGCCCAAAATAGTGAAAATGCAAAAGTAACTGAGAGTAAGTTTGATGATAAAATGTAAGATGTGTGATAATGTCATCCAGTCGTACAAGAGACGCAACAGAAGATGTGTGATAATGTCATCCAGTCGTTTAATAGACACAACAGAAGATGTGTGATAAGGCCATCCAGTCGTACAAGAGACGCTACAGAAGATGTGTGATAATGTCATCCAGTCGTACAAGAGACGCAACAGAAGATGTGTGATAATGTCATCCAGTCGCACAAGAGACGCAACAAAAGATGTGTGATAATGCCATCCAGTTGTACAAGAGACGCTAAAGAAGGTTTGTGATATTCTCATCCAGTTGCACAAGAGACACAACAGAAGATGTGTGATAATGCCATTCAGTTGTACAAGAGACGCTAAAGAAGGTTTGTGATAATGCCATCCAGTCGTACAAGAGAATCAACAGAAGATGTGTGATAATGCCATCCAATCGTACAAGAGACTCAACAGATGTGTGATAATGCCATTCAATTGTACAAGAGACTCAACAGAATATGTGTGATAGGCATTCATTCGTACAACAAACTCAACAGAAGATGTGTGATAATGCCATCCAGTAGTACAAGAGACTCAACAGAAGATGTGTGATAATGCCATCCAGTTGTACAAGAGACTCAACAGAAGATCTGTGATAATGCCATCCAGTAGTATAAGAGACTCAACAGAAGATGTCTGATGATGCCATTCATTCATAATGAAGTTAGAGGTGGGGTGTATCAGAGTGTTGTCGTCAGAAGTGCAAATAATTCGATCTAAAGTCACGTCTGCGCAATATTGGCTATATGGTGCTGATTAAAAGGTACGTGTAAGAAATATAAAACTACATAATTGCAACAACAGACAATTCTGCAGAAGATCGATTCCTTATCAGTGTGGTACTTGGCCAAAAGATCTTGTATTTTGAACACGTAGCCATAAACGATTCCCACTTAAAAAATCGTAAAGACTTGTATAGTAATGAGATATTTGTAATTCTTTATGCGCAATTGTCTGTGAACTCTGGAAATAAAAAAAATAATTAAAGAAAACATCTAAACATAGATAAAAGTAAAAGTTATCCTTAAGATTTTGAGTAAATTTAAGCAAATGCAATATACATAAATTGTTTGTATCTCATTAGTGTACTTGAGTTATGCTAACTTTATTCGAAAAATAATCATCTCTTGCAGAAAAATAAATTGTTAATTTAGCAGGACAAAAAAACTTGAGATTTAAGTGATCAAAATCAGTTTGTCAGTTTGTTTTAATTTCATCAGTATAACTGACAAACCGTGTTTATATGAAATGACGTGTTTTTAAAGACTATACGAAACACTCGAAAATTATTGTTCATCTCTTCAGAAGCCTCGATTTAAAACAAAAATAAGCTTCTCCTTTTACCATTGCGTTGATCTTCAGATAACAGTTAATTTAGATCAGTGATTAAAATTTAAAAAAAACAACAATTTCTTATAAACTAATACAAGTTCTTAAATTCATTTTAGTGATCTTCCTCAGCAATGATAGTACCATAATCAGGAAAATAATAAGACTGTGTCGTGTTCAACGTTCCCTCTCATACATCCTCGATCGGGTTAAATGCTAATCCAACATTAAAGTTTGCTCGTCACCGTAATGTTTGAACAATGCAGCATTGCGCGCACAGCTACCATTCGCTTAGCGGGAACGTTGGCCGTGTTATCTTCGAATTAACATATGTAAATGCCCAAGACTTCAGAATTATTCCTTTTTCTAGATTATATCTACAGTTCTGGTATTTATTGTTGTACTAACATAATTATAGTACACGCTAAAGTATAACGCCGATAATAACCTGGCTATATGCCAACTATGCTTTCCACCAGACTCATTATTCATAAATAAATCTATGATGCCGCTAAGAAGAACATCACAAACTTAGTCCATTTAGCAAAATTATCCCACTCCAGTACTAAAATCACGGAGTTCCAGCTTCAAAAAGATCTTCGAGATAACTAACAAACTGATGTCAAGGAACAAATGTATACCACTTCCAACTACCTTCTCTCCAGTAGACCTTCCTGACCTATTTGAAAATTTATTTTGTGACAAAATACAAACCATTAGAGATTCGCTTGACAACACAATTTCAATTGATTCGTCGCCATACAGTTATGATACAGAATTTCAGCGACAACCATTATGAGCATCTGAACCTGTCTCTACTGATTTAGTACGGACAATCGTGATGAAGAGTGCACCAAAATCTTGTGAACTTGATCCAATTCCGACATAAATTCTGCTACTTGATCACTTAGACCCAATATTGTCTTCACTAACTGAAGTTATTAATAGCTCTCTCTCTCTCTCATCAGGGGATATCCCATCATTTTTCAAAACCGCCATCGTAAAGCCTCTGCTGAAGAAATCAACATTGACCATAACGATTTAAAGAAGTACCGCCCAGTTTCAATTCTCCCATTAATATAAAAAATAATCTTAGAAAAAGTTGTTCTAACACAACTTGTATCTCATTTGAATTCAAACATTCTTTTTAGCAATAAACAGTCTGCATATCGCCCTTGCCACAGTACTGAAACTACTCTTGTGAAAGTATTTAATGACATTCTTTCCGCTTTGGATAGTTGAAAGATTACAGTCCTCACCCTCCTTGATTTGTCTGCAGCATTTCACACAATAGACCATGATATATTACCTCACCATTTCCAGCATGTATTTGGCATTCAGAATATAGCCTTACAATTGTTCAAGTCCTACTTAGTCAACAGGACACAATTTGTAAATGGAATATTTTCCAGCCCAGTTAATCTATGTTGTGGTGTTCCACAGGGGTCTTATCTTGGACGTATACTCTTCATTCTATACATCCAGTCGCTCTCAAGTGTAATAGATCATCATCCAGTGTCTCACCAATTGTACGCTGATGACACCCAAATATAAAAGTCTAGCCACCAAACTGATGTTGATGCTACCATGCATGGAGTAGAGAGGTGCATGTCTGATGTGAGACCATGGATGACATGTAACAAGCTGCAGATGAATGCTGATACAACTGAGGCCATTTTGATCACAATACAAAGACTTTCTCATTCACATCCTTTGGCTCAGACAATAAATATCAGCAACTCCAACATTAAATTCTCACAATCAGTACAAAACCTAGGTATTACTCTAGACAGTACTCTCGCATTGCACCAACATGTCATGAACATATGCAAGGCTGCATGTCTTGAACTGAGACGCATCAGTTCAATTTGCAAATATCTTTCAGTTGATGCCACTAAAACACGTGTGTTCATTAGTACTTTCAAGACTGGATTATTGCAACTCAATTCTGTCTGGTTCGTCACAATATCTACTCCAGAAACTTCAAACAGTTCAAAACACAGCTGCTCGGATCATCTTTAGAGTACCTCGATCAAAGCACACCTCATCATAGCTCTGTATCCTACACTGGCTATCCATTCAATACAGAATCAAACACAAAATTTGTTCTTTATGCTATGTTTCACTGACGGTTCACTGACAGACTCCAGTCCAACATACCTATCCGGCTTCACCCATGCGCATAAAACCAGCAAGATACTCACGCTCCTCTTCTGACAATCGTATACTCATTGTTCCCACTATGAAAATGAAGTCATATGGACAACATTCTTTTGCATACCAGATCATGTCGATGTGGAACGAATTGCTCATTGAAATTAGACACAAAGACACAGTGGTTCCTTTTAAGAGTGCTCTTAAAACTCACCGTTTTCGACTGAAGGGACAAACTTAGAGTCCTAAAAATGTTTTGTATCTTATATGTTTTCAGCATGTTTTTATGTTTTCCAATTTCATGGTTTTGTTAATTGTTTTTCTTTAGTGTAGTCTTATCATTATATGTGTGTATAGCGTTTAGAGTTTCTAAAGACTAGGCGCTAAATAAAGACCTCATTATTATTATTATTATTATTATTATTATTATTATTATTATTATTATTATTATTATAACACCGATATAAGCCGTACTATATGCCAAAGTATGACACCAATATAAACCTGAATATACACCAAGCATAACGATATAAACGGTAATATATGCCAAAGTTTAATACGATATAAAGCTGACTATATGCCAAAGTATGACACCAATATAAACCTGAATATACACCAAGCATAACAACGATATAAACGATAATATATGCCAAAGTTTAATACGATATAAAGCTGACTATATGCCAAAGTATGGCACCAATATAAACCTAACCATATACCAAAGGATAACAGCGAAATAAACTTGTCAAAGCATGAGACTGCTATAAACCTGATTATATGCCAAATATAACACTGATATAAATCTGACTATATGAAAAAGTATGACGCCGAAATAAACCGGATCATATGACAAAGTATAATACCGAAATAAAACTACATGTGAGATTTTGGCAAACTAGCCTAATGATATATTTAAGAACGAGTGATCACTCAGCTGCTATTTATACTTGAAAATTTTGCTTTGAAACTCAGTTATTCAAGGAATTGAGCAATAATATGTATAAAATAATTACTATACACTTTCAGAATTTTTCTTACAGCAGTCAGTGAGTTTTAGAAGTAGGAACTTCATAATGCTCATATACTGTAAGGCTAATTTATCAATCTGAATATAAAGCATTTAAATAACTAATATTGTACAGTATACTCTGATTAAACGATAATTATTACTGCTATAACATTGTCAGGCCAATCCCCTCCCCCCAAAAAAACTCGATTATCCGGATATAAATGTACTGAAATTCTTTTCCGTACATCACCACCAAGAATATTCGTATAGAGTTTTAGTATTTACTTTCAAACTTCCGGTTTTCTGTCACTTCCCAGAAGAAGCTGGTGTATCAAATAATTTAATGAACTAGACTTTATAGAGGTGATACAATTAACGTTATCCTCATAAGACAGATTATGTATGATTTGCTTACAAAATTTTAAATTAATATCAGATAGGTTTGTATTGTATTGTCAGCGAAGCACGTTTATATCCTCTTCAATCTGTCAATGACTCATTTTCTTTCTTCGTTGTACTATAGTCGGACTTAACATCCCCGTTTGTTTATAACCACACCCCCCTCCCGTTCCGATTTCAATAACGGTAATCTTTAATGTGACATAAGTTAGTCAATTTATTCCTTGATTTATAATTTCATACCCGAATGTGACCAGAATGGCCCCAACACTGGCATTCTATTAGTCCTAGTTTCCTCTGACTCTCGCCACCCCATTTTTTTTTTTATATTTGGACATTCATGTTGGGGTGTACATCAACATGAATGCCCAAATATCGAATAATGTGGTGGCAAGGATCAGATGAAACTTGGACTAGCATTCTATTGTAGTCCTTTAATGTAGGACATATGCTAGTTAATTTTGTTTTTGTGGTATGTTTTACTATCCAAATAACATCTTTTATAGCCTTTTCCGCTGTCAGTTGAAATCGGAATGAGTAGTCAAAGCTTCAGGAGTACCTCAATTGCTTAGCAGCCCATATTTTCAAGTTGTGTTGGCCTATATTTCAATTGGTTGTATAGCCTTGGAAGCCGTGAACACCAAAGCTGGTTGAAAGGATGATAAGAATCTTGAATGAAATGAAGCTATCTTAAAGGAGACTAGAAATGAAAATTTTTATTTTATAAATGTAATTCTTTACAAATTCTAATTTGAATATAATGTTTAAAAAAAAATATCGTGTGCGGATATTGATGATATTGCAAAGAAGATACCATGATCCGTAAATTGCAGAGTATTTCCGAGTTTTAATGAGACGACAGATCACGTGGTCTCTTGACGACATACTAGCCAGTCCTCGTATACAAACAGAAACATGGCAAGCGAGACAGACAGGAGGAGACCGGATTTGGGGTGCACGTTCTTACGTTAAATCTGCTTCCGAGATATGCTCATAACTATATAGGTTGAAGTATGTTTTAACAATGTTTTTAAGACATATCAGCAGAAAAGTACAGCAGTAAGAAGGTGCTCATATGTCATATTTTGGAATTTTAAAAAAATACAAAATGTAATTTTAAAATAAATACTGATGAGATGTGTGCTGTGCAAAAATGTGAAAATGATTAAGTGATGGTGTCCAATGCAAAAAAATTTTTTTGTTGCCACAATGCAATAATTAATTTAAGAAAGATGAAGTTCAATCGTATTATATGTAAATAGCATATTCATTACCTACCCATAACACACACACACACGGACTGATATATTGTAAAATATATATCTATGAGAGATAATACTGAATTATGGGCTAAAAGACTTGATCGGGAACAGACTTGTGTATAAAATAATATCCATTACCGCCCGGGCAGGTGTAAAAGGTCATTGAGAACGGTTTTCATCAGAAGTAATTTTTCACACACACCAAAAAAAACAACACCCCACAAATAAATCTGTGAGGAGGAAATCATGTGTAATTAATTTAAACATTAAGAAGCTTCCTTTCTATGAATCAATTACAGTGTATTTTACATGCATGCTACAGTTAGCGTATTCACAAATCTGTAAGTATATACATGCCTCGTTAAAATAGATTACGTACTGTACTGGTCAGTGCTGAAAGAATTGTTTTAACCACAGGCCTTGGGCTGATGACTTAAATAAGCTTACTAGCCCTGACTGAAATTCCACAAACCCAAACAGCTCATATATGTTATCTTTCAAGCCGGGACAAGAAAGGAAGAAAAAAAAATCTCAATTTTGGAGGTATTTACTCCCTATCTTGTAATATCTCTTGATTTTTTGCATAGAACTCCCGATTATTTCAATACGTCTGTCAATTTTCATTTCTCAGAAGAAGAAAAACCGTATATAAATTTTTATCAAGTGTGCAATGCACAGATGCCATATTCTATTTTATCACTTGTGAATATTGTAGTGAAGAAATAATTAATATCACACGACAGTTTTGTCTTCAGCAAATAGATTAACATTAAGCATTATTCACGTAAATTTCAGATTGTTCAACTACTACAGAAGTACTTCTTTTTAAAAAAATTTGTCACCAATTAGTTTAAAACCCATGAATGATCACAATGAAGGCTGCGTAATTTTCTCTGCAAACAAAATCTCCATTTCCGCCAAAGAAACTGCCAGTTAACACCTGATATTCCTCTACCATATATGTAAAGTTTCATTACCATGATTAAATTAAAAGAAGGAATAAAATAAAATATACGACGCAGTATATGTGCCCCTAAAAAACTAATTAAAAAATAAATATTTCATTCAGCAAACAGTGTTACATATCTTAACACTTAAACTAAAAGAAATAGGATGGGATATAAAATGTGGGAAAACAATGGCTACATATATGTACGGTAACATTTGACTACAGATTTGAACTCTTAAAAGGAAGTCTTTGGCTTCGAAGTTACAACAAAATTGGGCATCGTTTATTTGCCAATGAATTTCTGGTGCTTACATACACACTCTGTAGCACATGGTTTCTTTGAATTATGTCAGAGGGCCAGTCCTTTTCACAAGATAAGTGCAATTATAAGGAATAATTGTTAATTTGTTAAACTGCCATTACGTTTGTGTACTTAATTCTAACCTGTAACTATTATGCAGACCAGAATATGAAAAAAGGGTCTTGTCCTGGGTGATAATAAGGCGTATCACAGGTTGAAATGGTGTCGGGCTGTCATATTTTATTAGCACTTACTCTGCCTTCTGCCTATTTTCGTAACTAGTATGTTTGACACTCTTTACCAGGATTTAAAATATACAATGGTATGTCTGGAACAGTTTCAACTTTTAGTCTAGGCTTAGCATTTGCGTATCCTAGAGGTTCTATTTTTTCAGGATCCCTCTTGTAACATTCCTTTGAGAAATGTAATAAGCACGGAGTGCTGTGTGGTGTTGCATTGAAATCGACTCGCTTGTAATAATGTATCCATACTTTCTTTATCATTTGGAATAGAGAAAAAAAATGTGATCCACAGCCTTTTCTTAATGTGTTATTTAAATACGTAAGCAATACAAAATTGCCAGTTGGGATGCTGGAGTCGCTACTATGATGTCACATCACGAGAGTAACCGAATAGGTGCAGAAATTTTGCATACGAGGTCATGGAAATTCAGCTATTTAAACATATGCTAATATTTAAATACTGGGATTGCAGTCGCATATAATACTTCAGAAAAAGGTTTTCTTCATTAGTGTTGTTATTATTCTGTATTTCCATTGGATTCTGGTCTCCTTTAATACTTTCTATAGTATTAGTATATTTTGTATTCCTTTTGTTAAAATACATACTTCAACTTATTTCGATTTTGGCATTCCTGGCTTCCATTGCATTATAGGCAACTTAATGGTAGATTAATTAAACTTACAGTCAGGTCTATTTTCTGTGAAAATTTGAATTTTGGCTAGAAGGATTACCCAGTTTGTTGATAATAGACAGGTTTTTCAATCTAGAGCTTTATTTATTGGCCCTCAAACAATGGCAGCTCAATCAATACTTTGAATAATGCAGTCTTTCCTTTTATAGGGGAATTTTTTCTAGTAGTTTGCAGTAACCCTCATTAGGCAGAGGTGGAAAATTAACCTTTAAAATGCATATTTACGTACCAGTAAAGTGTAATGGATGTGCTTATTTATGTAAGTGTTGTTTTGGGATCATACTAGTCAGACATATATTTGTTCATATAACTTATTCGGCAATATGAGAGAGAGAGAGAGAGAGAGGGGGCGAGAGCAATTTTTGACATTTCTCACACCTGAAAGATTGCATGTTTAATTGTTAAATCTAGTGTATATCATTTCAAAGTTTACTTTTATATTTATGCACATGTGCTTTCACAAGACAAATGTTACCATGTCAACTTGAAATTCACTGCCATATTGCCATATAACCTTAAACTACAAGGGTTTGGAGGGGGGGGGGGTGAGTGGTTTAAAGCGCTCAACATTATGGATCACTGCCATCTTACTGCTGTCCACTTTGGTTCGAGTCTCAGATTCTGCCAATGTAGGTATGTGAGAAAGCTTGCCAGTAACTTCTCGTGGGTTTATGGTTCTTTCCAGGGGTTTTCCCAGGTTCATTCTCCACCATTAATACTGGCTGCCATGTATAGCCTATAGTGTGCTGAAAAATGGTGTTAAACCCTACAACAAGGGTTTGTGAATACAAGTTACATGTCATATATAAGAAATCACTATATATATATATATATATATATATATATATATATATATATATATATATATATATATATATATATATATATATATATATATGTATATAATAAACCATTCCAAATTTCCAAGTCATTTATTTAACATAAGATTTAAAAAGTGTGGAAAAAAATTCAATATTATGGCCTGAATTGCTCTACAACAAATCATAAAGTTGTTTTCAGATTAATTCCCTTTCCTTAAAAAACAATGCAAAACAAAATCCCCCTCCGATATAAACTTTATAAAATAAATGTTGAGTGGTAATTGATTAAGTTACAATAATGATGTAACTGATCAAGTCCAGTGTATGGGGTGCACTGGAGCAAATAAATTTGTATTAATCTGTCTGTTTTTTTTCCTTCTCTATTCCATCCATTCTGGAGACTATTTGATATAAAATAAGGAACCAGTGCCTGTTTGTTAACTGTGTTGGCAGTTTATATAAATAAAACCTGATATTATCTTGATTTGGTGAAGTAATAGAATCACAAGATATATATCAAACACGTGCCTCACAGCTAATGCTCTCTCTCTCTCTCTCATTAAATTTAAGTGTCAATCAGTTCATCACCATAAGGGACATTATAACAATACATTAACCAAAAAGCTTTCATTACTGAAGTCTTGAACATTTGTAATCCTTCTAATTACAGTATCAACATGCAACCATTATTAATTTACAAAGTATTTGAACTGCAGTTTTTAAGAAATATATAAAGTGCCTTTTCTGGGTTCATTCCTTCAGTATCTTGACAGAAAGTTAATGCTGAACATAAACATGAAGTAATGGAATCACAAGATATATATCAAACACGTGCCTCACAGCTAATGCTCTCTCTCTCTCTCATTAAATTTAAGTGTCAATCAGTTCATCACCATAAGGGACATTATAACAATACATTAACCAAAAAGCTTTCATTACTGAAGTCTTGAACATTTGTAATCCTTCTAATTACAGTATCAACATGCAACCATTATTAATTTACAAAGTATTTGAACTGCAGTTTTTAAGAAATATATAAAGTGCCTTTTCTGGGTTCATTCCTTCAGTATCTTGACAGAAAGTTAATGCTGAACATAAACATGAAGTAATGGAATCACAAGATATATATCAAACACGTGCCTCACAGCTAATGCTCTCTCTCTCTCTCTCATTAAATTTAAGTGTCAATCAGTTCATCACCATAAGGGACATTATAACAATACATTAACCAAAAAGCTTTCATTACTGAAGTCTTGAACATTTGTAATCCTTCTAATTACAGTATCAACATGCAACCATTATTAATTTACAAAGTATTTGAACTGCAGTTTTTAAGAAATATATAAAGTGCCTTTTCTGGGTTCATTCCTTCAGTATCTTGACAGAAAGTTAATGCTGAACATAAACATGAGTGAAACATTTTAAATGGAAACGAAATTGGTTTTAAGCAAATCTGAGTTAATATATCATCAATGTTGCATAACAGAAATAAAGTTTTATTAGTCTTATTAGCCATTATGCACATTGCATACAAATGCACAATTTAGGATGTATGTAATTCAGCAATATCCCTAGTCAGAGTAATCATCTATAATCCATTAATGTATCCAGAGTAGTGAACAAACTATAGACTATTTAATGATTGCGTTCCTTTATTAAATGTGGTCCTAGATAAAATTAAAAACATATTTAACAAAGAGAGGGAGGGGGCATCTTTTATCTTTATATTTCATCTGAATCTGATTAACATCCAAAATTGATTGTTACAGTACCTACCTCATAGGAGGAGGGGGGCAGAGTGGTATAAAGCGCTCTCCATTACGGATCACTGCCATCTCACCTCTGTCATCTTGGGTTTGAGTCCAAGATTCAGCTAATGTAGTTATGTGAGAAAGCTTGCCAGTAGCTTCTCGTGGGTCAGTGGTTCTTTCTGGGTATTTTCCTGGGTTCTTCCTCCACCAATAATACTGGCCGCAGTGAATAGCCTATCGTGTGCTGAAAAATGGCGTTAAACCCTACAACAACCACAACCTACCTCATGGGCAGAAAGTTGTGTTTTAAGACAAGTTGTACTGTATCACAAAATATCTATATAAATAATTATATCTGTAAAAGAAATTATGACATGAGAAATGTTTAATAGATTTGGTGAAAGAGATTGTTAATAGTAGTCCTCATTTTTAAGTCAAAGCCATCTTTATTTAAATTTTCCATTAGATTTTACTCTCAAGCTCTCTCCAGGCCATGATATGATCAGACTAGATGATTGTGTACATTTCTCCTTTGAATACGTTCCCCAATCACATTACTTTAGGGATATTAGCCTGCTACCTCGCGAATCCAGCCCTACCAAAAGACGAAAATTCGTCTTTCCTGTCTAAGTCATATAGACAAAGGGCAATAACTCTTGCCCATTACCTCCCCTTGCCGCCCGTTAGGTGTCGCTTCTTTAGTTTTTTAGCTTCGCTTACGCGAAAACACGTACAATTAGACCTCCAATGAATCCAAGCCATCTTAGTGTAAATTCTGACCATCCGAAGTTAAATTTGGAATTACTGTGTTGGGTAATCATTCCTCTACAGGTCGTATACATTATTTTACAATATTTTCCAATTTGAGTGACTTTGTCACCTTTTCTAGACTTCGGACCAGGTTGCAACGTGGTCAAAGCATGTAATACATGTAGCACTCAATAATTTCGCTTATTCCGTATGTAACGTTTACGATATTAGCGACTAATAACGTGCTGCATTGATAATGTGTGCTGTATTTATCTTCTTTGACGTTTCAGTAGACTTCAAAAAAGTCTTTGAACGACCAATTGCGACTATTTAATGGCGGACTTCGTGTTGTAGTCACGAATTCACGCGACACTTAATCATTTCGCTTCCTCCGTTAGTTACGCTTATGGAATAGCGACTTAATAGCGTACTGAATTGTTAATTTGTGCTTTGTTTATCTTCTTTCCGTTTCAGTAGACTTCGTCTCTGAACGACCAGTTGCGACTATTTAATGGCGGAATTTCGTGTTGTAGTCACGAATTCACACGACACTTAATCATTTCGCTTCCTCCGTTAGTTACGGTTATGGAATAGCGACTTAATAGCGTACTGATTGTTAATTTGTGCTTTGTTTATCTTCTTTCCGTTTCAGTAGACTTCGTCTCTGAACGACCAGTTGCGACTATTTAATGGCGGAATTTCGTGTTGTAGTCACGAATTCACGCGACACTTAATCATTTCGCTTCCCTCTTTAGTTACGGTTATGGAATAGCGACTTAATAGCGTACTGAATTGTTAATTTGTGCTTTGTTTATCATCTTTTCGTTTCAGTAGACTTCGTCTTGAACGACCTATTGCAACATGCTCACGGTGATAACTAGTGTGGTCATTAAGAGTTAACATGGCACGGAATAATTTGACTACTCCGTTAATAACGGTTATAGTATTATCGAATTAATAATATGCTGAATTTTTAATCTGTGCTTTGTTCTCTTCTTTTGTCGTTTCAGTAGCAAAGTCGACAACGAAGGCATGAATGGCAAAATGGGTGTTGGCAATGTGGAAATGGAGGAAATTATGTTGACATGGTTTAGGCTGCCCAGTGGATGTAAATTTCACCGCAGGTCCGTGCATGGCTTTCGGGCCTGTAAGTCCGGACGCATGGAGTCTAGGCTGGATCGATTGGATCCATTTTATTATGCACTTTCGCCGGCCGTCCAGCCGTCCGTCCAGCCGACACCGTCAGTTCAGCCGGCACTTCAGCAGGCACCAACCGGCACTAGCCATACATCCGGCACCGTCCGTTCAGCCCAAATGGCACTGGACGGCCAGCCGACCTTCCAGCTGGCATCAACAGGCACTGGCCGTTCAGCCCAAATGGCACCGGCCGGCCAGCCGACCTTCCAGCCTGCATCAACAGGCACCGGCCGTCCACCCGGCAATGACCGTTCAGCCCAAATGGCACCGGTCGTCCAGCCGACCTTCCAGCCGGCATCAACCGGCACTGGCTCTCCATCCGACAACGACCGTTCAGCCCAAATGGCACCGGTCGTCCAGCCGACCTTCCAGCCTGCATCAACAGGCACCGGCCGTCCACCCGGCAACGACCGTTCAGACCAAATGGTACCGGTCGTCCAGTCGACCTTCCAGCCGGCATCAACCGGCACCGGCCGTCCATCCGGCAACGACCGTTCAGCCCAAATGGCACCGGTCGTCCAGCCGACCTTCCAGCCGGCATCAACCTATGCAGGCCGTCCATCCGGCAACGACCGTTCAGCCCAAATGGCACCGGTCGTCCAGCCGACCTTCCAGCCGGCATCAACCTGCACCGGCCGTCCATCCGGCAACGACCGTTCAGCCCAAATGGTACTGGTCGTGCAACCGACCTTCCAGCCGGCATCAACCTGCACCAGCCGTCCATCCGGCAACGACCGTTCAGCCCAAATGGCACCGGTCTTCCAGCCGACATCAACCTGCACCGGCTGTACATTTGATTTACGGAGATTATAGTGATGTACCCGTCAGTCAATCTGTACTACTGGTTACATATCACTACCATGAGAGAGATGTTATAGATGTATCTCCGTCCAATCAGACCATTCGAGAGGCAGGTGCCGGTCATAGCCGGACCTTCGCCGACATTCCGGCCGACCATATACCAGACAAATCAGTCGGTATCGCCGGTGTACACCTCCCGTCACGTCAAATACGTGTCAGTGTGATTTTAAAACAAGGGAGAATTAGTGACATTATCAGAGATGACGGAATTGAGTTATCTATGCCACTTGGTATGCGCTACCCAGATATGGCAGCTTTACCAGAACAGGACTTTCAGGCCGACCATTCGTCAGTTCAATCAGCCGTTAGTGCCGGCCGTCCATATGTTCACGGCTTCTCCACAAGGGAGATTTAGTGAAAGTGTCAATTATGACAAAATTGCGTCATCTAGGTCACCTGGTATGCTGTACAGATATGCAAGCTATACCAGAACCAACATTCCCTCTGAGCGAATGGTAGATGGGTGCACAGTGCTGGCCGCACTACATAAGCATTATGTAATTATTATTACCTTCTAGCCGGCACCAACCGGCACCGGGCGTCCATCCGGCAATGACCGTTCAGCCATATGGCACCGGTCATCCAGCCGGCACTAACCGGCACCGGGCGTCGATCCGGCAATGACCGTTCAACCCAAATGGCACCGGTTGTCCAGCCAAGCTTCCAGCCGACACTTGCCGGCACTGACAGTCCATCCGGCTCCGGCCGTCCAGCCCATCAGGCACCGGTCGTCCAACCGTATGGAGATTTTAGTCATATACCAGTCCGTCCGACTGTACCGCTGTACCAGCACGGGGACTTTTATCATACCGCAATCCGCACAAATCGGATTGACGAATATTCTAGTGATGTTTCCGTCTGTCAATCCGTACTACCGGTTACATATCACTACCATGACTCTGATGTTGGCGATGAATCTCTCGATCCAACCCGACCATTCGAGCGGTCGGTGCCGGTCATAGCCGGCCCGTCGCAGGCGTTCAGGCCAAACATATACCAATCAATTCATTTGGCATTGCCGGCCGTCCATAGGCTATCAACTCATCCACAAGGGAGAGTGAATGCCTTTTTTTAGAGATGACGGAATCGAGTCATCTATGCCACCTGGTATGCATTACCCCGATATGGATGCTTTACCAGAGCAAGATTATGCACATAGTGAGTGCGATGAATCACAGGCAAATCAGCTGTATGCAGATCCAACTATGGAACGGACTGAGTTCAGCTTCAAAGCCGCAGTGGAGGAAATTTTTAGGGTGTTAAGGCCCCTTCAGAATGCCCTCCACCTCCTGCTGCAATTACCGACTATAGGGTTAGTGCGTCGGTCGATCTGGATGAAGGGGAAGAGATTCTATCCTTCCGCCTCATTCCCCAGTCGACAAAATTAAGGAAATTAATGACCGTCTGTCGACACGTATAGGGGATCCAGGAAATGCTAAGGCGTTCTTTTCTGAAAGCCAAGTACCAGCGTCGTTTTCAGGTCGATGGTACAAAACTCACTCCGATGCGTTCAATACTGAGGTCCTGGCTCGGGATAAAATAGGGCAGCAGTCCATATGTCTGCGGCATTGTCTTATAAAGTGGACAAAACTGTGTTCAATGCCACGTCCAAGCTGGTTCGAATGTAGTCGCTACGTCTTCACTGTTAGACCTAGCCTCCCTAGCCATTTTCAGGATCGCTGAAAAATCTGGCAATGAACATGCTTGGGATTCGACGGCCCGGTTAGCTAGGGTTCTTAACAGGGCAGCTCACCATTCCATGGCCAATGCGCTGACTGCTTCTGCCAACCTAGACCTGATACGTCGTGACGCATGTCTGAAGGGCACGTCGCTTAAACCCCATCATAAGCTGGCTAGATATGACCGACGCACATTTCACGTCCCTATCCCACGAGTAGCGGACATTCTCCGTTGTGCTTGTCGGGACTAGGCTTATCAGTTCCATGTCATACCTTTTGGCCTAAATTTAAGCACTTGGGCTAGTACCAAGGTTATGGGTTACGTCGTCACCCTGTTCCGCTCGACTTCATCTATTGCATCGGCAGTATATTTGGATGACATCCTCCAGAAACATCTGTCAAGTTCTATTCTGCTCAAAGGCAGAAACGATCTTATATCACTTTACGTCATATAGGCTTTCTCGTGAACTGGATAAAGTTTGATCTCTGTCCAATCCGGATTTTGGTCCATCTGGGTGTGGAGTTTCTCCCGATCTGAATTTGGTAAGGCTTCCTCGAGTTTGCGATTATCCAGATAATTGCACTCGTAGAGTCCGTTTCCGACAGGATGCGCATTTTAGCGAGAGAGTTGCAGATCCTCAGATTATTCAATGCAGCAGCAGACTTGATCCCGATCAGCCGTCCTTTTATGCGCCCTTTACAAAGGACGTTGCTAGCGTAATTGCGCTCTTTTCAAGTCCCTTCGATCCCAGAAAACAGTCATGCTCACGCCAGAGATACAATCATTCTTGAGTCAATGGCACAACCCCTGTAGGCTGTCCACAGGGATTACTCTGGAGATACCCCAAGGGGATAACGGTATGTTCCGCCACTAATACCTACGGTTGGGGTGCCCACCTGTTGCCGAACTTCGATACTGTCAGCGGCACGTGGGTGCCAGGGGCGAGCCCTTTCCACATCAACCTTTCAGAAATAACGGCTGTCATCAATGCCTTTCATTTCGGGCAGGATCAACTCTTATTACAAACTGCCCTCATTATGTCAGACAACATTGTGGTGGTGCCTTGCCTCAAAACAAGGGGACACCAATCACCAGACCTGTGCAATCTGAACTGGCAATTTTTACATTGGTTCGACAATCTCCACCTCAATGTACAATTCAGACACATTCTTGGCAAACTCAATGTCTTGGCTGACACTCTATCTAGTCATTCACACAGAATGGTCACTCAATCAATCGGACTTTCTTCCAATTGACACACTTTGGAGACGTCCGATGATTGATCTTTTGCAACAAGATGGAATCGCAAGTTCTCCACCTTTCATCTCACAGGTTCCAGACCCAGAAGCTTGGGTCGTGGATGCTCGATCAATCACCTGGGAAGGGTTGTGGGCATTCTCCTACCCTCCCACGGTCTTGGTACTGGAATTAATCCAGAAGTTAAGGGGTCAGAATTGTCAGATGGTTCTGATTACCCCTCTCAGATGGAACAACTCCTGGGTCTCCGATCTACTCAATCTAGGCGATAGATCTACCCAGGAAGATTACAGTCAGCACAAGTATTCACAAGCAACCGCGGCCAGGGGTGTTCCACCCCTGTCCGGACCGTCTTTATGTTCAAGCTTGGCTCTTGTCCAGACAGCCTTGCAAGACAAACAATTTAAATCTTTGATTGCGGAGAGAATCTCGAGAGCAAGAAGGCCCTCTACTCTGAAGGTTTACGAGGGCAAGTGGCATGTTTTCAGAGACTGGTACCATATCATTCACATTGTTCCTCTGAGTGTCACAATCCCTCAACTGGCCAACTTTTCTCTGGCTTTTCGAGGAGAAACATCTGGCTCCAGTTATTCTCAAATGTTACCGCTCCATGATATCAGACACATTCCGCCATTCTGGTACATGTGCTATCAGCCATGACAAAGATTTGTCAGATCTTTAGACATTTAAAAAAAAAAAAAAAAAAAAAAAAAAGTTTAATCGACTTATATCCCTCACCCTGTTTTCAAATGGAATCTGTCCTGGGTTTTAACATGACTCAATTCAGACAGTATTGAGTCTTTAACCCACGATTAGTTAAAGCTACTATCATACAAATTGGGTTTCTTGATAGCCTTAGCTTCAGCATGCAGGGTGAGCGAGTTACATGTCCTTTCTAGTGACCCGAACTCTCTTTCGTTTCGATCAGAGGGTTTGATGGTCCTCTTGACGCAGCCAGGCTTCGTAGTCCAAAATAGATTACCATACATTGCGATCAACGAGTCGTCATTAGCTCGCTTTCTTTATAGATAAGTCAGGATCAACAGCCATGTAAGATCCTGTTTGGGCACTCTAGCACCATTTCAATGCATAGAGGTGAGTCAGGTCACATACTAGCACCTCTTTCTTCTGGTGATAGCTGGGATATGAGATATCACCATTCAAGCCCTTGCTTCATGGCTGTAGTGGGTTATACGCTCGGCGTACTCTGAGAATTCGCAAATCAGTCACCTTATAGAAGCTGTTGCAGAGTCAACCTTCTACAGTTTTATCTTCAAGTTTGTACTCGCAGAGACAAACATCGATTCTAGTAGGTCCGGTGTTGGGCAGCCCAGACGCCCACCAGACCCATGTGCAACAATCAGCACAGCCTATTAGCTTCGCTGGATTCGCCAGATAAATTTTCGTAGGTAAGAAGATTTCAATAACTATCTTCTTAACCGCATAAAAGGGTCACATATCACGTGACCCTGGGCTGTGTTGCTGATTGAAAATTAGGAGACCGGGTTATCATTCACATGGGGAATCCAACCATCATTCCCTAGAGGATACCCGGGGTGGAGGTCGGATGCTCCGCATTCCCTCCTCCTATTACTTATTCTCCTAAAGTAATGTGATTGGGGAACGTATTCAAAGGAGAAAGCAAATTTTTTAGTAAATTATGTTTCTCCGAGAATACTTACCCAATCACATTACTAAGAAACCCTCCCAACCACCCCGCCATGCGAGCATCCTCGTGTTTTATATATCGCTCAGCTTAAAAACTAAAGAAGCGACACCTAACGGGCGGCAAGGGAAGGTAATGGGCAAGAGTTATTGCCCTTTGTCTATATGACATAGACAGGAAAGACGAATTTTCGTCTTTTGGTAGGGCTGGATTCGCGAGGTAGCAGGCTAATATCCCTAAAGTAATGTGATTGGGTAAGTATTCTCGGAGAAACATAATTTACTAAAAAATTTGCTTTCTATTACTGCTTTTGTTTGGTTTTTTAAGGCACAGCAGCAGAATTGGGTTTAATGTTGAGGCAATTAGAGTAAAGTACCTTTCCCAAAGGCACCATGGTATCTGATGGGGTTGATTGGGATTTGAACCCTCACCCTTTCTAAACTACCTTTCCTAAAGACACACCATGGTATCTGATGGGGCTGATTGGGATTTTAACCCTCACCATTTCTAAAGTACCTTTCCCAAAGACACACCATGGTATCTGTTGGGGCTGATTGGGATTTGAACCCTCACCCTTTTTAAAGTGCCTTTCCTAAAGACACGCCATGGTATCTGATGGGGCTGATTGACTGGATGAATTTGTTCCCTCATCCTGTTATACTTTTGGTGTACCACTGCAGCTCCTCCTTTAAAATAAAACAGCTGATTGTGCCCTATATTTTAAAATTTTCTGGCTTTGTTTAAATGTTTGGGTTTTGCAGTGAGTTCATGACAACACAAGCTTTTGTCATGCTATCTTATCAAGAATCCTAAAACTTAACGATGGGATGCTCTTGAGATTCCTTATTGGAAAATAAGACACGCCATGGTATCTGATGGGGCTGATTGACTGGATGAATTTGTTCCCTCATCCTTTCTGTTATACTTTTGGTGTACCACTGCAGCTCCTCCTTTAAAATAAAACAGCTGATTGTGCCCTATATTTTAAAATTTTCTGGCTTTGTTTAAATGTTTGGGTTTTGCAGTGAGTTCATGACAACACAAGCTTTTGTCATGCTATCTTATCAAGAATCCTAAAACTTAACGATGGGATGCTCTTGAGATTCCTTATTGGAAAATAATGACTCCATGATTTCTATTTTATGCTTCCAGTGACTGTGGTTAAAAGTTAAAATGTATTACCCCAAAAATTTTATTTGAAAAGATAGCAACATTTTGTTGTCAGTATCTTTTCTGTCTGATAATTCAGGTTTACAGTGGCTGTTGGAGACTACACAAAGGCTTCATAGAGGTTAGCTGTGTAATTATTGATTATAGTGTTTAATTTTTTAAAAGTAAATAAAATAAGCATTACATTATAACTACTAAAATTTATTTTTCAAACCGATTATGCTCAGTATTAAGGTGAAATCTTGAATTTTTAGTGAGAAAATGTTTCTCCTTAAATTACGAGCAATTGTCACTTTTGGGTGAATATAATTTTGGTAAGGTTAAATAAGTTGTTGTATTTTATCAAAACGCAAAGTGAGATGGAAGCCATTACATATTATCACTATTCACACATTGCTATTTGAAGAATGGATGAAATAACGGTGTTAGCAGGAACTATGTTTCATCAATTTACCACGGACTAACTAGCTCCTACTTGTGGATAAAGATTACTAGTATAATGAATTATGTCAGATCCAACTCCTGACAACATGGACCCTTTTTTGCAATTGCACATACAGATCAGGGTCTTTGGTGCTTGTTTTAGTGACTATTACAGTGTACTAACCTACTGCATAGAACCAGATCTACCAGTGCATTATGTGATAGCAGATCTAGCTCAATGCCACGAGTTGGATCTGATTTATTAGTTTATATTGTTAGAGTATTATTGATACTTTACCATGATATTTCTCTTTACTGTCATCAAATATAAATTTGGAATTGCGTTCTTTCATTTGTCAATAATGGAATGGATGGATGTAATGAAAATATTTTTCAGACATTTTGTTTTTCAAAGGAAAGTGTTTTTATACCATGAAACTACCCCGTATTATAACTAAGTGTATCCTATATGTCTGGAAAAAATAGCTTATACTTTAGGTGGGCATTCAATTAAATGTTTGAGTAAGCAGCGAAGAAAACTGCCAATAATTAAATAATACTTGGACAACATCACAATTTTATGTTGCAGAAATTGCTGTTCAGTTAAATTCTCTGCAGTTTGCAATATTCTTTAGCAAACCTTCTGTGAGCTGTGAGTGGTTTGTTACATAATTACCCAGGGGCCCGAGTGGTCTAAAGTGTTCTCCGTTACGGATCACTGCGATCTCACCTTTGTCTGCATGGGTTCGTGTCTAAGATTCGGCTAATGTACTTATGTGAGAAAGCTTGCCAGTAGCTTCTCGTGGGTTGGTGTTTCTTTCCGGGTTCTTTCTCCACCAATAATACTGGCCGCCATGTACAGCCTATCATGTGCTGAAAAATGGCGTTGAACCCTACAACAACAACATATTTACCCTAATATATATATAGAATCAAAAGCCTCAGTCTCTGATTGCTTAAATTACAGCACTATCACCAGTTTTATGCATACTGTTTTTAACTGGTACCCAGGGACTATGTACCAAGTGTTGTACGAGTATTGTTCCAAAAGTATGCAGATACTGGAAAATACCAGACAGTTTGTTAACCACTGTTATTGTAATTTCTAGTATTGAGCCACCACCATACCACATCAATACATATTTACCGGTATCATTAATCACAAACTGGATTTTAGTATCTTCCATTCCTTCAGATACCTTTGTTTTCTTCTGTACAGGTAAGACTTGAAAATAGAGGATATGCTTATAGAGTCTGTGATACTGTTGTTGTTGTTTTAGGGTTTAACACCATTTTTCAGCACACGATAGGCTATATACATGGAGGCCAGTATTAATGGTGGAGGAAGAACCTGGGAAAATCTCTGGAAAGAACCATCGACCCACGAGAAGCTACTGGCAAGCTTTCTCACATATCCACATTAGCCGAATCTTAGACTAGAACCCACACAGAGGTCTGTGATACTGAATGAAGGGACTATTATTAACGGTTTTGTTTTTGTTTCATCTGTAAAACATTGACAAGACATAGAAATCACATTTTTGACTTTCTTATACCTTTATGTACAGTTACAAAACTTGATGGATATATTTGTCTTGGAAGGAACTGGTTGGTCACTTGCCAGTAGCTCCCCATGTTCAATGTTTTTTCCCATGTTCTTCTTCCACCAGTTATACTGGCTGCCATGTACAGCCTAAGTTTTGCTATGAAATGGCTTTAAATCCCAAAAAGCAGCCAACCCTTGACACAGTTGGATAAGGTTTTGAATCTTGCAGTTATGAATCCTGATGTGTATATTCATATTGGACGGTACAGCTAACCACTGGCAAACTAGGTAACTGTGACCTATATTTTAGTTTTCAGTGATTACTTTAAAATGTGTTTACATTAGCTCAGTTTCTAAATCATGAAATTTGATGGGTGTATTGATATTAGGAATATCAATCGCCTGATTGAACAACTGTTAAGGTCACTGTAAGCTGCTTTTCATGCTTTAGTGACTATGAAAGACCTATCTGTTGATCAATATTGGCTTGTTACCACTCTCAATGCCATGTTTTTATCAAGTTTGATGAAACTTGGGATATAGATTATTGTGCTAAATTTTATTGCATTCTTATCTTCAATTATTTGGATTTTATATTTTGTCTTTCTTTCTGGCACTTTGAAAGTAAAACAACACAGTATGCTTTCTTCTAAAATACTTCAAAATTTTATTTACTAAGACCTGCGAAACCTATAGCCTAAAGAATAAAATAACCTAATTTAAAATTGAATTGTGTAATGGACAAGTAACCATGTAGAAGATAGACAATATTAAAACTTTATCTGTAGATTTCTTTTTAAAAGCTTTGGATGATTTCATGCATGGACAAGAGACTATGCATACTTATGCCATTATTTTTGGAAATACATTCTCTCAGGATATAGCAAAAAATGGTTGGAAAAATAAATTTGATATAAAACTTGGGACATAGTTTACATAGGTGGTATTAATGCAGTACTGCATAAGACTGCATTGTGAAATGGTTAAATGTAAGCTAGGTGAGTGATATTGGGAAAATTTGAGCTCTGGTTTTATAATGGGTCTTGTTTCAAGCTTGGTTAGTCTTGAAATGGAATTCTTAACAAATTGCCACTGGAAAACTGGAAGATGCATTACAAAATTTGATTATATATTTAGGCAGAAGATCTATACACATGAAAATGCTATCAAAGTGGGAAAGGGTCTACTTGAATTGTTCTTTCTTTCAGTAATAAATACAAGGAACTGAGGTCATGTCAAATTTGCCTGGACACTCTGAACCAGAACGTCAGCCCCTACATAATAACACAGAGGAGCAAGATGCCGACCATGAGATTGATCATACAGCCAACAACAACAGTGAAATAAAACATGCTGCAAAGTCCCTGATTGAACACCATCAGGGTGAGTTGACAGAGAATGAAGTCGTCATGAGCTACTCCATGGAGCCAGCCTTTCATAACACACTAGAGAACCCCTACCGTGAGACGACAGTCACAGTGCCACACTATGTAAAGAGAGTTCCTAGCTGTGATCTGACACCAGCACCCTACAAGAGTTTCAACCAAGTTATTGTATTGTCTTATCTTAGTACCATATTTTGCTGTTGCATTGGGGCCTTTGCTGCCAAGTTGGCCCTTAAGGCCAAGCTCCATCAGGCCAAGGGGTTATATGGGCTTGCCCAGAAGGATAGCAAGAGGGCAGTGCTGTTGAGTTACATCAGTTTCGCTACAGGCATGGCCATTGCGTTAATCATTGTCCTAGTTGTTGTACTCTGCACAGATAAATCTTAGACTGATTTGTATATCTATGATTTTATGGCTAAATATTTTTGTAAAAATGGTACATTTTTATTATCAGGCCTTTAAAACAGTTTTGCAATTATACTTGCCCAAGGACTAATGAATGGAAGACTGATGCTTGCCTTTATAGAATTTTCAGTTTCCCTTTTAAAAGATAATGCAAATGGATTATCTTTCCTGGATGTTTACTTGTCCATGTCAAATTAAATTGTGCTGGAAAATGGAAATTTTGAAGGCCTGATAATTCTTGCATATTTTATGAAAACAGTTATTACAAGCCAAAAAATATTTTTGGGAAAAGGTATTATTCATTTCTAAACTGCAGTTGAACATCATCTTCAAGTATTCAGTGGAAGAAAAGTTTTCCAGCATTTAAATAAAGCTAGTCAAATGAGTAACTCAAAAAATGATTTTGCTTGTATTAGTTAGTAATCATGGTATCTTATAGTCTATGGCTATATACATGTAGTTAAAATTTGCATTATTGGTTATAATTCTTGTAATCAGTCTCTATTGTATAGTTTGGCTTTATTCATTGTGCTTTATTAAGAGTGTTCTATTCTATGTCAATACATGTGACAGTATGATCCAGATACAATATGTATTACAATAGGGACTTTATACTGTTAATTTAAATATTTAAAAACTATGAAAAGCTTAATGTTTTAATCACAATTAATTAGCATCTTTGTACTTTCGTGCTACGCACTGACTCAATTTATTTACACAGGGTTGAATTATCAAAACTATTGATAATTTCACAAAATGTTTTTAAAAAATGCAGTATTAAAATGCAATCATTTTGCAAAGCTGATACATTTGCATGCCTGAAAGGTTAAAAGTGTTAAAAAGTGATGGTAATATCAACATGGAATTTCAATAAGACTTCAAATGATGTAAAGTTTGTCTGAAATTAAAAAAAAAAAGTTATATCAATCTGATTTTTCACCAAATGACTTCTCAAAATATATAGTTGGTCATAAAATGAACTTAGTGCCATTCTAACATTCAATATGGACACCACAAAGCTTCTATCTTGAAATTTGTTTTATCACTACTCCTTCTGATAATTGGATCAACTTATTTTTAGCAATAGACTTCTTTAGATGTCTACTTGTTCCTAGATGAAAATGGTGCCATTTGATATGTCTACTTGTTCCTAAATGAAAATGGTGCCATTCAATATGGCTGCCACAATAGGCATCTAGACTCTTGAACAAAAAGTCATATCGACCAAGTCATGAGTCGCATCAAATTACAGAAATAAATTTTAGTGCTGAAAAAATTTCAGAACCTCACTAGGATACAATTTAACGGCTTTAGGGTCAACAGCATGTACGTAATAAGCCCTTGAAACCTGATAATCTACAGACATTTCTGATAAGTTTAATATTGGAATTCATTTAAACTAGTATGCAGGGATTGTAGCATCTTTGAAAATGGCTGATGGTTTTGTTAGTTAAGTTACTGGTTATGGGAGTAATAATAGGGTACAAGGTTTGTCCCTGAATTTACATGAGTTACATGTACATACTGTTGTTTTGAGAAGAAAAAAAATGGTGAATGCCATAGAAAGACAAAGTAAAAATGTTCCAGAATACATCTGATCACTTTTCTTTACTGAGAAGACATGTGAAAATTAAGTTATGTTTGCTACTCCAAGTATTTATAGGTAAAACAATTCTAATCTAGTGGAAACAAATGTATAAGAAACGTTGGTACTTCTAAGTCAGTTTTCTACATGAATTTGTATGTGCAATTTTAAAATTTTCTGTGATAGAAATAATATTCTAATGAATATGAAAATTGGTTCAGATATTTATCTATAATGCAATGCATATCAAATTATTTGACTCTTCCAAGTAACTTGTACAATACTAATTTTCTTAAGCCAGTGTAAGTGTTGTCAGTCAATAAGTCTTGTAAATCAAAAATGTTTGTACCATATATACTCATTTAAACGTCATAGATCTTAATCTGTTGCATAAATCACCAGCCAGTCAGAATCTATGCTACTTTTTCTATTGATTACTCTGATTCTGGTCTTTTGGCACATTGTATCATGACAGATCTGTTCCATTTGATGTTGGACTGAACTTACAAGCATATGTATTAATCAAATATGATATTTATAACTGCTAGTGGTATACATGTTCATGTATTTTATTCTCCTCGTGAAAATGGACATCAATTGTATGCACTGCCATTGGTAGAACATTGAAATACCATATTTGCACACTCATAACACATTGAACTGAAGAATACCTGGATCTGTTATTATATGTTGCACTGTTAATTCGGGGTCAACATTTTCATTCTTATAATTTTAAATTAAAATTCAGAGATCCTGATCTGGTAGTACACTGTGTGAGAGTAAATTTGTGTCACAGTTCGGTGGAAGTTGCACATGAATTATAAAAAAACACTCAGTAACTGTAATTAATAAGGAATTAAATATATAAAATATATTATAATGCATTTGCAATCTTTGCCAAAAAATGTAGATTCTTGTAACTTGTGCCACATTTTATACATACATTGTATTTGTGTGAAATCCTTCAACCTTGTGGTATAGTTTTTGTATACAATTGATCTATACTGTGCATTTAGTATAGTCAGTTTGATCTGATTTTATTATATATAACATAATTTGAAACTTTTTTTAATTTGTTTTTTTGCCATATTTCACATTTGTTGATTTTTGTTTCAACCATTATTATGAACTGTGTATGAATTGAATTTATTTTCTATGCGCCTTTGCAGTTAGGTTTTGATCTGGTCAGTTTTTATTGCCTTTTCATGGTATGAACAGTTAAGAATTTTATTTAACTCAAATATTTTTGTGCTGGAGGTGAAAAGTAGTTCAGAAATAGCTTCAACCATTAATTGTTTGAAGATACATTCAAACACTTTTGCCTCATTATTTATTATAATTAGATTCATTTATGTAGTGTTAAGTCGTATCTGTGTATTAGAATATTCTTTATATGAAACATTTAGTTCAGTATGTCACCATAGGGGCCCCAAATGGTCTAAAGCGCTTTCCGTTATGGATCACTGCCTTTTCACCTGCCTGCGTGGGTTCGAGTCTAAGATTCGGCTAATGTAGTTACATGAGAAAGCTAGCCTGCAGCTTTTCGTGGGTTGGCAGTTCTTTCCCGGGTTCTTCATCCAACAATAATTCTGGCCATCATGTAAAGCCTTTTGTGTACTGAAAAATGGCGTTAAACTCTACAACAACATTATGTCACCAGCATTTGTACCTGATAACACGAAGTTAACCTGTTATGTATTCAACACTATATCAGTCAATATATTTTCTTTATGAAACAGAAGGAATTATGTTCATGTACATAACACAATTTTCATGTGTACAATTTTGCGAGACTAATTAAATTCGGAAAACTGTTCATGTTAATGGCAATAAACAGTCCTTGTATTGTCAAATGAATCAATTGCAGAAATTGTTTGTTTTTAAATTAAATAAAAACTTTATTAAGAGAAAGACATTACAAGTCACTTTACCAGTATGGGATTCAAAATGTTTATCTTTTATTTCATGTGCAATTTATAGTTGTTTTTTTTTTAAAAAAAAACAATTTGTTTGTTTTATTTTGTTTAATTTGTAATAATTTGTTTTGAGCTTTGTTATTTCATTCCTAAGCTTGGTTATTTTGTACATAGCTGTGTAAATAAAATATCTGCAATTCAAGGAGACTCTTTAACGAGCCAATTTGCTGTAAAAAGTTTGTTTCTCAGTCCATACATTTTAGTATCTTTACTGTTTGGTTATTTGGGACCTTTATTGATAATAATTATTACTTTGTTTATTGCCTATTTATTGTTTTATATGTGTTTAGTTATTTATTTTTTTTACATCAAGTAAATAATTAGAAATATTAGCCTTTTTTTAATAAACTACTTTGAGACTATTTGAATATTTATTCATTGCCTGGGACAACTTAAAATTAGAGCTGGGCAGCCTAAACTCTTAAAGTCAAAACCAAGGTAGATAACCCATGTTTGATGGCAATGATTGAAAAGAATTGTTTGCCATGATGAAAAATGACTTGCTTGATGGGTTGTATGTGAAATTTCAAATTAAAAATGTTTTCACACAATTAATAATAACTCTGGTGAATAAGTAATTGAGTTGTTAAATATGATTTCTTTAAATATCTGTTGTTGGTTGTTTTTGCAATCCAACCAGCTTTTTCAGTTTTTATCTGGTGTGGAACCATTTCAAATTTTTGTTTTCCTTATTCAGCTTTCTTTAGTCTGTAGTTGTATAGGAAAACTCATTTTCAAAAAAACATTTTTTTTCTAAAAAAATTAGCACTTTTGAGTGGACAGGATAAGATAAAGTCAGCAGCAGGTTGTCCATTGATTGTAAAGTCAGCAGTTTTTACTTGTGTTGGATTTAATTGCAGCACTTTGGCTTTTAGTTCCCACAAATACAGAAGCTTTGTTAACATTTATGTTACAGCATGTTAATTGGAAGATATTATAAGTTTTCAAACAAGTACTAATATTGTTTTCCTGAATAATAAAATAAAAGGAATGAGTAGTAAAACATCCAGATCTGAGGATAACTATTTTGAAATGGGTTATTATTGTAGATTTATGCTTTTAAACTTTTTTGAATTTTTTGTTTTCTTTCCTCTTATGTTTTGTACAGCTTTAGTTTAGAGGATAGACCATTTAATACTCATTTTTATACTTTTGTTTGTAAAAATAAAATGCATAATTGCATTTTTTTCTGGTGATATGCACCTCTTATCTATTGCAAAAGATTAGAAAATCACCCTGATTAAATTTGTAGCCTTCTCTTAATATTTGGCTATTGTTGTTATATAGAAACTTTATGGAATTTACATCCAGACTTTCATTAAGCGTTTTTTAAATGTCAGAATTTTGGTTATAACAGGTTTATTTTTCATGATTAAAGAGACAGGGAAAGAATCAGTGGAGATGTAAATTTTCTCATGGCTGTGAAGAAAATCTTTTTAATGGCTACAGGGGTGACAATTCTGATTTTGACCAACTATATATACTCGGATACAATTCAAGTCCAACCTCAAACAACATAGACCCTAATTTGCTGTTGCACAATGTGCTGACAGATCAGGCTCTGTGCTGTTTGTTCTATTATAGATTACTACTCAGACACTGTAGAGCATTATTTGGGCAGTTTGCACTTTGACTAGCTTTCTAAGCAAGTATACATGATACTAAACCAGCAGTGATGATGTCGTAGAAAATAAATTCTTTTTGAGATTTACTTGTTGCTACATGGGCAGAAGAGTTGTTTCTGAACAGTATATGTTGCTTTTAGTCTTCAAGTTGACAAAGTCTTTGTCAGGTTTTTTAAAAAAAATTAATTAAGAACCTCTTGTTTTAACCATTTTTATTATTTAATATTGTGATACAGTAGGAGGAATTCTGCATATTTTGTCAGAATGGAAATTATCATGAAATAGAATTCAAACAACTCCTTCATAATCATACAGTGCTTTGGGAATGTGATATAAAATTTAAATTGCCAAGTAGTTATCTGGGCTGCTGGTCATAGAAGTTACCCTGCCGTTTAAACATTCCTAAATTTTGTGTCTATATTCAGGTTCTACACAAAGAATTTGTAATTAATCAGCTGTGCAGAAAGGTAGAATTATGAACATTAGAGATGTTTGTGTTGAAACAGTTTCATATTAGTAAGTTATATTAGGTGTTTCATTGAGAACATTTCAGTCTTAGTGTATTTTGTACTCTTCAGATCTGATGAATTGTTTAGAATTTTTGTGACCCATTTATTAATTAATGAAAGTCAACAACATAAACATGTTTCATAAACTTGTACCAGTAAATACAACAAATGTTTCCATTACCTATGTGGGACCAATATATATTTGTATTTTAACAGTGATACCCATCCAGAGTTGGCTGTCATATGGCATTGATTAATTCATGTGTGTTTATACCTACCTTTGTGTTTATTCCTTCTATAAATTTATAAAACCATTATATTGCAGTGAAAATGAGTACCTTTTCTTCCTAAAATCAAAGCTGCCAGTGCAACACGTTATTTTTTTTATATCACAAGAACCAAAATATATGCAGACTAAGGGAGACAACTCTCAGAAACGCATATCCCTCAGTTGTTTAAATGGCACTCTAGTTTCATAGGGTTAGAACTTGAAAGAAAACGCATTTCCCCTCTTTCCTCACTGGTTATTTAAAAAAAGACCTTGTATATCTTGGGTATAGTTCAAAGAACCTTTATTTTGGTGTATGATTATTGGGTGTAATAAGGGTTATAGAGTATACAGTTTGGCCTTACTTCAGATGTGCTCCTTTCAAAAACGTGTTAGTTCCACTTGGTTATTTTCATTCCCTGAACTTCAGAGGTAAATTGTATACACAAATAGCCAATATTTTTGTAAATACATTTTATATATTTCGTAAATCATTCATTGCACTTTCAGAAACTTGTATTGTCTAGCCTGGCAAAATCCATTTCCTCTATTCTAATAGCTGCTAAAGATAGTGTACTTCAGACAAATTCAGGCTGATTTTTGGAGCACAAGGGAGCAGTCATTTTAGTTAGCAGTGTGCTTAGGTCATTTACATTTTCCAAAAGTACAAAGAATTGTAAGCCACATGATATTAAAGTAGCATACATGTATGCCAACATTCATTCCACTGTGCATGTTTTAAATGCAAACAACTTCACATTACATACATCATTCTACCATAAGTACATAACTGGTGAGCATCCCCTTTTGCTATTTTAACACCAGTTTATTGCCTCTCTTAACAAAATGTTCATAAAAAGAGACTAAACCAGCACTCATTATCATCTATTTAACCATGACCCTTTTGATTCAGTTTGTAAAGGTCATTGGATAAGATTGTTTTTGACAGTCCATTGTAATGTACTGCATAAAACAGCATCTGAGTGACAGTAATTCCACATCATACATGGGACATCACAGACAAACTAGATAGCTAATGGCAGTGATTTAGTGTTTGAACTCGCTTATAAGATGAGAACAATTGCAAACTGCATAGACCTAGATCTGCCGTCACATAATGTACTGGCAGATCCAAGTCTTTGCTGTTTGTTAGGGGTAATCAGTAGAACAAGCACAGACCCGTATCTGCATGTACATTATGATATGGCACATAAGGAGATATTGTTGTTGGACTTGACGTATAAGCAAATATATAAGGTATTTAATTAAATGGAGACAAATTCGCTTAAATTACCAACATATATTTTGTTACATATTGCATGGAAACATTGATACCCATAGTGCAAAAATATTTTATCAAGTATGCTTGAATAAAATCTAGGCTGTATGCTTTTATTAAACTGATATTAAGGTATTGGATGCTTTGTTAAACTGATATTAAGTTATTCTCTATTCTTGTTATTTATTATGTAGACGCCTACTCATTGTGTTTAAAACGTATTGCCATTGTCTTGCGATAATAAATATTTTAAAAGAAATAAAAAATTTATTTCATTATCATTTCCATGTCTGGTCAGAAAGTTGTTTATATAGAAATAAAAGCCTACTAAGAGATGATAATAAGATACACGTGTCATAAAGTCAAAGCTGTTTGGTTGTCATCTGAAAGGCACTTAGCTCCCATTTTCATGTCATGTTGCTAAGCAATGACCAGTATGACCTCATGTATATTAGTGGTTTCTGAACAATAACTTTAGCTCACAATTTCATTCCTGGGATATACTTTGTGGATTGGATAGCTATCAGCTTGGGTTAGGAAAAGTCCTATTGATTTAGGCATCAAAAGGTTTTAAAAAAATCGCTGTAAATGAAAGAAGAAAAATGTTTTTTGCAGAAACGTTTCAGTTGTCAATCATGTATTTGATTTGATTTTGCGATCAAAATTAAAAGGTCAATATGACTAAAAGAAGAAAAATGATTTTTCAAATACATTTTGTGCTTTTACCAAAGCTTTTGGAGGGCTTGCACTTAATTATGGCCATGACCTCTTCATTTTGGGGTCAAATTTCAAAGTTGAAAAATAGACTTTGCAAATCAGGTTTTGTTCTGGAGTAAATTCCTTGACCAAACTTTGTAAATAAATGACTTAAGGAAATAGAGTCAAGAAATTCATGGGGTTTAAATGTCAGAAGTCAAAGTCATGTTAAGTCTAAAATGATATTACAGTTTCTGCTCAGCAAGTTTAAGACAGCATATCTTGGCCAAAGGTTGAAGTTGCTGAGACCCTTCTGGTCAATAATATATATATATATATATATATATATATATATATATATATATATATATATATATATATATATATATATATATATATATATATATATATGGATGTTCTTTTGCATACCAGGGCCCAGCGATGTGGAATGAATTGTCCATTGAAAATAGACACAAAGACAGTGATCCCCTTTAAGAGTGCTCTTAAAACTCACCTTTTTCGACTACAGGAACCAACTTAGAGACCTAATAATGTTTTGTACCTTATATGTTTTCAGCATATTTTTATGTTTTCCAATTTCATGGTTTTTATTATTTGTTTTTCTGTAGTGTAGTCATATCATTATAGATGTTGTAAAGCGCTTAGAGCTTCTAAAGATTAGGCACTATAAAAGGTTCTCATTATTATGTATGTATGTATGTATGTATGTATGTATATATATATATATATATATATATATATATATATATATATATATATATATATATGGTCACCTGGTGTGTGAGCGTGTTAGTGAGCACTCAAAATATGCAAACTAAACCTGTTTTGTTTAATGAGTAAGGTATAATATATATAAAGGTGTTATGTGAATCAACAGCCACATGAAGCTTCTTATCATTATGCTAATATTAAAGGTATCTAAAAAAAGATGACTGACGTTTGATATCGGTGAGTTTGAACAACTGCTTAATCCAGTAATTATTTAAAGTGTGAACACCTGTTTTCATGCCTAATTACACCAGTTGGCCTATGAAAAGGTCAGTACTGCATTTCCCAATCACTGGTAAAATTTGCATGCAAATGAAAGGAACTGCTAAAAAGTGATCAAAACATGTGACAATGTTAGGAGAATCAGTGATGTAATGTACATGAGTGGACTTTAATATTGTGTGGATTTTTTATTACTTTGTTAGTTTTGTGTTTGCTAAGTATCTACACTAAATACAAGTATCTTTGTCAATATCATTATGCAATAATGCAGAAAGGAAATGAAATTGATTTGAAAACAAAATATAGTTGATGTCAGCTAATATCAACCATTTTCCAACTACGGATAGCAAAAATTTACTTAGAAGTTTGGCAATATTACATACATGAAGAGAGTGGCATTTGGTATGTTAATTTAATATGGGTAGGATTTGAGTTAATAGTAATTGATTGTAATAGTATGTACAACTTTTATTACATGGCATCATCTAATCCCAAGATAACCGAGTAATAAAGGCCATTAAATGCAGTTGTTTTTTCACCAAGTGGATAATTTTCACTAAAATTACTTGATGTAAACAATTTTTGGGTGACTTTTTCAGGATATTAAGGTCAGTAAACATCATGATGAATTACAGCAGTTATTTAGAATGCATGTTATTTTTGTCATTCTTGAAACAATTATAATTTATTAAAAAGTCGCTAACTATATTTACAAAGTGTATTATTAGCTATCTCAAGTTCTTAACTTAACACAGGATTACTGTTCTGTTTCATTTCTAAGTCTAATAAGAATCCCCTTGGCTATAACCTCAAACTTTGGTCAGTTATTCGTTCCACCGATCTGTCACTTCTGTACAGCTATCAAGATGTAATGGCTGCTCCAACTTAAATGACACTTATAAACACAGTATTTTCATAAACAATGCAGTTGAATTTATAAGAACAGATATTGTTTTCAGGGAAGATGAAAATTACCTGTACGCAAGACATTCCATATCTGAACTTTTAAGATCACACGTCGATTTGAAGCAAACAGGACCCTTGACATTGAAGCCATCTTTAATAGTTCTACATTTTTTCAATTATTCTTTGGGAATTAATTAAGTGACAAGTGTACTAAGTATTTATCAACCTTGCTCTCAATTTTTCTTCTTGCCAGTCTTCCATCGGGGAAAAGTTCTCAGTTTACATGCATAATGAACTATGTATCCAATGGGGAGATGTACTATAGTGGATCAAATCTTGTTTGAAATGAAGGAGCAGATATAAAATTTGAGTACATCTTGATCAGGAATTAAAATGCACCTGGTGATTTTGTAGAATGATAGCCAGGTAGATGGAAATCACTAATATGGAGAGCAACACAATTCTGTCCATAGTACATGTAATCACCTAAGACTTGTGTTGAAACAAAAGGGAAGTGCCCTGAACTGTTTACTGAGTCTCTGAATGTGAATAGTGTCCCTTGTAAATGGTGCTGACAATCTGTCTGGACATTTTCCATTATGAACCATAATCTCTAAATTAACCATTTGAAAGCAGGATCTAAAACAAACCAATGAGTGCCATGGCATTTGGCAGCACAAACCATCTGGAGTAACTTTCCTGCAGGGCTTTGGCAGCAAGAACCATCTGGAGTAGCCTCCTTGCTGGGTTTCCACTTAGTACATCTGAAATGAAAGTAAACATATAAGGGATTGGCACAAAGAATGTGGTCTGAAGGCACTACAAAATACTGTGTGATGGCTCCTGTTACATTTAAAAAAATCTAACTAGGTTTAAGAACGGGTGCATAAACATGGATTTATGTATCACTAAGTCATTAAAACTGAATGGAATATCTCACATCATGCCTCCCTTACAGTGATTTTCCTGTTCCTTACCTCCTCCAAAATAAAGAAGAAAAGGGCACCAACCATGGGTTTATGGGTTTGCTTCTTAGGTGGCCTATGTCGATCCAAGAAAGTTCACATGATGATTACCCACAGATCTAATGTACAGAGAAATGCATCTGTTCTGCCACAAGAATATCACATGTATGTATAGCATCAGATATGTTAGTATTGAGTTATTTATTCCATCAAGAAGACTATATATCTCTTCAGTAAAATGAGGCTTTATTTGTTGATGTAAACTTTCAGGAAGAAAACTTAAACAGTGATGCAATCTTTTCATAAAATAGTTACCGTACTCATTTCACAAAAATCGAAAAAATGCCATTTTTATGAATAAAAAGTCTCTACAACTTCACTTTCTTTGCATTGAAAGTGTGCCATTATTAAATGGTGGTTTGGCAAACTCCATGTTTTGTTTTTAATACGGAATGCATTTTGACCTTTGCGAGAAAAAAAAACATGTATCTGGCAACTCTGATGCTAACTTAATTGAAATATGGAATTAGAAGTGTGCCTTGTTCTCCCGGTTCCGGAATTACAAAATTTGTTTAAGTATGTCAGATAACATCTATGGAGATGCATCCAGAATAATGGATTCATTAAGATTTTTTTAAATATATTATCATCACTAGCGCCAATTTGAAATGGGATGTAGAGAATTTAATAGCAATTTTATGCAGCCCAAAATACTGCGACACAAATCAGAAACTTGCCCAAAAAACTGCAACCCGCAATCTAGAAAAATTTAGAAAGGAGCCCAATTGGGCAAAATAACAGCGGATCTGGCAACTCTGGCACCAAAATTAAAATTCTTTCCACATGGACAGAAATAGATGTCACGTGATGCTGCACTAAATATGAATTCGAACAAAAAATCTGCATATAAAGATTACAATTAGAAAACCAGTCTGTTCTCTCCTCACTAAGCCATACAGATGCTATAAATAGAATTTGAGGTTGAAAGTTTTAAAGTAAACCAAGGTTTGCTATAAATAGAACATGATACTGTTAGGAAAATGCATGCAAGTTTACGGACGAGCGTACTCATAATGTAATTAAGTAAAAGCCATCTTTTCTAAACTACAGTCTGTGGGATTAATGGAATGTTAATAAAAACGAGAAAACAATTTTTTGGGAAGGTGGATATACCAAAAAAGCATAAGCCATATACATTTACGTGTAATTTAGTGGGGAAAAAAGCGTAATGATTACGCCAAAAACATAATGGTTGACATGTATGCAAGTACTGATTGACATGGCAACTGTACTGTCACCAATTTCAAATCCTGATCCCAAACTGTCACCATTACCAAGTTATGGAATCTTCAACCTAGCATATACTTTCTTTGCAATAGGGGAAACTTCACTTCAATAAACATAAAAACATTCAATTTATTGATTATTCTCCATTTACAAGTCTAGATTACCCCAAATTTGTGCAAGAACCTGTCAAGATTCTCTTAATTTTATTATCATATGATTCACACAGTCTGCTAGATTCAGAGGAGCATCATGATCAATACTTAACCGTGATGTCAAGGAACATAATAATGAAACTTTGTGAGCTAAAAACAAGAATCAAGCTCAAGTTTAAAACTCATAATCAGAAAATACAGAGCAGTGAAATTCTGCAGACTGTAAGAGGGGCTCCTGGTCATTCTGAAAGTTCAACCATTTCAACTTTATTTTAATACTGTTCAAGAATGTTCCTGTTTTGGGACTTTCATCTGAAGCACAAAATCTTGTATTCAATATTTTGAGAATTTGAGAATACAAGACTGGTATCTGTGTTGCTGGGCTGGTAAATTACCTGCAAGGATTTAGTTTGGTAACTAAAATAAAGTTGGATTTCTAGTGAAAAATCTTAAGGTTCCTTAGTCTCTCGTACATCTGCCCAATAAAATCCATGGTCATGGAACTTGACAATTTCTTATTTTCTTCCTTTTGTAAATCTTTCACCAATTCCTGCAAAAACAAAATTGTGACAGCAAAACAATAGCAATTATAAATAAGTTATGAGTCAACAAACAAGACAAAAGCAATAAATTTTGATAGCTTCAGAAGCTAGTGGTCAATTTATCAATCCCTGATATGAAATATAGGTGAATATAAGGTATCTAATGTATTATTCATCTGTCTGTTGGACCATTAATAATTTTCATTTCTCCATAAAAGCGGCGGCAGGAAATGGCCTTTATCCAATGCAGACATTTGATACATGTCAAGTAAATTGCATATATATGCCTTATGCTACTTAAAATGTCCTACATTCAATATGTTACCGTGGAAACAGTGTAACATAAGAAATACTGGTATATAAACTGAGTGTTGCACCATAGGGTACTATCGTAAGTAGTATAAAAATTGATAGTGCTGGACCCTAGGATAATCTGGTCAGAAGTCAAATAAGCTGGTGACTGGATGCATGTCATTTCTACATTACTCTAGTTTACTTTGGTACGAGTGTCAGCGGTAAGAAAATAATCACGTGGAATGGTTACTGTAGCACCTGCAGCTTGTGTATGTACTAGGATATAAAAAAGGGGGCAAATCCAAGAAAATTTAAGATATTAATCAAAATTGTCTGAGACATGTGGAAAAGTCTCAAATCTTCTTACACAAGAGTGATCTTCTGTTCGAAATTAAGTGATTACATTTATTACAAGGTAGAAACAATAAACTAGAAATAAGACAGCAAAGTTTGCCTGCATTTTTATTCAGACGTGTTTTGCATTGTCACTACCCATGATGATCAATACTGAATGACTATGAAGGCAAACCAAATGTTTGATGAAGGTCGCAGTTACTTTTTCTTTGATATGATGATGATGTACTTCTCAGGAATTGTGATCATTATCCAGTTTGAACATCAAAAGTGAGCAGTCCGTGAAATGTAAAAAAAATTAGGTCATTGTGACCTACTTTTGATATTATACTGTATTACTTGTAAGGATACATGCACACATCAACTGTATTCCATCCAGAATTTTCTTATGGGGGTGGGGTTTGTGATAAGGGCTCCTCTCCTCAAAGGGGTTTTTGTGAATAGGGCCATTCTTGAGTCATGATGTCACAATGAAAATTTATATAATTTTCTTCTCAAATTGTAATAAGTAGAACTTATAAGGAAAATAAACAAAGACTCTAAAGTAACAATGAAGACAGACACATGATAAAAGGAAAAAAAAGATAATTATCATTGCATATTGTGGACTAGTCACTTATTGTGTATGGCAGACTACTGGTACTTACTGTGTATGTGGACTGATTACTTATTGTGTATGTCGACTGATTACTTCTTGTGTATGGTGGACTAATTATTTCTTGTGTATATGGACTGATTAATTCATTGTGTATGTGGACTGATTACTTTTTGTGTATGGTGGACTAATTAATTGTTGTGCATGTGGAATAGTTACTAATCATGTATGTGGACTGATTACTTCTTGAATATGTGGACTGATTACTTTTTGTGAATAGTGGACTAATTACTTCTTGTGTATGTGAACTGATTACTTTTTTTGAATGGTGGACTAATTACTTATTGTGTATGGTGGACTGATTACTTTTTGTATATATTATCATCAAATTCATTTTTGCCATTTAATAATCATATTTGTTTTGTTTTTGACAAATATATTCAATATTTCTGTAGCCTTCAAAAAAAATTAAATGAAAACGAATAATATGAAATCACATTAATAAAAATTCACTTAAGTCGAAATCACACAAGTTCGCAGATACCTATGATGATGATGTAATTCTTAGGAATTGTGATCATTATCCAGTTTGAACATCAGAAGTATAGTCCTTGAAATGTAAAAAAAAAAAAAAAATAGGTTATTGTGACCTACTTTTGATATTATAGTGTATTAATTATAAGGATACATGCATATATCAAGTGAATTCCATCCAGAATTTTCTTATGGGGGTGGGGTTACTGATAAGGGCTCTTCTTCTCAAAAGGGTTCTTTTTGTGAGTAGGGACCATTCTTAAACAATGATATCACAATACAAATTTACACTATTTTCTTCTCAAACTGTAATAAGTAGGACTTATAAGGAAAATAAACAAAGACTCTAAAGCAGCAATGAAGACAGACACATGATAAAAAGGAGAAAATTGACAATTATCATTGCATATTGTGGACTAGTCACTTTTTGTGTATGGCAGACTAATTACTTCTTGTGTATGGTGGACTAGTCACTTTTTGTGTATGGCAGACTAATTACTTCTTGTGTATGGTGGACTGATTACTTCTAGTGTATGTGGTCTGATTACTTTTTGTGTATGGTGGACTGATTACTTTTTATATATATTATCATCAAATTCATTTTAGCCATTTATTAATCCTATTTGTTTTGTTTTTGACAAATAATTTCAATATTTTGTACCCTTCAATAAAAATTATATGAAAACAAATAATATGAAATCACACACACGCAAGTCGAAATCACATAAATTGGCAGATACCTATATGCCTGTATTTGGTTTCAGTGTCGTGACTGTACCAGCAATAGTGTCTAAAAAGCTAACACAAACATAAAAAGTGCTCATTGTTATTGAAACCTAGAAAGTATATCACAGTGACTTACTTTTTTAGTAAAGGGATGTAATACTACTCTGGTTACATGAACAAATCGACTCTGAAATGCAAAGGCAATATAAAATGATACAATGACTTCAATGCAAAAGTGTGTACATTTGCTAATGCCAATGCCTATATATTACTATTATTATTACTATTTACTATTTACTATTACTATTTACTATTATTAGTAGTAGTAGCATTTTGGGGGGGGGGGGAATAACGAGTGGCATAGTGGTCTAAAGTGCTTTCCGTTTCACTGCCACTACGGATCACTGCCATCTCACCATGTTTGCATGGGTTCGAGTCTCAGATTTGGCCGATGTAGGGATGTGAGAAAGCTTGCCAGTAGCTTCTCGTGGGTTGGTGATTCTTTCTGGAGGCTTTCCCAGGTTCTTCCACTACCATTAATACTGGCTGCCATGTATAGCCTATTGTGTACTGCAAAATGGCATTAAACCCTACAACAACAACAACTTTATTACTATTACTATTATTATATTACTACAACCTTGGTTGACAAGCTAAGTTTTCCCACATTTAAGCTAATAAATGATCGAGAAAAATCTTACGTCTAAACTTTTCGAAACTTGTCTGAGTGCTTGTTCTTGAACTGGTTGTTCACTATTCTTTCCTAAGTTCTGAAAAATAAAATATTTCAATGCATCTTAACCTACTACTGATCTCTACATACCTCTATGTATGTACAAGGCAGGTAAAATCCATCTTAACAGTACATGTATATTTACCTGTATAGAGATGACTTTAAGCCAGACCCATGAGTTAATATTAGAGATGGCTTTAAATAGAGTAAGACCTACACAACTTTTCAGTTTACAAAAGACCAGACTTTCATCATGCCTGGCTTTCATTTAAGTAAACACCATTAACATTGTGGTTAACCTAGTGTCTGGATATTTGGATGACATATCAAGACGATACTGAAAATTGCAAATTCATATTACTTTTAGATTTGTAATATGGTCAGTAACGAGGATCAGTCATTCTTCAAATTTTATTTAAAAACTGTAATGGTCTATAGGTCAAAGACTGTACTGTATATGACAAGTAAAAAGTTATAGACAGACTGTCTCAACCTTTAAGCAGCAACATTTGCAGTGAATTTTTCAAACATTTTGGTGATTTGTCACCTTAATTTAAGAGAATTTAGCTGTAAATGAAGCACATGGCAAAAAGTGATACAGCACAATATCAGAAGCTCCTACAGCAGAATCTCATTGTCTCAAACATCTGGGATTCATCATACTGATTTCAGGACAAATATATATATATAGACAGTCTGCAACAAGCGACCACCTGCTTAATGTGACCAACAACAGTGACATCTTGGCAAAATATTCATTTTGACACTGCTGTGAATGACCGCATCAGGAAGAATGCCAAACTCCACCGACCTTTTTTTAATCCCTTTAAAAACAACTGCTCATACCATTCTAAATTACATGGCTACCAATGTCTGACTATTTTGTTAGCTATGCTTATAGTGTTTTATAGTTTTTGTCATAAACCAGACTTAAGTATATGTAGATTATTTCCTAGTCTGGTTCCCTGTTTTGTATTCTTTCTGCGCTGTGTAGGGCTGAGCAATGCAGGGAGCATAAAAAGCTGGGGACCAGACTATTTATTCCTGCACTTAGCCTGCTTCTCAACCTTATCACAGAACTGAGCATCCATATCAACGACAGTATCGTGAGAAAAGACAGAAACCACTGACTTTATATGTAATCAATTGTTACAATGACAGTTTGATTAGCAATGATTGATCTGATCAAAAACAAACTTAAGAAAAATCTTAGAAAAAGGAAAAAAGTACTGTTGCTACCAGTGATAGATGCTACAGTCCGTAAACCAGGCTAATGTACATGTCATGAATTGCCGCTGTACTGCCTAAGGTAGTGGTTGTGTACATTGTTTGTCTTTAGACTTAATTCGTATTGCTAGGGGGTGATAAAAGTCATTCTCTATTAAAATATTTTGTGTTGGTTCATAATAAATGTTTGATAAATGACCTTAAATTTTATTCTGTTTTAATTGATTCAGTAGGAGTTGGTAATATAACAGGGCACTGCTATTTATAAGTTCTCGTGCCCAATCAAATTTCATACTAGGAGATAATTTCATGACGGCACACTTGATTAACTCATCAAAGTGAATACAAAGCTATGGGATGATGTGAAGGTTTCACTTTATTTAGGATTGGGTGGGGTGTTCCCAATATTATTTAAAGCATTACAGAAGACTCACCATGGCTCATTTTTGTCAGAAACTGAAGTAGTGATAGAGAGATGCAAAGCTCCAAGCCCCCAGTCTGCAGTGCTTACAGTTAAATTAATGAATACTCAAAAATTTGAAATTCATATAACAATTTAAAAGCATTCATTAACAGTCATCTCTCAAATAAAATTCAAATTAAAACCCAATCACTCATCTTTCACTCGACCAAGTGACAGCCTATTTCATCATCTGACTTAGTGTGATAGATGCCTGTCTTGTGTTCCTACTCATCTGTATAATCTTTATCTGGACTGGTACTCCAATTCCCTCCAGACCGTCTAACTTCTGCCTCTGTTCTTTCTTTCTTTGTCTTCCAGAGACTCAGACCAAGTGCACTGGGCTAATTCCCTCTGTCTCCTACAGTTCCTCTGGTCCCTAAAAACTTCTTGTACTGAAGCTCCTTGTAATTCCCAGAATAACAAGTTTCCCGCTAATTTTGAATGATGTTGGAGTAGCTTATCTTCCCTTATAATTTCTGCAAGCTGGTTTTAGCGACTACTGAAGTTCTCAAGATATAAGATTTAAGCTTGTGATTCTAATGTTGGCCATGACTTGTTCAATTCCAAGTGGATGTTGATTCATATAATTATCAGACATTGTCCCCTCCCAACAGTATGTCAAGGGTGGATTTATGACCCTTACTTTGATCTAAACACAGAATTCCATCACTTACCTGTGAAACATGTGATTACAATTATTATGTAACTGGCTGCCCAAAATGTAGCCAGGCACGAATTTTATGACCATGGCAAATAACTGGCTTGACACCCCATTGTTCGCCGAATTGACCTTCATACATATTTATGGCACAAAATTATTAGCCTCAGGGCCTAACATATACATATTGAAATCTGGTTAATCCTTACAATGTGACAACTGAGATAAGCCATGTTTCACACAAGTGATGTTTAAAATACATATTCATAAGGTACAAATTAAGAAACAGTTTAGAAGTGTTTATAATATTACTGAGATCACATGACCCATCATAATATTTTAATAATGTGGGAGGTGGATGCTTTTTGGCAGAAAAAAAAAAAAAACTACTGGCAATTTCCACAACTTCTTATTTCTAATCCAAAATAAATTAGCTTTATTCAGATTTTCCTTAAATGATGCAATTTACATGATTGTATGATTTTTTTCTCTAGATATTATTTGCAAAAGGGAAGTTAGTGAATAATTGATAAAGGATTTCCTTAAAGTAGAATCCATAAAGATTGGCAGGATCCAGTTCTTATGCTGTACACATTCATCTCTTGAAAACAAATGGCCATTTTTGGGGAAAAATTATTGTATATGTGAACCTGAATGGACTTTGGACTTTTCAGAAGATTTTTTAAAACTACGTTATCCGAAGGCTATTACATTTAAATCTACCTAGTGACAGAGGAATGCAACTTTATGATGTGGTACCACCTAGTGTTGTTCCAATTATCGATTATAATCGATCATCAGTTGGTTGAGCAAACCAATAAGATAATCGATTGTGAACTCCATAATCGATTGTGTGTAAAGGGAGACTACTTTTTTAGGTGTATGCAAAGCACAAAGGTTAGTAAAACTCCCAGCCACTAAAGTTGACCTGAAATTTATTAATTCCCTTCACAACTACCAATACGAAACCTTATGATTCATAATTAGGAACATATAGTCATTATTACATGGTCAAGTTGTTAAATTGTTCAGTTAATAAATTTAAACACATTTTGTTGATTTGTTTCAGTTAAATTGCAACATCTTTTGTAGCATTTATAAACAATGACAAACAAGAAAAACATGTCCTTCTATATTTTAAATTATAGATACATCACATGTGAACGAAAGAATTTCAGGGGATTGTAGCAGTATTTCAGTTACATATGATTGATCAGCCATAAAAAGTTGCGTTCATTTAACAGAGTTGTAGAACAAAAGTTAACACAAAATGTAATATTATTGTCAGGTTAAATTATACATGTCATTAAAAGAGATTACTCATGTACATTTATAAACATATTGAACTCTTGATCAAAGATATAACTGTTTAACAAAAATTAAACTTTGCTCTTAGTAACCGATTATAATCGATGATCAGTTGGTTAAGGGGAACTGATTATCGATTATGAATTTCTGACCGATTCCCATCACTAGTACCACCATTAAAAAAACAATAAAATTATACAAAAAAAAGATATAGGTTCAGACCCCACACCTTCAAAACAAAAATGAAAATGTTTCCCCCTTCTTGTGCTAGCATGCAAATGAGTAACCTGGCCATTACACAGTTTTAATGAATATTATGAGGACTTCTTTGCAAATGAGGAACATGGCCCTTACACCATTGCAATGAATATTAATGAGGACTTCTTTAGAAAATATTATAAAGCAACTTCCTGGTAGTTTGGTACCATGGAATAATTCCATCCAAACCTTGTATGTGTTGATATACTTTGCACACAATCAAGAACATGGCTCTATCAACATTCTTGTGCATAGTCAGCGGGCCACTTTGACAGATTTCATATCAGTTTTCATGTTATCTTTCTCTTCTTTTTTTCGATCATGACTTTTGATGGGCACAACCTTCTGAAGCGTTGGATTTATCTCTTACTTAGGGGTGAGGCCATGGATTATTAATGTAGTCGGCAATGCTGGGAGCATTGATTCCGAGGGGTTTTATAGAACAGAGCATTAAGTGAGCCATGCTGGGAGCAATGATTCTGAGTTTTTTTAAAATAGGATATAGTATTAAGTGGGCCATGCTCAGAGCATTGATTCTGAGTTTGTTTTAATAGGATAGAGCATTAAGTGGGTCATGCTTGGAGCATTGATTCTAAGTTTTTTTTTAATAGGATTGAGAATTAAGTGGGCCATGCTTGGAGCATTGATTCTAAGGTTTATTTTATGGGATAGAGCATTAAGTGGGCCATGCTTGGAGCATTGATTCTAAGTTTTTTTTTTTATGGGATAGAGAATTATGTGGGCCATGCTGGGAGCATTGATTCTGAGGGTTTTTATAGGACAGCATTAAGTGAGCATTATGGAGCTTCCTGGCTTGAATCTCAGTCCAGTGAAATATTCTTCACCCTTTTACATTAGAAAAGAAGCAGTCTAATTTTGGGATTCAGTCACTTATCTCTGCATCATGTGATTATCCTGTTATTCATGTAATGACAGTGTTAAGCAGACAGTTGTCTACATGGTCCACTGTAGTAATTATTGTCTTACCTGAATTCTTCGCTGGATGGCTTGGGCAACTGCTGCTGCTGTGGCTAGGTCTGCTACTATCCTTACTTCAGCAAGAGTAGTCTCCCCTCTGCTGTCATCTGGTAACACTGCTCTCAGGGAGACTTTTTGTCCATGGAATGTCAGCAGGTTGCAACACCCATCTGTCACTTCTAAAGACTGGTTTTTGCAATTGTAAAGAAGATACCTCAAAACTGCATCTACACCTGTGGTAATGGAAACAGTATAAAATTCCATGATCCTCAAGGTAACATTTGCCTCAAATGACACTAACTTTTGATGTTTCCAAAAACTTGTCACCAGAATGAATCAATTGCATTCAATACATCTTGAGACGAAATCTGAACTAATAGATTCCCCTCCAAAGTTTCGAAAAATTGATGAAAGTTGGGAAGGCACAATGCAAAGTTTTTTTTTCTAGAGATATTACATTACGGGGAAAATTCAACACATATTTATGTCTTTCATCTACTTTCATATTTACTTTTATTACTGTAAGGAAAGGTATGGGTCTGTAACAGAAATATGATAAAAATGACCAATTGTATGTGCTGGAAAAATGCACCTGAAATGCTGAAGGCATGTTAAGCAGTGAACCCTTGAACTAAAAAAATCAAAACCCATCATTTAGATATCAAAATAAAGAAATTCAAGATGACATACATATAACAAGGATTGCTGTGGGATAAATCTGGGTAACACCATTTCTTTAAAGTTTGAAACCTGTGAACACACAAAAAATGCACACTCAAGAATGGAATCTAGATTGCAGACAGCAAATGACAAAATTAGTCACAGAGTATAAACTTTTATATATGACTTATTATTTGTCCAATTAACTTGTAAATGAAACATCATAACCATGTAATGTTTATAAAAACTGCTGTTTGCCAGTTCTACTGCTAATGATTTACCAAAATGTTGAAAACCAAAAATGGTGAAATTTCAGTAAAAACTATTTTGAGTACATCTAATGTTAAGATAATTTAACAATTTACCGCCATTTTGAAACTATTATATTAACATTTCACCTGACCAATTACTAAATTCCCCACATGACATATCAATAACCTAAAGTGCAATTTAAATTATGAAATTACCTTCTAAATGGGCCAAGATAATATGAAGACATGCAAGTTACAAAATGCATATCAATCAGAATTTAAATTCTGAGAATTTAATTTAAACTTGTAAAGGAAGAATATAAACTTGAGTTTAAAAGAGCATATACATGTAAGTCTAAATACAAACTGCACAAATCCAGAACTGCTTTTAAATTAATATAATTCACTTGCACATCTGCATCTATGCAGTTTACTGTTAGAAAAAATTATAACAATAAATAACACCCCACTGGACTTGACCTTTGAGTGAGTTTATATGGTATATTTTTAAGCTTTAACTTACTCAGCTATTTCTTCACACTTGTAAAGTTCTAAAAGTTAAATTTCTAGATTGGCAACAGACCTTCCTTTATTGGTATTTACCTTCTGTTCCTGAAAATACTTGATCTAGTGGCATGGAAAGTCATAGGTCTGAGTAATCCTTCCCCTACTACACTACTATTAAGCATGACCCTTATCCGTACAATTCAAGTCAGCTAGGTATGTGAATTGTTAAGCCATGAGGGAAAAATATAAGATTGATTCTGCATACTAACCAAATGAGTTATACATTCTCAGTTTCCTAATGTAACGGAAATCTAACACAGGTTTGGGCTTATGAATCACATATGGTATCCAAAAGACTTGGATCGTAACTTTGTTTTCATAATTTTGATGCTCTCCACTGCAAAGACCTCTCTGTGGCAACAATAAGAAAAACATTTTTCAGTTGAAACTATTTAAAATGGGAAAGACAAACATTATCATCTTTTCTGTGAGCTTTCATTTCAAGCAGTAGCAGAATTTCCTAACATTAGTAAGGTTGGTTAATTTATTTGATCATATAAGCAAATAGTCTGTGCCTCCAAGGATTAGAGTGAATCAGTTGAAGGAATTAGTATATAAAATCAATAAATAAGGTAATACATACATATTGCATGTTTGCAATATAGTAAAATAAGTATTTTACCACAAACTATCTATATCATTCTGTGTAATCAATTCATTGAAGTTACCCAAAACTATAATCTAGGTAGATTACAGTGGCCCAAAATTTTAATCTAGGTGGAATATGGTGGCCCAAAATTGAAATCTAGGTGGAATATGGTGGCCCAAAATTTAAATCTAGGTGGATGATGGTGGTTCAAAATTATAAACTAGGTAGATCATGGTTACCTAAAATTGAAATCTAGGTGGCTTATGGTGGCCCAAAATTAGAATCTAGGTAGATTATGGTGGCCCAAAATTAGAATCTAGGTGGGTTATGGTGGCCCAAAATTATAATCTAGGTAGATTATGGTGGCCCAAAATTAGAATCTAGATGGCTTATGGTGGCCCAAAATTAGAATCTAGGTAGATTATGGTGGCCCAAAATTAGAATCTAGGTAGATCATGGTTACCCAATATTGAAATCTAGGTGGCTTATGGTGGCCCAAAATTAGAATCTCGGTAGAGTATGGTGGTATGACATTCACTTTAAAAGTTATGAGTGACAAAGAACATTTTTTGTTATAGTAGTTAAAAAGTAATTTTGGAATAGAACAGTTTAAAAAAAAAAACAATAACCATTTCCATAAATCTGGGAGAAAGGCTGTGATCTGAGAACTTGCAGACTGATTGTAAAGTAGACAGGAATACAAATATTTTTATGAGCAACTGCACAGGTTTCTTCATTCACATCCTCCAGTAAGAGATTCACAGCGGGTCTGCCCTTAGATATCACATTAAGCATACTATGTCTATCTTTATCTGCACACAAATTTATTGTCTTATATTGGGAATTCTTGTTATCTGGAAGAAGGAAATGTAGCACATCCACTGTCTGAATGCAAACTGGTAAAACCAGACATGATCTTTCCAGACTGTTAGTTCTTAAAGATATATCAAAATTTTCACTTAAATGAAGAGACAGATACACATTAACAGTTGTCCCCAATAATATACACGAAGGTGGAAGAGAAACGGATATGGTGAGTTTCTCCTTTGGTTTGAACCCTTGCGATAACCTCAAACACCTGGATCCAAATCCTAATCCTGAATTCTCATTGGTTGAGGTTGTTGTCATTGTGATACTCCAATCATGTGACAACTCATGTGGCATTTCATTGGTTATTTCACAATCAAGATATATAAGACTAGAACCATTCCCTTCTAGAAGCCTGGCTGTGAATATACACGGAAACAGATCATTTCCTCCATCCATCCAAGTAAAAAGACTTCTGTTCTTGTCATGACTTTCTTGCAACATCAGCAATGTGGCTGCCATATTCAATTGCTGAAGCCAGTAGTTCTGTTCAGAGAAGCAGGTTTCAAGATGGCCATGTTTCGAGTCCAGGGATTTGATGCACTGGAGAAGCTCCTTAATTCTGTTACTTCCAGAATGGAATACTGCAGCTGACTTTGTCTTCAAATTCTCTACATTAAATGCAGTGATTCTCCCATCCAGAGTTTGACAAAGCAATGAGTGCACTGAAAATGTAAGAACTAAACAAAGTGACTGATAATTTTATGGAAAGGGAACAAAACACTACTATATAAGACATTACGTCAGTCCTTCACTTCATGTCATTCAATTCATGGTAACAAAACACTACTATATAAGACATTACGTCAGTCCTTCACTCCATGTCATTCAATTCATGGTAACAAAACACTACTATGTAAGACATTACGTCAGTCCTTCACTCCATGTCATTCAATTCATGGTAACAAAACACTACTATATAAGATATTACGTCATTCACTTCATGTTATTCAATTCATGGTAAGAAAACTACTATATAAGACATTACATCAGTCATTCACTTCATGTCATTCAATTCATGGTAACAAAACACTACTATATAAGACATTACGTCAGTCCTTCACTCCATGTCATTCAATTCATGGTAACAAAACACTACTATATAAGATATTACGTCAGTCCTTCACTCCATGTCATTCAATTCATGGTAACAAAACACTACTATATAAGATATTACGTCAGTCCTTCACTCCATGTCATTTAATTCATGGTAACAAAACACTACTATATAAGACATTACGTCAGTATTTCACTTCATGTCATTCAATTCATGGTAACAAAACACTAATGTATAAGACATTACGTCAGTCATTCACTCCATGTCATTCAATTCATGGTAACAAAACACTACTATATAAGACATTACGTCAGTCCTTCACTCCATGTCATTCAATTCATGGTGTGTCAGCACATGGTACCTTAAGAATAAAATATGTGACGCCAAGGCCTGAATTAAGATTTTATTATCAACCTCCAAGACTTTGCTGGGCTCCTGATGAAATAAAACTTCACAATCTGACCGTTAATTAGGTCTTACATGCTGTTTTGGTAGTACGTCTGCTTCTTGTCAATTAAAAAATAATTTGTAAAAACTTTTTAGAGTTAATAAACTATTGTTTTGGATTTGAAATTATCTTTAAACATAATGTTTTTGAAAGGAAACCAGTTAATAATAGAAGGATAATACCATGGCATTACCAAAACATTTCCTGCTACATGAAATATTTAGATATATCAACCTTTTCATTTTTGTCACAGCTTGTTTGCACATTAAATTTTACCAATATATATATAGCTGCCATAGAGAGAGAGAGAGAGAGAGAGAGAGAGAGAGAGAGAGAGAGAGAGAGAGAGAGAGAGAGAGAGATTCTGATGCAGCATGTTCCCATCATGGCTCACAATATTTGCCTCATATGCGCCTTATTCCTGGGACCTTAACAGATTCTTCCTATACCAAAAATACTGTCCACCATGTAACTCCTGTCACATGCTAAAAATAGCATTAAGCCTGAGAAGACCCGCCAGTAACCTGACTACACAAAACATCAGTCAGACTGTCAAACAAATGAAAACAATTCAGTCAAGTTGAAAAAGTCCAAAGTTTAAAACTATAACCAATGTTTCTATGCAGTTATTATTAATTTTCATGGAATATGAGGATATGCAACTTAGCAGATGATAAAATTATTAGAATAGTTGAAATTTTAATTATCCTCATGATACCAGTGTTCAGCCAAAATACATTTACTAGATTTTCAACCATTCTCGCTATAACATTATTTGGTACACAATGCATTAATGTAATTTATTATAACTCTTACTATGTGGCAATTTGGTACCTAATGCATTATAAGCATTTTCATTATAATGCACTTCAGTAAATAAAGCAGGCAGTTCCAAAACTACAATTTATTAACATTATGTTTCAATACTTTAATAAGTTACCAATGATAAAAACTTCACAATCTTTCAGTCAGAAATTTGGTGAAACTTTTCTTGTAAAAACCCATTTTCCCTTTCAAAAACATAAATTTAAAACCATATATAAATGTCTAAAGCACAAACTGACAGTGTGAAAATTTGACGCATACTATAGGGTTATATTTTTGCACCTATACTGTTATGAATTTAATTACAGTTACTTCAATACAAACAGTGCTTTTCTACTGCCTAAAAGACCACCTTTCACTAACAGCTTAAATGTTCAGATTTTATAATATATACTGTTACCATTTGCTGAAGAGGACCAGAAATACATGTACATAATACCAGAAATTCATGTACATAATACCAGAAATACATGTACATAATACCAGAAATACATGTACATAATACCAGAAATATATGTACATAATACCAGAAATACATGTACATAATACCAGAAATACATGTACATAATACCAGAAATACATGTACATAATACCAAAAATTCATGTACATTATACCAGAAATACATGTACATAATACCAGAAATATATGTACATAAAACAGTAACAACACAGTTTTTAACTGCAGTAAAACCAAAGAAAATAACTAGAAAGAATTAATCTTTCCACCCATATTAACAATTACAGGCAAAATTATGAATATGTTGAAAATGAAATTAACAGAGGAATTTTAACATTAACAGACTGTACAAATCATATGTGTCAAACAGGAGGTATGTATTGTTGAGGCTGCATGTCTACTTTTTGACAGCAAAAGTCTGGCTTGGAAAAAAAAATAAGTGTGCCAAAAAATATTGCTGCTCTGACATTTTGACCATGGATGTGTGTGTATGTGGAATTTAGATTTTAATGTAGCTTTTACAATTTTTCAGTCATATCACTACGATGTCTGCAGTGTGGCAGTTTATAGTTGTGTCTTGCACTGGGTCATCATGCCGCAGACATGTAGCATGATGTCCATCCAGTCACATTATCCTGACACCAGGCTGACCAGTCCTAACAATAATCTCTTAATGCTGAGTCAAGCAAGGCAGCTGTTTGTATCATTTTTGGAAGTCTTTGGAATGACTCTAACTGGATTAGAACCCGTGATCAACCCACATCTGAGGTGAATGCTCTACCACCTGGCCACAGGAAAGGTTGACATTTTGACAGAAACAAGTGAAGCAGAGAACTTCAAGAATCACATTGAAGAACATAAAATTCAGAAGAATTTTTTAAAACATTTTTCAGTGTTTGGATTTATCAATATTTCTCATCTATAACAACTAGTAACAGCTTTTATTAATGTATTTATATTAAATTTCCCATATATCTGGTGGATATATTAACTTTTTGGGAGAAAAGACCTTTAAGGGTAAGAAGAATGTCAGGACCTTGATATGGGTGCTTATATATAAATGAATAACAACTTATGCAATATTTCAATATATACAGTGTGGAGTCTTATATCTGATGTTTACCTTTTCAACTGAAGTAACACTTGATATGAACTTCTACAAAGTAGTTGCTCTCAACCAATTTCAATCTCTATACTGATCTTGTCTGACTCTCGCATTATCTTATCTGAACAATGAAATCATAATTTTAATGAAGATATTGCTGGTTGCTTGGTTACCATAATAAGAAAGTAGACTATTTTATACAGGTCAACATGTGATGCTGAAAACCTTACCACCCATTTCCAAATGCTGCAAAACTATACCAACGGCCCTGACTCCAGCAATATTCAAGTTCCTGGGCTGTGACAGACATATGTTGCTACTTTTCTCTTTACTAACACCTTTCTCCATTATTAGAGTTTCCTGAAACACATTATGTTCAGTCGAAAAGTAAATTAAATTCTGATATGTACAAAAATCAGTGACACAGTTCTTTAGGAACAGAATGACCAAATGAGTGCCAGTTGTGTCTTTCCCCTTCACTGAGGCTTCATTATGCATGACATAGAGGGTGCCATTCTCCACGCAAATAATCAAAGTGTCTGACTGACAGACATTATCCATATCTCCAGCAGCCAGTCTGTCTGTCTCGGAAACATCCAGGTTACACTGAGCCACAGATATGACAGGACTACTTGTCTCACAAAAGATTTCCCATCCCATGCTTGGCATACAAAGAGTGGTTTTTGTGGCACATTTCAGTGGTGCATGGTATACTGAACATCCAGGAGGACACATCAGTAGAACTGGGGATTTCAGCAGGCATACATCTGCACCAAATATTGCATGAAATAGTTTGTCACTGATTTCAATTGTGTCAGTACTTGATGTTTTTGTGGCCTGTGTCAAATTAGATGTTACAAAGAAAACCTGACATGCTTTGGATGGATCTAATTCTGCATTCCTGCCTTCCTTGACTGGAAAGGTCAAACATCTGAATGGGGTAACATCACCAGGTTTCTTTTTACACATGTCAATTTCTTTCTTGATGAAGACTCTTGAGGTTAAAGTGTCAACATCAAAAGTCGTAATGGTAACTAAATCACATGCTACACACAGATCAACAGGCAGGCCTGACACATTAAATATTGAATCCTCTGTATGACAGATGTGAATCAGTTCTGTCGACTGGTGGAGAACAATGACCTCATCTTCCTCCTCATCCAGCAGATCAGTGAATATTTCTTGATTTGCAGCAGTTGATCCGGTCTTCAAACTGCAAATAGGTACAAGAATGAATCTAATCAACATCCTCATTATAATTAAGTGGAAAAGTTTATGTACTGCTTCAAAGAATCAGATGAAAATGAAGAAAGAAATTTAAGAAAAAAATCATGACATTACTATCAGTAGAATTGCAAGTAAATATGCTGATATTATAACTGCAAAATCACAGTAGATCAGGATCTATGTTGTCTGTTACTCCTAAGAAACTGCATAGACCCAGACCTGCTGGTGCATTATATCATATAATGTCATCTGAATCTGTGCAGTTTGCAGCTGGACTCTACTTATAAGCAAGTAGACATGGTAAACCCTAAATTATAATGGAACAAGATGTTAACATGCAAAATTACAGTATTGTCCGCTTTATTATAATTAAGCCTTAAGCTGTGTTTATTCAAAATTTCTCATAAAATATAACCTTCTGTAACATGAACTTGATTTTAATGGAGACGTATTGGCCACAAATAATGTTATTGTTGCATAGCAACAGTTGGAAGAATGTCAAATTAATAGCATATTAAATTAAAGACTGATTATATACTGTACAAAGATTAAAATGTATTCTGAATATATAAGAATCCTTTTTTTTTTAATTGTGTGACTGAAAGCACACATCTATTTTTCCATACACAGTCAAAGCATATGCTAGAAGGCTGTGTCTAAGTTAAATCAGCTGATACAAAGAAATGCTGTTAAAATCATTAACTTTTTAATTTAAAAAAAACCTATTTACTATTTCTCATCAAGATAGCAAAACATTTAAAGCTTACCATATAATGTTAATAGAAAAATTCTAACTTTAGGGAAGTGATTTATGTCAGTGAGAAAGCACCCTGTATCTCCTGATATGTCTTTTTATCACAGGGTTATTATAAATTCTCTATCTTGCCCACATAAATTGAGAAGAATCATTTGTTGCAATCATGCATACCTTGATGTCAGAAAGAACTTATTTAACCCTAGGATAAGAATTTTTTTTCAAGCCTTGTGAAAAATAATCAGCATACTGAAATGTAACAAGTATCAAACTTAAAACTCAGAGTACCTAATATGGCGGGGGCCCCAAGTGGCCGAGTGGTCTAAAGTGCTCTCCATTACGGATCACTGCCATCTCACCTCGGAGTGGGTTTGAGTCTAAAATTCAGCTACTGTAGTTATGTGAGATAGCTTGCCAGTAGCTTCTCATGGGTCGGTAGTTCTTTCTGGGGGTTTTCCCGGGTTCTTCCTCCACCAATAATACTGGCCGCCATGTATAGCCTATTGTGTGCTGAAAAATGGTGTTAAACCCAACAACAACCTAATATGGCTGAATCAACATAACCTCAAGTTCTCTAAAATGTGGTCATCAACTGCACAATCTCGACTCATGCTAGAGAACATACTTACCTCCCTTTCCCTGAAAAAATATTAGTGCATGTACTATTTATCAGAAAAGGAAATTTTACTCATATAATTTTATGCACATACTGAGAACTGCCTACCAATTAAATAAATTTATGACAGATAAAATGCCATAGAATGATTATGATTTTGAACCATTTATGTTTTTCTAAATGACTGACTACAATACTGGTAATCATGGTTTTTGGTCAGTTTAAACCAACAAAAACAAAAGTTAGCATTATTCCATAGTAAAAAAATACAAAGACTGTTTTAGGAAGTTATGTGTAAAATAGCTTGCAAAATCATTTCATTATAAATAGGATATATGTTAGTATTCTCCCTCTGTGCTTCCAAAACACTACTATCATAAATACTTGCTTATAAGAGTCCAACTGCAAACTTAACATATACAAGATATATTCTCACATAATACGCCACCAGATCTGGATCTGTATAGTTTGTTAGGTGTAATCAGTAGAACGAACAGTATAAACTATGCAGGTGTAATTTGGATCAGGATCTTTGTTGTCTACTGTTTGACTTGGCTTATGAGTAAGTACATATGGTATATATAGACCTTGCATATATATGGTAAACAAGAAATAATAAGAGTCGCAGTAGTTGTTGCAAGGCAAATTTAATTGAGAAGAAAATCTTCAAAACTGTCTGCAGGCTCTTGGTCATGTGACTTAAACTTAAGTACTGTGATACTTCTTTCAGCACTAGTGCAGTTTGTGAAAATGTGACCTAATATCCTGTGACCTGTTTCCTTCCTTGGCTTCATTCTCAAAAACATGGTGTAAATGGCCAGTACATGTGATGAAATACAGGGTCCAAGATTCTCCATCTTCCTCCACCACCAAACTATAGTCCACTATTTCCTCACAGGACTTGACTGTTACCTAGAAAATTTCATCACTAACATTAGCATGTGTTGATTAATATAAAAACTCAATTCATCATTGATATTAGCATGTGTCTATTGATATTAGCATGTGTCAATTGATATTAGCATGTGTCTATTGATATTAATGTCTTGATATTAGCATGTCTGTTGCTATTAGCATGTGTCCATTGATATTAGCATGTGTCTGTGCATGTGTCCATTGATATTAGCATGTGTCCATTGATATTAACATGTGTCCATTGATATTAGCTTGTGACTGTGCAGGTGTCCATATTTGCATGTGTCTGTTGATATTAGCATATGTCCATTGATATTATCATGTGTCCATTGATATTAGCTTGTGTCTGTGCATGAGTCCATTGATATTAGCATGTTTATCGACAAGGAATAAACACTACCTGAGGTTGCTAATATTTAGGCCATGTCCAGCTAGTAATAGATTTAATAGACCACATTTAAACTAACCCATCATACAACGTGGTAAATTTAATGTATAAACATTGGTCTTAGTACTGCTGCCCTACTTTTCTCAAAGAATGGCACTAAATATGAAAAATACACACAAAACAACCACTTATAGATTGTTCGAGACTTTTATTGGAGAACAATTGTTTCCTGACTTAATGTTCCATGGACTTTAATCCAATATTCGAATGATGTAGATGAATCTTTTAGGGGTGTGGACTGACTTACTAGTATGCATGGATGTAGTCTCTAAACACGCACAAGTGAAAGTACATCAAGTAAGTTGTTATTGTTGTTGCTGTTATTGTTATGGGGTATAATGCCATTTTGCAGCACAGGATAATCTATATATGGCAGCCTGTAAAACAGATGGAGGAGAAACCTGGGAAAACCACAAGAGCCATCAACTCAAGGAAGCTACTGGCAAGCTTTCTTATGTTTCTATATTAGCTGAGTAATGAGACTCAAGCAGACAGAGGTGAAATGGCAATGATATGTAATGGTGAGTGCTTTAGACCATTCTGCCACTCAGTATACAGATATCATTATGTATGAAATCAAACCTAATTGGCTTACAACTGAAATATTAGATGCCATAAAAACATGAGACTAATTCAATAATATAAGAAACCATGCAGAATATATATATAGTACATGTATTTATAAATAAAATATAAAGTATAATTAAAAAAAGCTAAACTACTTATTATCAATCAGTGCTTGAAAATAAACTCACCAACTCCAATTCTATTTGGAAGGTTTTCAATGAACTCATTTGGGGGAGCACAAAAATCTGACCAATAAACTTGACTCATTTCTGGTAAATGACACCAATGTCACTAATGACATTGATACTGCAAATGTTTTCATTGATTTTTTTCATTAGCATTACCACAAAATTGAATGAACTAGAGATAGGGGACAACTATAACAAGCAAAATCCCTAGGGAGATTATGTCTGTCTCACCAGTATTAAAGAACTCTGTTAAAGATGCCTCAGTGAACTTGATTGTGGTCATGCCAACAGAGACATTTTCCTTATCTGCATCCATTATAATAAGAGATTTGCTTTTGGATAGATAAATTTTGCATTTCTGATTAGGTCTGAATTGTGTGTGTATGTGTGTGTGTGTGTGTGAGTAGGATTTTTTAATGCAGCTTTAAAAATTTTTCATTCATATCACTACTACGTCTGCAGTGTGGCAGTTTATAGTGGTATCTAGCACAGGGGCATCATGCTGAAGACATGTAGCATGATGTCCCAAACAGCCAGATTATCCTGACACCGGGCCAACCACTCCTAACACTAATCTTTAAATGCTGAGCCTCGAGTACGGCAGCTGTTAGTACCATTTCTATAAGTCTTTGGTATGACTTGCCTTTGGTTCGAACCCATGACCCCCCCACTTCCGATACGGACACTAACCACTCATCCACCGGAGCGGTCACAGTCTAAATTGTAATATATATGCAGCGCATTTCTTTCTTTCTGACATCAGAAACAAAAAAAAAAGTGACACAAAATTTTACCAGCGCTAACAAACATTGATAGACCTGACACCTGGGGCTCCTCAAATTTCAGATTAGACTATTACTATATTTTAAGAGAGGTGCCCATCGGACTGCCCAAAAAAACAAAAAAATAACATCTGCCAGACTGTGTGATTTGGATTTTTAACATAGCTTTAACAATGTTTCCTTCATATCACTATGATAACTGCAGTGTAACAGTTTATAGTGATATCTAGCTCTGGAGCATCATTTTGCAGACATATGGCATGATGTCCCACACAGTCACATTATCCATCAGGCCGAACAGTCATACTAACCTCTTAAAGCTGCCAGTCTAGCGAGGCAGCTGTTAGTACCATTTTTATAAAGTATTTGGTATAAATCTGCTGGTGTTTAAACAGTGACCTCCTGCATTTGAGGTGGATGTTTAAACCACAAGGCCATTAGTGGTCAAACTTAGCCAGAGAAAACTTTTGTTGCACTGATGAAATACAGAAATATATTTTCAAGATGTTGACATAATTTCATACAATTGCATAAATCTGATGAAAATCAGATCACCACTATCCTATGTGAAGTTCTAATGCAAGTAATGATATTAAAATACTCCCAAACTCCATGGTTGTGCTTCGAGAAAACACAATTTATTGAAATCTTCAAAAACCAAGCCCCACCACTTCAGTACAGTCCTACCTGTTTATATCGACATCACTTATATCGACAAGCCACCTATGTTGACAAAAAGGTAATGTCCCAGTCCCTTGGTCTACAATTACTACCAAACAGTCATGCTTTTGTCAACATCGAGATAAAAGATAAACGTACATGTCAACAGAAGACCTTGGTCCCAGCTTGAACAAATCCTTTGTTTTCTAATCATTTATGTTGACAAGCTGCCAGTTCCGACCCATACTTTGTTCAACAAAAAAGTTGATCTTGCCACCAGGCTTTCATGTCTCGGTCGGATTTATAAAAAAAACAATCACCCTAGGCTTTTGTTGTGGGCCTATAAAGATGGTCTCTCGAGACAATTTAAAAGTAGTGAAATCTGAAACATTTTTGCATTTTTCAAAGAATGCACAGAGGTATAGCTAGGATTTTAAAACTAGGAGTTCACGCATACCACCAGTAAATGTTGCTATCCCCTACCAGAAGCAAATTGGGCATACCGGAATAGGCTATATTTCCAGACAAGTAGAAACAGTGGTTGCCATCGAGTTTAATTTTCAAACTTCTTTACAGCATTGACATGTAGCCCTTGTTTGTCCATTAGAGTGAGAGTGAATTGTCAGGTCAAGAAAAGGTCTTATTCCAAGCACTAAGTTAGGCATCATACATAGTGTTCCACATGAAATGTTAGTTCTAGCAACTTCTGACACTGTTGAATTTCATTACAATCTTCGTCAATTTGCCATTTAACCCTTCTTGTTAAAATTTGCAAACAGCATTTTGTCTAGCTATAAACATGTCTTGATTTAGAGGTCACAAGCACTCTTTTGATTGTACACATGGAAATGAAAACAATCATGAAGGCAAAAGTTATTCATTTGATGGACTCTTCTTATACACAAGTACATCAATGGGTCATTCTGCCTCTGAAATCAGTCATTGTAAATATCAGCACATTTTCTCACACTCTGCAGCTAGTCAAGTCTTTGAACTTGCCGCCTAGCATGTTATGTTCTTCAGCCAATGAATTTACTGATTTTACATATCAGCACAGCTAAAATGATCAATTGATCAACATATTTTCCCACTCAACAGGTGGTCAAAGCAGGACTAGCAAGCTCTTAAATTTGCCATCCAGCAAATTGATGCATACAGAGGACTCCTGTATACGTGATTTTCTGAATCCAGATATAACAAATGTGTCTGATACTTTTGAAAGTGATCAGTGATTAAAACAAGTTTATTTTGCTGTGAAAGTTTCGTTTATAACTTTAGACAATAAATATCAGCAACACCAACATTAAATTCTCAGTCAGTACAAAACCTAGGTGTTACTCTAGACAGTACTCTCACATTGCACCAACATGTCATGAACATATGCAAGGCTGCATATCTTGAACTGAGATGCATCAGTTCCCTTTGTAAATATCTTTCAGTTGATGCCATTAAAACACTTGTGTGTTCATTAGTACTTTCAAGACTGGACTATTGTAATTTGATTCTGTCTGGTTCGTCACAATATCTACTCAAGAAACTTCAAAAATTCAAAACACAGCTGCTCGGATCATTTTTAGAGTACCTTGATCAGAGCACACCTCACCACTGCTCCATGCCCTACACTGGCTTTAGTGGCTATCAATTTGATACAGAATCAAACACAAAATTTGTTCTCTGTGCTATGTTTCACTGGCAGACTCTTGTCCAACATACCTATCCACCCTCACCCATGTGTTTTTTTGTTTTTCTATGGTTTAATGCCATTTTTCAGCACAATATAGGCTATACATGGCGGCTAGTATTAATGGTGGAGGAAGAACCCGGACAACCCTGGGAAAGAACCACCGACCCACGAGAAGCTACTGGCAAGCTTTCTCACATAACTACATTTGCCGAATCTTAGACTTGAACACACGCAGAGGTGAGATGGCAGTGGTCTGTAACGGACAGCGCTTTAGACCACTCGGGGCCCCTCTCACCCATGTGTATACACCAGCAAGATACTTACGCTCCTCTTCTGACAATTGTATACTCATTGTTCCCACTATAAAAACGAAGTCATATGGACAACGTTCTTTTGCATACCAGGTCCCGGCAATGTGGAACGAATTGCCCATTCAAATTAGACTCAAAGACACAGTGGTCCCTTTTAAGAGTGCTCTTAAAACTCACCTTTTTCGAAAGCAGGAACAAACTTAGAAACCTAAAAATGTTTTGTTTCTTATATGTTTTCAGCGTGTTTTTATGTTTTCCAATTTCATGGTTTTTGTTATTTGTTTTTCTGTAGTGTAGTCATAACATTATAGATGTTGAAAAGCGCTTAGAGCTTTTAACGATTAGGCGCTATACAAAGTCCTCATTATTAGTATTATTAATGAAAGAACCACCGACTCACAAGAAGCTACTGGCAAGCGTTCTCACATACCCACATTGACCGATTTGGAGACTTGAACCCATACAGAGGCGAGATGGCAGTGATCTGTAACGGAGAGTGCTTTAGACCACTCAGGCCCAATAGGCTGCTTTAAAGACGCAAACTGAAACCTGTCATGCATAAGTAACCTGTCATGCATAAGCCAGTTCACATTCATCATAAGCAGGATTACTGTCAATATTAAACAATGGAAGCAAGGTTATGACAAAAATGGAGAAAAACAAATTCCCATAATAATTGTGTAAACAGGAAATTATGGTGAGTACTGGAGATACCTCTTATTTCAGACAGGAAACTATCAAGTCCTTATTCATTCACAAAAATAATGATCAAAACAATCTACAAGAAATTAAATTACAGAATACCTTTATAAGGCTCTAGTTCGCTCTCACAACATCACAAATGATAATGAGTCTGTTTCTCATTGAATTTTCATGCCTGCATATCAAAATGTAGCTAAAATTGCTGAATTTCTTTTGTGCATGAATGAATTAAACATAGTTCTTATTGACATATTGCACCATTCACCCTTTACATGCTGAAAAAGACTGGTCTGTGTACATAATCTACCATGTTTGTCCTGAGTTCTGGAATAGTCCATATTTGTACTGTTAAGGAAATCAAAGGGAGGCAACTGTATTATGGCCCTGTAAGAAAGCTGATGAATCTTTCTTAAAACAAATCAACTCTTCCACAGGTCATGGTGCATTGAAAATTTTATGAAAACAGACCACACTGTTTTATTAAATGCAATGTGTTACACTCTGTGTTGATTCAAATAGTGTTGAAATACTTTGTGCGTGAGCTACATTATTTACTTTTAGCTCCTTTAAATGACATTAACCTTAAATTTCACTGAACTATAGGCATCAATATCAGACATTTGCAATGACATGAGCAATCTTAAAATTCATACAGGTTATGTATGTGTAAAACACAATTATTTAGTAAAAGGTATCATATTTTAGAATTTGTTTCTGCATACCTTTAAACGGCATTTATTCACTTTATTTGGAACTTCATATATCAATATTATATTGAAAGGTCATTATTTACATGCCCAAGATGTACTTGCAGCAAAATCGATGTTAAAGTATGTGGATGAACCTAAATGTGTCATCTAGTACAATCTGGTTTGAAAGTTGCACACTGTGATGAGACAATAAAAGCCATGCATGTTGATAATAAAATTAGTACTACCCTATAAATTATGTGATGATTACACATCATGTTTTTGTACCCAACTCAGTTTAGCATCTCATCTGGCGAAGTTTGTGAAAGTCCAATTAAATCGATAATTTTCGTCTGAAAGTTTTCGAATGATAGTTAGCGTGCAGAACATTGAATAAACAGGACTGAATATACTTTGGTTAAACAAAACTAATATTAGATTTTAAAACAATAATTTATATTTAACCTAAGAATAAGATAAATCAATGTTCATATGTGAACTTTGTTCTATCAAGCCGAGACTACTAGTACGACTAAACCAGCAAATTGATCTAAACCTTTTTTTTTTTAATGTTTTATCTTAATATGCCGCTATGTCAAAATACTAAACACGAACTGTACTGTATGGCTTGGGTTTATAATTGACCATTCAGGGACGGAAAGGAAGTTCCTGCAGTGAAAATTATTTATAAAATAAATTTTCATATGCAGAAGAAAAAAACACTCGATTTTTCACATTTTAAGACCTACTCAGCCCAAAGAATATACATAATCGCTCTTGAAGTATGCATAAGAACTGAAACCCACCAAATAACTTCGAAAACAGGTTACACACGTTTGAACTGTCACGAAATGTTTGTTACCTTTGTTTCGACATCTTTGTGCGAGGATACGCAAAGTATGTCGTTAGTTATTCTGTAGACGTTATAAGTGCAACCAGAAGAAGAAATTATTGATTTCATTTCAGCATAACAAGCTTCGTGTCTCTAATTACCCGCCACAACAAGTGCATGCCGCAAGAAGAACCTATATTTGAAATTCGGAAACGGACTCCAATTTTTGAGAAAGAAAACATATATATATATATATATATATATATATATATATATATATATATATATATATATATATATATATATATATATATATATATATATATATATTATGAAATCTAGTGTGTGCTTATGATGTACAGTATATCTTATTTTCATCATTTATAGAATGCTTGTTGTTTTGTTGTTGTTACTCTTGTTTCCATCATCATCATCATCATCATCATCATCATCATCATCATCATCATGTACGTATCGTTGATTGGAAGTGGCATGTGAATGCTCATTTCTTTGTTTTGTCCCAGCAAGGAACTGCCAGTTTATGTGAATGTAAGAAATTATCTTTTATAAATATGTAACAGGAAGGGTCATACATATATGCTGATCACCGAATTTTTACAGAAATTTTTAACCACTATGGATAAACTGGATTAGGAATTCCCTATGATATAGTTATTGCCAAGAATAATGTCAAAAAGTACATATTTAAGACAAATAGGAAACAGAGTTGCTTAATTAACCACAGTAGGGAGAACAGTCGACAAAAAAAATTACAAAGGGATTATAAACTGTCGTTTTACTTACACCGAGAAAGAAGGGGAGAAAATGAATGTGGATAATAGAGTCAACAGCTCAAAAGCATATCTTAGTAATTTTGTATTTTAGTTGCGGTCAAATTCATGTGGAGACTCAAGTAAATGTGTATGGATAAAAGAGCAACATTTATTATAATATCTATTACAACCAAATCCCGAGAGGCCAAGTGGTCTAAAGCGCTCACTGTTACAGATCACTGCCATCTCACCTCTATCTGCGTGGGTTCGAGTCTCGGGCTGAGCCAATGTGGGTATGTGAGAAAGTTTGCCGGTAGCTTTTCGTGGGTCGGTGTTTTTTCAGAGGTTTTCCAAACTTTTTCCTCCACCATTAATACTGGCTGCATTGTATAACCTATCTTGTGCTGAAAAATGGCGTTAACCCCTAGAACAACAAAAAGTAACCAAATCCGTATTTCCGTGAATGCTGTTTAGCGCTTGTATTTTTTTAAATTTAATGATACGTCGCACGCAGTTACATCAGTTCCTACAAAAAAACTAGCAACTCGATTTCGGACCATTCGAAACTTCGAGGTCAACTCTGCAATAATAAATAACTCGAATATATCGTGACAGGAGACAGTTTCGTAAATTGTCGCGTGACAATTTTCAGAACTTCAGGCTATGGTATGACTGTTTGAGCTATTACTGTGTGATAATTACAGATATGTATATATTTGTGAATTTGTTCTTTCCCGTTTGTGGTGTTCTGAAACTGATGTGAGGTATGTACACGCCATGTGGTCACTGCACAGTATGTAGCCAGTGAAACACCAATAGTCGGCTTTTGTAGAAGCAGAGCTAGTTAATTACAGCAATAGACACGTTGGTTCAAAGAAAGTAAAATATCTCAAAAACTGCTTGGATGACAACTATTTTGAATAGCATCAAGCTATTAAGTACACACTGTTTTTCTAAATTATCACCAAGGGAATTGGCTTGTGTTTGCACTGTGAGCAACACGTTCTCAAAAATGGCTTCTGGATGCGAAAACTGCATATACATGTATAAATTTGGGGTGGGGTGCATTAAAAACAATTCTATGAATTTTCACTGACTTGTCAGGTCAAGCGAATATTCTTATGTGTTGCTTTTTTATACCTATCCAAATATATAGACCTTTTTGACCTCTCTCATGTATATTTTGTTTTATGAATTTGATATTAGGCAGGTGCATGAATTATCAGATCTATGCATACAAACTGTCCATTGCACACTTTTTCAGTTCACACAATATTTAAACCAACCCATCTTTTTTACATTCATTATTTTACAGGAAAGACCTATTTTGAATATTTTCCTGTGACAAGACAGCTAAAAGAATCAGTATGTGCCTTATGCATGAATACAGTTTACTAGTACTGTAACAAATAAGCATACTTGTCATCACTCCTCAACCATCTAGATTTTGTATATTTACCTCTGTAGCAGACATATGTAAATATTTAAGCCAAGTTGGCTCCTCCTTTGAAGCCCAAGTTACGCAATTGATCTCCAATGCTATTCTTTTTTTTGGGGGGGGGAGGGGCACCAGACAGATCTCCCCCCCCCCCAATCAAAAAAATTTTAAAAAGTTTATTTGTCTGTGTGTTCCCCCCGATGTTTTTATGTTGTTTTTTATTTATTCTTTAATTTCTAAAGACCAATTAATTTTCCCCATCGGGGTTATAGATATATGACCAGGGGTATTTTTTTTTTCCGCTGCCTAGTGTATTTCTAAGTATACCTTCCTAGTTGGGAATTGACCTACCCACTCTAGTAGGCTACTTTTCATTAAGTTGACCATGGCTAGTGGTCCTTCTTATCCTGGTGTGTGTTATATGTTTGGTGCTATTTGTTTGTTTGCTATAAGAGTATATTATATACTCGTATATATGTTCAGGATAGCCGTATCATTTTTCCAAATCTTTTACCAGTTGTCTTATTTGTTTATCTTCTCCAAGGGAAGATAAAATTTTATTAATTTTTATATATTGAAAACTTAAATTTTTTTTTATATTATTTTCCGAATTTGGAATAAATTGAGGTGTGTTATTTAAAGGTTACGTGAGTCTCAATTTATCTAGTTTATTATGATAGGTCCGTTTTCCTTGAGTCAGAAACTGCACAAATTTATTTGGCTGTGCAGTTCCTGTCTCAATTTGCCCGTCCTTTAATTATTTAACTTAATAAAAATTTCTAAAATTATTTTAAGTCCCTTAATTGGGATACATGGCTATTATGGGATATAGCCATGAAGAAAAAGCTAGGATATAGTATCCAGAGGCAGTCAGCAACAAGTCAATCCAGTTCCAAGCCTAACTCAAAGTAATTATAAACCACATTACCGATTTAGCCTGTGTGTGAACTGACAAATGCTCTTATTATGACAATTCGGCTCATGGCTTCTACCTTAAATATTAGGCAGGTGTCAAAATACGAAACTATCCATTGAGACCTTATGTCTGTTTGTAAGGATAGCCTTTTCTCTTTCAAATTTTCCCCAGTTGTCTTATTTTGTGATTTCAACCTCTATGTGGGTCATCACATCATTTCATTTATTTATTTAGTACATCCGTTTAATTTTATTGGGCTTTGTATTTTCTTGCAAAGTTTGGCACTTTATTTATATTTAAATTTTTAATATAACGTTCTTTGCCTTATCATATTTAATTATCACTGAGTCCACCTATACTAGAGCCGGGGTCCGTACATTTTTTAATTTTTAAATTGCACTTCAAGTTGGGTCGTCTCTAATTATTTATTTTATTTAAAGTAACGAAAAATTCAAAAATTGTTTTTGGTACCCTCAAATTTGGCTCTCTGTACAGTACGGGAGCCACACAGAGGAAGGGGTGTGGATAATAGGTATCCAATTTTTAAAATTTGTAACAATACTACTCTATATTATTTACCTTAATGTTTTTTTCCCCCAAACTCTTCCACAGGCCTGTCTACTCCACGCAGCGCCATGGGATATAGCCCCATGACGTTTTCATAATGTACTTCCTCCATTAGGGTTCCTATTCTAGATGATAATTTAATTTTTTTCAAATTTGGTGATTTGAACTGCGTAACTGTGATTATATAAGTCAACCATTTTTAAATATTTTTTTTTAAAAACAAAAAAAATGTTTTGAATAAAGAAAAATTTGTTGCCCTATTTCTTAATCGTAATTGCATGTATTTTTCCACATGCCAACATTGTTTTCGTAATATAGTCCGTATTTTGTCTAATGAAGTTTTTGTTGAAATGTTCGTCTAGGAAGAGTATCTGACGTGCCATATTTCTCGACCTTAAAAATTCCCATTATTAGTTTGATTCTTTCTTCCTTTGTTTTGTCACATTGTGTCATCGTGTGATTTTTTTTTATGAACGGGGCTTTTCTGTATAGAGGGCAGCTAACAGGGATCCGTATCATTCTTCTTTTTAGCCAGGCGCTTTGGAGGTACTTAAAGATTATGCTTTGTAACTTTGGCGATGTTATGTTGGACCAATGCCTCCAAACTCTATCCCAGTTTACATACATAAATTCTTCTTCTACTTTATTTCTGATTGATTTTGATAAATTTTCTCTAATCCAGTCGTAAGTCTTATTATTATCCAGTTCCCATAATTATTTTTGGTCTCTAAATCTATATAGTAGTTCTTGAATGTATCTACAATTTCGCGGTGTTTCTAATTTCGTGCTCTGTTACTCAGTTTGTTGTTTGTGTATATGTCTTGTCTGTTTCTTATTCCGAACCAAACAATGTATAGTGCTTTCCATGGTGTTTGTGGTGAGCATCCTATATTTTAAAAACCTATTTGCATTTAATTAGGATTGGACTGGGTAAGGTAAAAAACAACCTAAAAAAACAGTCAGTAAATTTAACACCGATGGATAGATAATTAAAAAAAAAAACAACAATCGGAATTCAACCATAGAGTAACATTTTCTACCTGATATTCACCACATTCATAAATAATAGTCAGGCCACTGGTACATAAGTACATTAGTGACTTCATGCACAACAACGCATTCGGCGCTTGATCTTATTTTTAAAACACTGGAATTTAAATAGAACTTTATTTATTCGGGCTGGTGATATAACGTTTTGACAATTTTGGAATTTAATTCTCATTTCTGAAAGTTCCATAAACATATTCGCTTGTATTCTAGGGAACTAACTTATTTTACAACATTGTTGGTTTTTGCTCTTTTCTATTATTGTTGTAGGGTGTAACGCCAGTTTTCAGCACAAGATAGGATATACATGGCCACCAGTATAACTGGTGGCGAAAGAACCTTGGAAAACTCCCGGGAAGAACAACGAACCCACAATAAGCTACTGGCAAGCTTTCTCGCATACCCAAGGTTAGCAGATCACATAGTGTCGTAATATAACAGATGTACGGATTAAGTCCTAATACTCCAGGGTTACGACACTAATAAAAGGGAAGCGGAAACTAAACTAATAAACAACGTGGAGATTTTCCATGACGAATCATAAAAGTACTTCAAGATTCATGTCAACATTGCAAAACCTTTCGATCTGAATTTTATCTTCAAACCATGAGATTATTATTATTTTTTTTAATTACTATTATTCTTTATTTTGTATGGCAAATACTGTCGTTCGCTGGCTTCAAAATGCATCTTATTTGTGTGTGTGTCATGAATACAAAAACAGACAAGAAAAGTCAATATTCTAATTCATTTTGTGGAGTCAATTTGTATCAAACCAAATTTCCCTAATTGTAAGCAATTTGCATTTGAAAATAAAATCACGTTACTAATAACGCTCTTACACTGTCAGGTTATACATTTATTATCGTTGAAGCTATTAAGCAATTAATGAAATTAATTCATCATAAAGTTGAGTGTGCATTAATGCTATCAAACAGTTTAAAATAAGCGATGCCCCGAGTGGTGGGGATGGAGTGTGGCGCAGTTTGGAATGTTCGTCTTCGGCACCAAATACTCTTTCACCGGTCCTGGTTTTCAACTAGAAAAAAGTGTTAAGACGACAACATGGCTAAAATGCTTCAATGCCACATTAAGATAAACCACGTGACGTACAATATTATTTGTAAATTTTTGTGATCATTTTTTTATTTCCATGGTGATAGTTTATTCTAAGATATACAGCTAATAAAATGATAGCCTAATTAGTGTCATTCTACCATTTATAACATAAATAATGACAATATATTTTTGAAAATCCTTATTAAAGAAAAAATCATTATCGTTATAAAAATGGTAATATCGCCATAAAAACGATAAATATGTTGTAACAATAACGATGATTCATTTGTTAATAGTAATAATTGATTATTTTGCTAATTATTTAGTAACACATTACTGTATCTTCAGGATTACTGTTTCATTCGTCTTTTGCGTTGTGTTTCTTATAGGATGTGCAAATTAATACTTAGATAGAGCCAATCGAAAAATAAAAAAATAATATTACATTGATATAGTAACCACAAGGAGAACAAAATTGTCATCTAGGTTCTGTGATACAAGACCAATCAACTAACTCATGATACACATGACGTCAACAATATATACGTCATCCTCCGTCGTTAGGTTGTACGTCACCTGCATTTACGCAGAAAACCTAACAGACGTGTGTTTCACACTCTGAGCAAATTTTAAAACTCTGAGTAGACAAAAGAGGAATTATGTCTTTCATTGTCGGTGATGGTGTTTTAGATAAGAAGTTCCTTGAACTCACGTAAGTATGATTACAAATTTTGTTTCAATATGTCGAAATATATCGTTTTCGTCAATGTTCCTGACTCCACTATTTCCAAAGCGCCATTAAACCTTAATGGAATCGCTAGGCGATTGCTATTCACGTTAACATTATTTAATATTACTGGAAAAATTCACAGTTTGGAAATAGATGTAGGATACTAATCGAAGGGTACTAATAGAAGGAAAGTAATTAAACGTTTCTTTTAAAACTCAAGATAATTAGTTGCAATTATGGATTATATTGGACGATACTTAAGCGTTCAATATTATCTGACGCCCGCTGTGGTTGATGAATACAATATAAACTAAAAATAAGTAATATATTCCCCTGACAGGTATAAAACAAGTACAAATGTTATGTGATAGATACAAATATACTTGCTAAAGTACGAAACAGGTACAAAAACACATAAAGTGATTCGCTGATAGGTACAAAAATAATTACTTTAGTCCAATGATGAGTACAAAATACGTACTAAGTCTCATGATAGGTAATGTTATAAAAACTTTCGTGCATCGATACTCGGAATTAAAAGTAATTGCTATGGCTTAATATATAGCGTTTATGCCTTTTTATCGACTATTTGATATTATCATGGGAGTCATTATGTGTATCCACTCTTAATTTTGTTTCTTTTGCTCGTCATTACCCCTGATTACAAAGTGTTATTTGAAAGAAGATGGATGCACTGAGGATCAAATCATAATGCCATATATATAATTGCAGCAATCTTTCTTCGGATACAGTTTTTTCTTAAAATTCGCTCTGGTAAGTTATGTTTAAACGAGTTTCAGGACTAGTTTTAAGGTATTTTACATGGTGAATGAAAGGCGAATGATGATTTTAAATATAACTGTGTGAAAATCTGAAACAAATTAAATTCGTACCTTTAAGGGTATTCAATGGCATAGTTTGCTTAATTATTTTAAAGAAAAGTCTTGTTTGGAATTCTTTTAAAATTCAAAGGTATAATTAAAAGATACTGGAATACAGGGAACTTAAATGTAGAAAGCGAGTACCTTACAGCCAAACACTTGAATGAAACGTGTCCCGCTTTTAAATTGCAGTGACTATTCTGTCTGGATGAAGTTTCTTAAAAGGAAAGCAAGAATTGAAGCCGAATTTAGTCAAAATGCCTTAGACTGGACCAAGGACGTCCAGAAATATATTGACAGTTTGTCCATTGAAACGGGAACTGGTAATACTCTATGTCTCTGCCTGTATGTGTCTGTCTGTTTATCTATCTATCTATCTATCTATCTATCTATCTATCTATCTATCTATCTATCTATCTATCTATCTATCTATCTATCTATCTATCTATCTATCTATCTATCTATATATATATATATATCGGTGAGTTCCCTTGAATGGAATTACATGACATGTCATGCTCGAATTAAATATATTTGTGCAAGATAAATCTTTTTCAAAATGTACTTCTTACTACAAAATACAAAACTTCTAGACCGGTAATTAATGGCACCAGTAAAATAACAGTCTCAGGGAATCCGGAACAGTTCGGGTATCGAACAAGTTTTGATCTTAAGTCATGCAGCTAGTATGATTTTTTTTTTAAAAATTCCGCTTGCAATTTGATATCTAAAATTGATATTGAAAAGATAAAACATGTAACAGTAACTGTTTTATATAATAACTTCAGTTCTTGATAAAATGAAGAAAATGGTTGGTTACCACGTCAGTCACTTTCGAGAGGAAGCAGAATATTTTGCCAAATCAGCAACAATTGACAAAGAGGCGGCTGATGACATGAGAAGGTATGAATATGAACTTCACAATTAACTGTGACTCATTAATGTGTCTGCAAGGTTTTCTCATATCAAATTTTTTAAACCTGTAATGTAATGTATAAATGTGTAAAACACAATGAATTCCCAAACATTTATAAATAAATGCAAATTTATTAGTTTCTTAAGAATTATAAAGACTGGATTGATGCCTTAGTATTTACTTCCTTACCTATGTCTAGCATAATGCTAGTATTCCAATAATTCTGATTAAATTCTATATGAAATCTATTAAGCAGTCATTGTTTTGGCTGATAAGTACTTGATTGTATTGTGTTCATTATAAAAGTGCTGTTGAATGAATTTTAAAACGTGTCTATCAATTCACATGCAGGGACACAAAAATATTTTGAATGGTGCACATGTTATTACTGTAAGTAGCCTAAGTCGATAATTAAGATCAAAATTCAGCAATTGTTACTCGTCATAATTGTGTCTAATATCACTGTATTACAGAGTAATTTCCACCGATCAAATGATACCAACAGACCTCTTGGAATGTAGAGAAGCATTAAATAATAAAATAAATGATTACCTGAGATGCAAGGCTGACATAGAAAAACAAGACAAGGTAACTGTATTGCCAACGTTTTACCTAAATTTCTCTTTCAGATTTTGCTTTAATAACCTCATACACTACTGACTGTTTGCTAAAGAAACCTGATGCAATAAGCACTATTGACACTTTATTTGTTAAGATACCTGATGCAATAAGCACTGTTGACAATTTATTTGTTAAGATACCTGATGCAATAAACACTCTTGTTCTTTTATTTGTTAAGATACATCTCGTGCAATAAACATTGGAGACACTTTGATTGTTATGGACACCTTAAGAAATAATCAGTACTGACACACTTATTGGTTAAAAAACACTTTATGCAATATACACGTATGACATCTAATGCAATAAACAATACTGAAATTTTATTTGTGGTAGACACCTTATACAATAATCTGTATCAAATGAATGGCAGAGTCAGCATACAGCGCAGATTTGTACAAGATACAAAATTAAAATATAAAGCAATACATTCTTAGATTAATGGGAATACTTCAGGATTGCGGCGCGATGTACCCCCACCGATTAAGTAACAAAAAGAATAAAACTGTATTAAGTATATAAAAATGAGCAAAACTTAGTCATTTAACTCATCAATTTATAATATCTAACACGACTATTACTAGGGGTTCGCGAAACATTGTCAACTTGTTGATTTCCTCAATCAAATTGGTGTTTCTTGAGTCATACGGTCACCATATTTGCTTTGTTTTCAAGCAACAAATGTGATACACTCCATCGACTTTGATATCTGAATAACGTTTGAGTTACACTTCATCGTCTTTGATATCTGAATAACGTTTGAGTTACATCTGTTGGATAACGTGTTGACAATAGTTCCTCCTTTTCATGTTTTCCATTTGCTTTAGAAATATTTGAACTAGATATAACACATGGACAGAGACGACACAGTTTCAACGCAAATTGATTATTTTGCAAAGCGCAAAAGGGTAATGGACAGTATTTCAGAAGCTCGCATTTAGATTTAAATATTTTCAACCTTACCGTGTCAAGGATCCACTGGCGACAATCAGGTTAGAAATGATAATTGGAGAATGAAATGACTAAGTTTGTGCATTTTCTTGTATTCTTGATACATTTTTTTTCACAATCGCACGGGAGTACACATAAAAAGGAAGGCGTGATAATACTATAGAAAGATTATTTTGTTACGTTACTTAATACTTTTGGAATGCTTTGGATTCCTATATAGTTCATTCCAGGACTGGATAAACCGCTAGACAAATTAGACGGCTCCAGTACACTGTCAGGTTATACCTATTATTATCGTTAAAGCTATTAAGCAATCAATGAAATTAATTCATCATAAAGTTCAATGTGCATTAATGCTATCAAACAGTTACAAATAAGCGATGCCTCGAGTGGTGGGGATGGGGTGGGGCGCAATTTGGAATGTTCGTCTTCGTCACCAAATACTCTTTCACCGGACCTGGTTTGCACCTAGACAAACTTGTACAAAAATAAAGCGGGATTCAAATAAAACTAGACATCGTGAAAATAATACATATATTTTGTAACATTTATGCAAGAAAGTAAAATAGCAAGAGAGTACTTCAGTTCAATGTTATAAATATGTAGGAAAAAATGATAAAATGTGAAAAGCAAAATGCAAATTGCATAAAAGGGTCGATTCTTGAAAAGAAAACAGACGTCAATGTTATTCTTACAAGAGAAACCATGCCATTTCTTTATCGAATGCCATTTAACCAACTTGTATTAAATAAATCAACAGCAAGATGAAGAAAGAAAACTGCTTAGAAGCCAATTGAATGAAAAGATTATATTTTCACCACTTAGAGATGGCTGTATAAGACAGGTTTGTCTGTGAAATGAAATTTGTTCCAATACTAATATTTATTATTATGCATTTTTGCAGAAGGTGGACACGGCCCTAGAATGCCTGTATTCACTGGCAATAGAACTGAAAAATAAAGAACCAAATAAAAGACAAAAAAAGAGTGCGAAAAAATCCCATTTTGCTATCCAGAAGCATCGAGTCCTAATCCAGAGGGAAGAAAAAATGAGGGAAAATTTGATCACGGTATGAACATTTGACTTTACTCATATATTAGTGTAGCAAATTTTGGACTGGTATTCGTTCTAGACCCCTTCCCAGTACTCATTTTTCTCCTCTGATGCATCTTTCAAACTACTCGATAATTTGTATAAATTAGTAGAGGTATCGGAAACTCGTGTAGATTATTTGTCAGGACAATAATTTCATGGAACGATAATATATGCCATCTTTCTCGAACTAATATATCTCATCCATATATTTTTTCAGATCACATTTGTTCACAGATGTTATTAATTCATTACCCGATATAATTCTTGCCATGTTAATTTTTGAAATGCTTTTCTGTTCTTATTTTAGCATTATCTCCCTGGGCTCTCGAGTTGGTCAACCTACTGTATTTCTTCCTTTAAGTCAAAAACATTGATGTTCGTGTAACACTTTTTTGTTTGAAATGTATAATTTATTCTGATGTTTAAAGTGATTTTGGGGTATTTATTCATCTAACCCTCGTAAACGAATCGTGCACCAAATGCAATCAGTTTTGTGCTTCCACTGATTGCAGAGGGAGTCGAGAGCATTTTAATTTGGTTGTGTCATTTGCGTCCTTCCCATAAATTTAGTTTGTGCAAAAAGCACTCGATATGAGCAAGCAGAAGGTAGCTGGTATATTTGTATAATAAGAAGGTCTCTACCAGATGTATTCAAATGCTAAGCGTCCTAAAACACGGCACATATTTAGCCCAGTACAAATCACACACATCATCTTAAAATGCTACGTGTTACAATCACCTCTGCAAATGATACTCTATTATAATAACGGAAAGACCACTCGAGGTCGAGAAATTTAATTTATTAGCCATTCATATGTTTTCATAGATTAAAACGCTATATATTTTGACTATTACAACAGTGCGATATTTTATTTTTTAAAAACATTTTTAAACTGAGCCTCTTGGTTGCCGAAAGGCTTCCTTGCGTGAACAGTCAATTCCCATTTGACATGCACAATACCCATTAGACATGGAAATGTGGAAGGTGTGCTTATGTATAATGCCTCATTAGATTTTCATTTCAATAGAAAACAATTACAAATTTTTCAAGCTTTTCTTTTTATCTTTTTGAAGCTAGAAAGTTCGTGATTGACAGACAACGAGCATTCTCTGTCAGGATTCAATTGTCTTATAATATTAAATTATAATGCATCGATCTTCTTTTTCTATCTTTGACGTTTACTTATGCTATGTTTACCTTCAGTTCTTGCTCTCCTTTTTCTCAGCTGTCCGACCTTTATGAAGACAAAGTCTTGCTGTTTGCCTGCTCAAAGGTAGACACCTTTGTCACTACGAGGAAGACATTCTATCTGCAATATGTCAGCTGTGCCTCTTTTCTCTCCAAAAGGACTGAGTAAGAATAATTTATCTGCCTAAAACAATATTTTGTTTACACAAATATATTGTTATACTATTTCATTTCGCCCGGCTTCCTTTTCATATAAAATCTTGACATTCTTGAAACTTAATATTTCCTTCAACAAATAATTATTAGTTCTATGAGGGAAAATACACAAAAGACAACTCATTAAAAATTAGACAAATATACAGAATGGTTCGGTTTTTTGTCGGATGCTTGTAATTGGTTGTGGAAGACGTTTGTTCCTTACCTTGGATAAGTAAGACAATAAGTCTTATTTCTAATTTATTTTCACAATCTTGACAAATATATTTGTCTGTACAAACGTCTGTCAGTCGACTTGTACTTCTTTGATGGCATTAGCATGCATAACGTTTGCAATGTGGCCTACTTGAACACTGTCCCAAAGAAAGTACTTTACAGCTTTTCCATAAGTCACGTGACCTACGCAAATAGCTGTCGCAAAGATTGTCATGTGATCTATACCGTTACTGTACCATAAAAGACATATATTTTGCTTTTTCAGGCCTGTTTTTGTAACAATTTCATTTTACATTTGGATTCACGTCTGCCAAACTCATACCTTTGTTACCTGCAAACTAATGCGGGTGCATGTGGATTGAATTACATGAAGTCTCAGAAGTGCTGAATTCATTTTACATACATACCACGTACTTCAAAATATTTATCAAGTTGCGTCTGAAATTAATATTACCAACATGTGTGCTAAATTTGTAATCTTTATTTAGAAAAAAAATATGGAGAAGAGAATTTTCTTGTTTACATTTTTTATGTGAGATCTTCGCCGTATTTTCACAATTTCTTTTCCTGGTTACTGATTAAGTTAAACAACGCTTGAGTTGATTAATGTACACACCCTGAACCTATCTGAGAGTGAATAATAATAAAAAATAAAACAATTATAATCGTTGAAAAGATCAGATTATAAGGATTTCTGAGTTGGTATACCTCTTTTCAAATAATTTAGTTTGTATCTCTCTTATGAGCTTTGGGATTTCCTAAGTCAGAAATGACGTACAACGTTCCAGCATGTACTATAAGCAAGTCAATAGCTATTTCATTACCAGTATTAGAGACAATAGTGTATTTTCGTTTTTGTTCCAGTGACCATTATCTAACTGCATATAACGAAATAGATGAAATCAATACAAAGAAGTCAGCTAGAGAGTTGTTGGCTCTTTCAAGAGAGATAATCGGACTACCTTGAATCAGGTATGATTTTAACGCCATTCAAAAGTAATTTAGTATATAAGTTGTCAGTGAGACCCATATTAATTGAGATATCATCTACTCGCAATACATTTCTACTTATTGGTGATTGTGTGCACCACTGACCAATTATATTTTAAACTATGTGTGAATAGTCTTGACATTTGTCAAATTAACACCAATGTATATCTTTTTAAAAAAAATATTTACAAAAAAAAAAAAACAACCGAAGAGAAAAGCAACGCTAAATCGACAAACGACCGTCTGCAAATAAGATCAGATATACATATGTTTTTATAAAGTGATTTCGATCTTTTGCCTTTTTCTATGTTATTTTGGTTTTTATTTTGTTACGTAATACTACATAATTCAAATTTAAATATTTTAAATACAACTATTTATATTTAATGAATCAATTATATCGATGGAAAAGAATAACATATAACGCTTTGGACATATTTAGTATTCCATATAGCAAAAGAAGTAATATCAGATTTCAGTAAAATTTTCACGTGTCGAGTGCCTAAGTTGTTGGGCTTGAAGCCTGATTTTACTCTGTTGAACATTCCTCAGAGGTCAACGATTAAAAGGCCGAGGTGCTAAAGATGGCGGTACAGGAGTTTCGACAACTGCAAAGAAAATATCAAAGACTATTTGCTATTTTTACTGTGTTAGAACTTCATTAAGAGTAGATTGCATGGAGAGGATAATATGTTTAATGTCATAGCTATAACCAGTACATGCAGAAAAGTGTGAATGGATTCCAACTCCAAACAACACATACCTTGAACTGCTGTTACACAATGTGCAGCCAGATCAGGATCTACGTTGTTTTCTTTTACAATGTTTATATCTGCATTGTGATAATCCATTACACTTTTAAAACTTAAGATGTTCAGAAATATGTATGTGTATTCAATGTATCTCTTTGATTCTTGTTACAGGGATGTTTATAAGGTGTCTATCTCTTAAAAGGTGGTGCTACTTTCCAGTTCACGTTTTGGAAAGACGACAGAAGTGAAGGAATGCTTCCCGATTAGAATTTGATTGGAGCGTGATTACTTCTTTTGTGTTCTTGTTCAAAAGATTTTCTTGTATATAGTTTTATTTGGTGAATAAACTATATTTTAAACTGCAGTTAATAAGTTTTCTTTTCAAACAATTACAGTATGTTTGCCCATTTTTAGGGTTCAGTCATATCTATTGTTCCTCGTATCATAATGATTGAGGTTGTTTAGTCCAAACGAGTCAAAGGAGCACGTTGTAACTCCCATAAATAATTTCAATAAATGATTCCTCTAAATTTAAATTTAAATACAACATTAAATACTTATGCAGACTGAACATAAAAAAGATCAGATATTTGAATGGGAATATGGAAACATTTACTTTCTCCTTATAGAAACACTAAAGCTTTATTAAAACTGTATGTCGGAATGCATCCGCCAAGACCAGAAACCACGATTTTAAATTATTAACGTTGAATAAAGAGAGAACTTTTTAAAAATCTTTTTTGTAACAACTTAATCATATAAAATTATATAAGAATTCCAGAAAGAAATTTGACCATGAAGAACCAGTCCATTAAAAATAGAGGCTATAACAGAAGCAATAGACAATTACAAATTTAGCATACACGAGACTATTTAATGATCTCTGTCAAAGATTACTCTAAAGGTAGGTGGGAGAGAAACCAAAGGTCATATTTGGCCCAAGGATTAGAGTTCAACATATGAATACTTTACATTTCTGACCAGGTTGAGGTAAATTAAGGACACAGAACAGGGACTTAAACGAGTACAAACCAATCAAAAACTTCAGAAACATAGAGAAACCCCAGTCAAAATTCCTATCTAATACCTCAAAGGCCAATAGTTAATAAATAAACAGATGTGACATGTCTCATGCAATACATCCCCACGTGATAATTGTGCCAATACTCAGTCATATAAATGGAAAATTGCATTAAAACGGAAAGCATGTTTATTGTCAAGGTAAATTCCAGAACTCGAACTCAAGTAAACAACATATTTACAATATGATTATCCTAAAAGATAATCTACAATAATGGACAAAATCAGACTATATGATACGTTGTTTATTCATGATCATTGCAATCTACAATCATGGACAAATATAAAAATACCAGTATATTTTGTCAGACATATGCACTATAAAGGTACAATGTAAAGGTTTTAGTGGTCTATTTTTTTAAAAAAATGAATCTTATTATGTTTGTCCTTAACTCAGTGAACATGGAATAAGTGTTTTTTATTTTAAAATTTACCTTGGGATCAACGACCATCATATTCTTCGAACTTGCTGACGTTTGGAGAAAGAAAAAAAAATGAGGCTAAGATGTTTTGTAAAATACAGATTTGTGTAAAAGTATTTCCGATTTATGAACGGTAGGACAAATTGAACATTCGTGATATTATGCAGTAATTCCGCCATTTGCTTGGCAAAGCAACGTGGAACGAATTGACCATTGAAATTAGACACACAGTCACAGTAATACCTTTCAAGTGTGCTCTTAACACTCACCATTTTCGACTGCAATAACAAACTTAAAGACCGAATAATGACTACCGGATGACTGTTCCATATATACCGCGGAATTCTGGGCCATCAACCGAGCCCTAAAATGGATAGTAACACAAAATCAAAAACAGTACGTAATCATAACAGACTCACTTAGTGTACTTGAAAGTATTGAGACAGGTAATTCCAAAAGTAGACAAAATCTTCTAGAGGACACTATGCTGACCACCAGGGAAGCAGATAAATCACACCAAATCATACACTTCTTGTGGGTGCCATCTCACATCAATTTGCCTGGAAATGATAAAGCAGACAAAGCAGCAAAAAGCAGTCTGATGAAAGACCAAATTGAACCCGTACAGTACAACACTCAGGGACAGAATTAATAATAAATGGCAACAACAATGGGAAAACTCCACAAAGGGTAGACATCTATACCAACTACAAAAAGAGGTCACTAGAACCCAACGTTTACCAACGTTTACCCTGAAAATGGATGTCTTTTGGGGAGTTAGGGCCACCTTTTATCATCCAAGATCGAGTTCCGGTCTGTTGCAGGCTTCCCGACTGGAAAGGGTCTGCTTCTGCGAAAATAGAAAGAGAACTCTTTCGTGTCCACACAGCAGTTTACAAAACTTCTATCGGACTTCTTACGTTGTTGCCGCTGTTCTTTGTGCTGATTCTAAAGTCTATACTTCTCTGTACATTCTTCTTGTTCCTTGTTGATTTCGTCTTTAAAAACATGTCCTATCAAGTAATGGGCCACTTTTAAACTCTCTATCTCATCAAGCTTAGCTATCAGTGTTTGCCTGACACAATGGGCTTTGTTACATAACTGCCATTGTAAAGCCTGTGCTGAAGAAATCAACACTCGACCATAACGGTTTAGGGAACTACCGCCCAGTTTCTAATCTCCTGTTCATATAAAAAAAATCATAGAAACATTGTTCTAAGCAACATGTATCTCATTTGAATTCAAACAGTCTTTTGACTTCGCAAGTCTTGGACACATCTTCTCGGTGGATGAGTCAACAATTTATGGTCAGACTGACTGACTGACTGAATATTTGTTTTAGTTGCTTCGTCCCTAGGGCTCTTAGCAACGTTTTGTCCGTCAAAGGACGGTTATTTAATTATACCTGAGGGTGGGAATAGAGCCACCACCCTACAGGCGTTTATGTGTTCAGGGAACACTATTTATTTTGGGCGTCACATCTGAGTAGCTATTGTGCTACTTCTGTGTGATTGTAAGGCCTTACTATATGAGTGGGAATAGTTCCAGCACACACTCATATTTATGCCATCCGATGTTATTGGTTATTAATGGACGTGCTAGGCACGTGTAGTTGCTGTAGCAGGCTTGGCTGGTAGTAGGCGAGGCGAAGGGCCAGGCGTGGTAGGCTGCTTTTCTGAGTCTAGCCCCTATTTTGATACCCTATTTTGATACCCTGTGCTGTTTGGCTAAAGAAAATATACAGTGTTTATTTTGTGATGTTTTGTTGTTAGTGCTCTGTGTGTTATTTATTTAAGTTATTGTTTCTAATGTGATTTTTGTGCAACCTTGTGTTGCGGTGTCTGATGACCTTGGGATTGGGTCACCTTATATTCGCTATTTGGGGCCCTATTTGTGATATAATTTGCTATGTTCGTGGTTTTATTTGCGGTCTTGTGCCGCTGGACCTGATAGTCTGGACTTTGGACTATCTTATATGTTCTAAATTTTGGGGTCTTATCGTAATTAGTTTCTATTTGATAGTTTTGTTTTGCGACCTTGTGTGGCTGGGCCTGATAGTCTTTGGGTGTTTTAGACTACCTTATACATCTAATTTGGGGTTCTATTCTAGTTCCCTGTTTTGTTTGAGTGCACCGGTCTCGGTTCACTGGTTTATGCTATTAAGTCCTATTTTTTGTAAAATGTGGAGTTTTACACTGTATACTTATTTATCATGCTAGGAAGAGGTGTAAAGAAGGAAGGATGGAATAGAAAGTGGGGAGTAGGGTGTTAACTTTAGGTATGTGGTTGTCCGTATTTTGCTGCCTATTTTTATGTTGGTTATGGATGGCACCCTGCATCTAATTGTTTGGTTGTTATTTAAATATTAGACATTTATGACTATTATTATGTTGTTTTATATTCAGGTTAGTGCGACCTATTTTTGTTTCCTAAGGTTTTCCTCAATTGAGGTCAGGTGTGTGGTTTGGTCGACTAGATGATGACTAGTGGGTCCTTGCAGGAAATATCCTGGGCCGTTAAGCGACACGGTCAAGGGTTTTTCACTGTCACATCCAGAAAACCGCCCCCCGGTACGGTCCGTGAGGTTTGGTAACCAAGCGACAACATATGGGCCTCTGCAGGAAATATCCTGGGCCGTTAAGCGACACGGTCAAAGGTTGTCCATAGTTGCGCCCAGAAACCGCACCATGGTCCTAACAGTTGCTTAGCTCACCTGTCCTTAAGAGGTTGCTTGATAATTTGTTTAGGGGCCTGCACTTCCTGTCCCTTTATGGGTTTTCCTTGTTGTTATGGTGTTAGATTTTGTCTAATTTGTCTATGATTTTAAGATATTCTAACATATTTTTATATGTCCCTGCTATTTTAGAATTTGTTTTTTGCAAAATTTCTGGGTATGTATAGGGGGCTTTAATTTTTATCTGTTGTGATCTAAATTTGTCCCTTTCTTGTATGGTTTTGGTACAATTGTAGATATGGTGTAAGTCTTCGGGGGTGTTACAATTGTAGCAGTTTATATTATGGGGAAAGGGTCCTATGTATTTTCCGTGGCTGTTTGCCAGCCTGGTTTTACCTATAATTATCCTATTTATGATAGTTTGTTTATTGGGTGGGCCTTTGGGTGGTTTTATGTGCCTATTTACCTCGCTAACAGTAGAGTATAACACTCTCCCTACTTTGCTTGTATTCCAATCGTTCTGCCATAGTTTGTCTATCTGGGTGTTTATTAGACTGTATATTTCAAGGATACTATATTGTATTGGCTCGTAATTTGGTTCATTTAGTTTTTCTTTGGCTAGTTTATCTGCCATTTCATTTCCTTTGATTCCTATGTGGGAGGGGATCCACATGAATTCGACTGTTATATTGTCACTTTTTAGTTGTTTTAATCTGGTATTTATTTGATTTAGAAATTCTTCCCTACTTTTGGTGGTGTTAGTTTGGATTGATGAAATGACACTAAGCGAGTCACTAATAATCACTGTCTTATTTGGTTTATTTTCATCAATCCATTTTAGTGCTACAAGGATGGCCCAGAATTCAGCTGTGTAGATAGAGCAGTGATCTGGGAGACGTCTGCCTATCTGTATCTGTAGCTCTGGTATAACCATTGCTGCAGCTGTTCTGTATGGATTTGTAACTTTGGAGCCATCCGTGTATATTTTAGTGTATTGATGGTACTGGAAGTTGATAATTTCTAAGGCTTCCTGTTTGAGATTGAGTTCTTGATTTTGTTTATTGCCTTTTTTTGTTAGGGAGGTATTGATTATAGCTTGTATATTATTCCATGGTTCGTGTCCGTACTCTATGCTAGGTTCTAATGGGAATAGTTCTACTGGCAATAATGATTTTAGTTGATGAACTTGCTTTCCCATGGGTAATTTTGTTTTGAGACTTTTCCGAAATGGTTTGTTGGTTTTATTTATGGCCGTTAGTGTGGGGTGCGTTTGGGGGTGAGTGGCGAGCCGTGCTGCATATTTTAGCATGAGTTCTTGCCGTCTCAGGTGTAGGGGCAATTCTCCCGTTAATACATGCAGCTCGTCTGTCGAGGTTGACTTAAGGACTCCCGTGCTGTTTATTAGGGCTTCTCTTTGGATTTTGTCTAATTTTTTGAGGCTAGTTTTTGTGGCTGAGGAATATATTTGGCAGCCATAGTCCAATTTTGATCTTATTAAGGCCCTATATAATTTAATCGAAGTTTCCTGATCTGCACCCCATTGAGTGCCTTTAAGGCTTTTGATTAAGTTTAAATCCTGATGGCACCTTTTTACTAGGTCGTTTATGTGATGTGCCCACGTTAGGTGTTGATCATAATACATACCCAGAAATTTGACAACCTTAACAAATTGTATTTCTCTGCCCTGTATAGTTAATTTTGGATATTGAATGTGTTTAATGTTTGGGGTGAACAGTACAGCTACCGTTTTTTGATGTGACAGTTTGAAGCCCCATTTATTGGCCCATATTCCAATATTATTTAGGCTGGTTTGTAATTCAGAGATGTTTGAGCGGCTGGAGGGGTTTCCTGGTCTCCATAGGCCACCGTCATCCGCAAATTGGGATAGTTCAACTTTGGAGGATGCCAAATTTTTATCTAGGTCATTTATCATTATATTGAATAGGGTGGGGCTGAGTACACTCCCTTGTGGAGTTCCGTTTTCGAGGGAGTGTTTCTCAGAGTAAGTTGCCCCTACCCTAGTTGTAATTGTGCGGTTTGTTAGAAAATCCTGTATAAAGTTAAACATTCGCCCAGTAATGCCATAATCGTTCAATTTTGCTATAAGGCCTTTGGTCCATACTAGGTCGAATGCTTTCTCTAGATCGAGAAAAACCGCAGTTAGGTATCTGCTTTCTTTCTGTTTAGTGTTAAACGCTAGTTTGATAGCAGTTTCAAGTCTTACTAGTTGGTCTGTGGTGGAACGCTTGTTTCTGAATCCACATTGATTTTCTGAGATTAGATTTTTTTTAGTAAGATGTGACTTGAGTCTATTATTAATGATTGTCTCCATGATTTTGTTATTGGTCAGTGAGATAGGACGATATGAATTTATATCGTGTCTGTCTTTGTTGGGTTTTAATATGGGTATAACTATTGCGTGTTTCCATTTAGTCGGTAGCTTTCCTGTGTCCCATATGTGGTTTAAGAATTTAATGATTGCACTAACTATGTTTGGTGGTAGTTGTTTATAGATTGTGTACCCTATTTTGTCTTCCCCAGGTGAGGTTTCTTTTTTGGTTTTAAGTGCCTGGTCCCATTCATATTTAGTTATTATGTTATTTAGTGGTGAATCTTTGGGTCCCAGGTCTTGGAACATTTCATAATTTGAATTCTCTACGTTATTTCTGTAGGTCTGAAATTCTTTAGTATGATTACTGTTTTTGCTCATGTTAGAGAAATGTTGAGCTAGTAAGTCGGCTTGTTCCTTATCGTTAGCTGTATTGCTTATTTTAGGGCTAGTGTTGGTCGTTTTCCCTCTAATTCTTCTTATTTTGTCCCATACTTGCTTAGATTTGGTGTTACGGTTAATGGTACTACAGTATTCTTTCCAGGTATCCAGCAGCAGAGGGGGTGAATCAGACAACATTTTTAAACAAGTTTTCAATGAAATCAGGCTTCTACGGCCAAGGTGTGGTGAATCGGATAGCGTTTTTAAACAAGTTTTCATGGATTAGGATCAAATCAAAAATTCAATGAAATCAATGAAATCAGTCCAAAAAAAATCAATGACATCAGGCAAAAAAATCAATGAAATCCTGAAATGAGTAAAAACTTTTCAACCGAATATTTTATCCAGTCCGATTCGATATCGTGTTCGAGGGTCTTAGGACGAAAATCCTTTCAGGATGAAAGTCTTTACGACGAAAATCCCCTTTGAGATTTCACAAACAGACTAATTTGTAAAACTTCACCTTGTAAATCAATCAGATTATTGGACTGGTCAGTGAGTTTGAAATTAATTCTGGTCAGCGAATCATTATGACACCGCATATAGACTGGATTAGTTGGATCCTCAATTATTAAAAATCCTGGAGGAGCTGTTGGTGCAAATGAATATAAAATATACCCCTGCTGAGCTTGATTTGATCGTTCTAAATTTATTTGATAGCTTCCTTCGATAAAATCACATACTAAATTGAGCGCAATCACCGATGAAATATTCACATTGAACGGAGCAATATGCCTGCCGCCACCATCTGGGTCATTATTATGTTTGAGGATAGTTGGTTGTGGTACTGTTTTTTTCCATGCATCATGAATTATTTTAAAACCAACATCGATGGCATCACTGAGAAGTCTTTTTAGTTCTGGTACGTTATATCCTGGTAGTTTAAATGTTGGAATATCTTCAACGCGGATTTTAAATTTTGATGCAAACTCTGTTCTTGTTTTAGGATTACTGTCACCTAATATCACTTGCATGATTTGAGAATGATATGTTTCCATGTCATTGATAATTTTGTTGCATGTTTCTACGACGCTGATAAATTCATCTCGGGTAAGAGAGCCGGATTTAAGGGGTATTAACAACCGTAAAAAATCGTTATTCATTTCTCTGAAGTTTTCAGTGATAAACTCTTCTCGAATTGTATAAAATATTGGGTCGTCTAATATTATCCTTCCATAGATAGTTGTTAATCTGCTGTATTCTCTATAACTCTTATAGATATCAGATTTTATCCTGTCTGTGATATAATCGGTTTTTTGAGGTTCTGGTAAATCAACAATTTCTCCCCGAGGTGGTAATTCAGGCCATCCCAGTACGGTCCTTATTGAGCTTTGATTGATATCTACCACGTATCCTTCTGTGCTTATTTCAATGGCAGATGATAGTGTTGGCTCATGAACCGTTATAGCTATTTTTGACTCTTTTCCAGTAATCGATTTTATTCTACGCGCGAATTCATTATTGATTTGTTCAATTTGGTATGATCCGGTTGGTATGGAAACAACGTTCCAGTCTGGGGTACCGTCGTCTTTATTCTTATTTGCAAATACCAGGGAATTATTGGGTTGTTGACCACCAAATGATTTTGATCTGATATTTGGCCAACTATGGTATACTCGTAATTTTGCTAGCGCTATCTCCTTCACTGGGACCGGAGAGGGGAAATTCACACTGAATTCTGGATTCGTTGAGGTTATTGAGATCATGCTGGTTTGTACTGGGTTTGTGTTCTCCACTATTTGTTGAAGTAATTCCATCTGTGTTGTCATTGTTATTATACTCATGATTTATTTCTAATTTTGATATTGCGGAATCATAGACACGTACCATCACTGAGAACTCACTATCTGATATCGTTGAGGTTATTGAGATCATTCTGGTTTTCGGGTTTGTGTTCTCCAATTCCATCGGTGTTGTCATTGTTATTATACTCATGTTGTTGTATTTCTAATTTTGACATCGCAGAATCGTAAATACCTACCATCGCTGAAAACTCACTCTCTGATATAATTGTATCATCGAGAGATGACGATATCAATGAGGATAATTGCGAGTATGCTGTCACAAGATAGACCGAGTCGGGACTGGATTAGTGAAGACACGGAACACAACTGCGTTAATAAGATGTTTATTTTATAAACGCAAATTTAAAAATCAACTCTGACACCAATATTTTACAAAATATAAGAAAAATCTATTTATATAAATGTTCCTAACATGGAACTATGAATTTCAGTAACGTAATGACAAAAAAGAAGTATAAGAATGAATTTACAAATATGAATATATATATATATAAAAGGCTCGTATAACGAGATAGATGCAAATATGCAAATAATGCGTCGTCAATATGACGAGACTAGAATGAAGATATTAAATAATTAATACGTCGTCCATATGACGAGACATATGCAATCGTGAACCCTAAATTCTGAAGTTCTCGTTCATGGAACGAGATTTGTGTAGAATGAACTTATGCAGGTGTCGTTCATATAACGAGACTGCAAAGAAGATATTAAATAAATAATACGTCGTCCATATCACGAGATATATGCAATTGTGAACCCTAAGTTCTGAAGTTCTCGTTCATGGGACGAGATTTGTGTAGAATGAAATTATGCAGGTGTCGTTCATATAACGAGACTGCAAAGAAGATATTTAAATAAATATTACGTCGTCCATATGACGAGATATATGCAGCATACGTAAGCACCATACACAGGCACCACACACGGGCATTACACGGTCAGCATAGACAAGCCCACACACGTAGTCACCACAACATGGCACCACTTCAGCACAACACGTCACCACACACGCAGTTACCACAACACTGCACCACTTCAGCGCAACACGTCACCACACTAAGTCACAACACTTCAGCACAATACGGCACCACACCACTTCAGCACAAAACGGCACCACACCACTTCATCATACTTCTTCAGCACCACACCACTTCAGTTACCACACCACGTCAGCTAAAATTAAAACAACCGAACCGTGTAATACATATGACACGGTCAAGTATTCTCACACATATATGTAGCGCATGCGCGCACATGAAATAATTATCCATGTACATTTAACGTTAAGCATGCAGCGTATAATTGAACTCAATTATGTTCAGATACAAAAAGAACTAATGAAACAAAATATAGTACTTCTGATAAAATGGCGCTGCCTAACCTACGTATTTATTCTATAGATTTTATAATAAATACTAAACATCTAATATGTAAAACAATGAATTATATCATAATACAAATAGCAATGAGAACAAAGTTAAATATATTGTTACCTCTTTTAGCTGATAGATTGCTCCGTTTAGGATGGAAGCTTTTCCGACAAGACTGGATCGTTATGTGATTTCTGTCTTATAATTTCGTCCTTATATACCCCTAGCTGTGACAGATATGCGCAGCTAGGTACTTTAAACTGCAGGCAATTTCGCACATGCAGCATGAGCTGAGCGTTCACTCATTATGCCGAAATAACTAAAAAGCCCATAAAATAATAAACTACCCTCGGTAAGGCTGTACGCAGTAACGAAATCGAGACTAGATTTTTGACCACATATACATATTGAACATAGTCGTATACAATTTCGTGACATATGCAATGGACACAACATGAAAATGAATTATGTAGTCTTGTAGTTTCCGTTGGCTGCATGATGATATTTTTTTTGTGATTATTGAAATAATTCCAGCGATTGTTGTTGCCGCAGAAATGCAAATTGGAACAGCTATCGGGGCCATCATTGTCACTGAAGACAGTATAATACCGGCTCCGGTGATTACACCACTCACAGCGTACACAGTAATATCAATTGCGGTAATTCTCCTGCGATATTTTTTAATTTTCATTGCATACTCCTCAGACAGGGTTTTGAGTTTGATATTCTCTGACCTGATCATAACGATATTGCGATGATGAAATCATTTTTATTCTAAAAACGCTAGCGTTTTCAATTACGATTTCAATTGAAATCGTTAGTGAAATTGCTTTGCAATTTTCAACTTAAATCTGCTACGAATTCCACATACCATGTTGTTGAAACCCTAACCAAATTTTTATCAGTAGCTGTTATCGTGAACTTTTCAGTTGTATTCTTGTCGATGATCGTTGAAATCGTATTATTGACCCCAGATGAACTGGACGATGAAATATTAAATTGAGTCAATGGTGTTACTAGTGTTAATCGATAAATACCCTTGACGGTTGCAGTGATATCTAATTTGTTATTTGTAGGTGTCCAGGCAAATGATCCGTGTTGGATAGTGTATACTACATTGTTGGTTTTCTCATGAGGAATTTTTGTTTTTTCAATGATTGTTATCATCCTCGAAAAATCTTTTTTGATGGCCTCGGTGAAGATTTTCGTCTCATCGATGGATTTTTTGATATCCGAAAGTTTTAGTTCAATTTTATCGAATGTAGTTCCAATAAATTTATCAATGATATTTCTACGAAATGAGGTAAACTGTTTTATGTGTTCTTCGGTTTTAGATTGAAGTGTTGCTAGTTCCAACGCAGAATCGTTGAGAGTTTTTAATCTATCTGTAATCGTCGAAAAAAGTACGCCTGGTTTGAGTTTACCCTGATCCGAAAATAACGCGATAGTATCCTCGATTGCGTGTCGTTGTTTAACTAAAATATCATCCAACGATACATTACTGGTTTCCAATTTACCCTGTTTGTCTTGAAATACAACTATCTCATTAGGATCAACACTTGTTAAATTTAACGTCTCAGCGATTTCATCTTCAATTATTTTTTTTATGTCCTTGGTAGAATCAAGGGTTGCAGTGTCATCGGGTTTGAGTTTCAAAGATCTCCCCCAAATATCAATCATGATATTTTATACACCTCTCTCTAAAAAGCGATTACTAGTGTATTCATTTACGACAATGTGTGGTGGTTTTTTAGATGCTGAAATAGCGTTAAGGACATTTAATACTTCGCTGCCGCATATTGGTGGGTCATTGATTTGTTGTGTTGGTAGCGTAGAATACCAAGTCTTCATTGGAAATTTTTTTATATAACGCATAAACTCTTTTGGCGGGGCTAATCCATATGAATCAAAATAGACAATCCCACGTGGATCAATAGCGTATGCAACCCAGTGAGTTCCAGGTCCGGTGCTGTTATCGAGATTAATAATACCTGTTTCAGTGTTGTTTGGTTGATGTGGTAATTGATCTTTCATAAAAACACCTCTGAAATTTTTAATCGCTAGTTTTTTAGCAGCATCCATTAAATCAAAATTGGACATGGGAACCATAGGTTCCTCAATTAATAAACCGTTCCTGGTAGTCTCAGGCCTGATCCGAGAACGGATCTCCCGCTGTACCATGAATACGGGGTTCCTGGTAGTCTTAGACCCTTTCCCTTTTTTTATATCCTTGTCCAGTTGCCTTCTTTAGTGTCATTACTGCTGCAGTACCAACGGCTCCTAACGCTGCTGCTTTAGCTACCGCTGGGGCTGCTACTGAAATCAATGCTGGTATTGCAGCTAACAATGGAAATATACCGCCTGTTTTAATCATATTTTTGATAGCAGCCGCAGAAAGAGTAATCTGGACACCTTTTTTTGCTACAAGTGCATCATTGAAATGTTTTATTTGACGAGTTGTCAGCGATAATTTATTTGCACCACCAGTCATTTGATTAGGTTTCAACGTGATTGTGGTTCCACATTTTTTAGCCGATTCTGATTGCAATTTTTTGATTTGACCAGGAGTTAACGCAACACTAATAACACTATATGACATTATACATAATAGATTGATTCTAAATCGTTTACAATTTCAATGAAAAATCGAGAAAATCGTTCAAAGATTTTCTACTGGGGCATCTACCACTCTCATTCTTCCTCCAACACCTTCAAGTAGCATTGATTTATCACTAAGAATGACAGCAACCGCTCTATAATTAGCAATAGCACCACGAGTCACATTAGCTCTAAAATGTATATGAACAACAGATTTTTTTGTCTTGTTAAATCAAGATGTTCCAGTGAAAAGTAATAGATTGGATACAGATTTTTAAAATCCAACTGTGATATTTGTAGACCAGTATCGACATTTTGATCACGTGCCATAAATGACAACAATCTATGATAAACTCGTGCAATATGATTTTCTGTGTAATTAAGTTGTATATCTTCAGATGGTTCCTGCTGGCCGTTTATTCTCAGTGAGACATCTTTCACACCTAACTGATCAAATATATGGCTGGAGAGTTGATTGCCAACTCGTGTGTTATCCTGTAACGCAATAAATATATGACGTGGCGCAGCAATGCCTTGTTTTGATGCTAGATTCCACGTGAATAACCCGTTGATATTTGATTGCTTCACATCTGTACTCACTGATAACCAACTCAACAACGACTTTCCCCCTTGGTCCATAAATGATAGTAATCGTCCTTCTGCGGTGATTGCTGGAGTCAACACTGGCATCCACAATGATATTTTTGTTAAATTGACTTTACCGGCATCAGCATTGGGATTTGCATTGTCTGCTGGAATCCTCCAAATTGCGTCATTATCATCACTCTTTCGTACAAGCGATACTGTATGCTTCGCCCCGTAGATAACTTTTCTGACGTTTCTACAGAATCCAAATATGTGATGCAGTGGAATCGCGCATGAAAATGATTTACGCCGCCCTTCCAACATTAAAATACGCGTTGAAGCTCCTAGATTGAAATTATCATCTTTGTTTATAATCATATTCTCGACATCACTATTATCACGTTTTTTTGGTTGTCTTACAACAAATGGATTTCCTCCAGCGGTATTTGTAACATCTTTTGCAAACATCATAGAAGGCCCTGCTGATCTTTATAATCATCAGAATATCTTGCTAGCCCTATGATTGTTGTAGCCACATCAACATCGCGATCTATGGACTCAATTTCTTTTCCATCAATGAGATATTTTGCACTCTCAAATAACGCCATAATACCATTATTGACAAAACCGACTTGAGTACCAGCTGGATACGGTGCTGGTACAGCAGTAGTATCAGCAGTTGTTACAATTTCTCCTTCGATTTCGATAAACGCTTCACAGGGCAAAAAGTATTTACTGGTATCATGGACTTGAAGATCAATTCTTGCTCGACTATTTGAGTCTATGGCATGATAGGCGTAATATTGATAATCGCGTACAGAATCATTCTTGGGAACTGGGGCGTCTATATCAAATGCTGGATCAGGTGACTTTTTGAACATTTTATTCTATTTATCAGAGTCTAAATCGTGATTTTCCATTTTCATCGTTTTCTTCGGGTTTTTTTAAAGCCACTTCCTGCTATCATATTTGGGTCGGGGGTTAAAGCCATCGACGCTAATTTTTTATCTACTGCGTTATTTATTATTTTACTAACACTTGCAGGCATTTCTGCTGTAGACGGTAACGGTTTCTTTTTTCGTGATTTTACTAATGATGTTATTTTATTCTTCGCGCTGAAAACGCTTTTCCGGCAAGATCTCTAACAGCACGAATACCCTTATCACGAATAACATCAATGGCTTTCATTGATAATTGTTTAGCTAACGGCATCACTTTTGGAGCCATTCTTGAAAAGAATCATAAAATGGTATTACCTAAACCATCTCCATAGTATGCTCTATAAACTGGCAACCCTGAATTAACTACATAGACGGGGATTGGTTTATCATGATTGTAATGTATGATCATTATTATAAAAACACTAGTGTTTTCAATTGTTATTTAATCACTGTGATACCCATTTGCTAACTCGTCAATGAAATCTCGATATGTTTTGATATCCATGATACCGCCGGCAAATAACCGTCTACAGATATCAGCTGCTTCATTAATTATTTCCGGTGAATTATTTCCAGCTCGGAATCCTCCGATTAAAACATCTAATCGTGATATATCATTGATAACACTATCAGGACATACCCCTAATCCACTTCCGCTATAACCAGCTGCTTCATCTATTTTTTCTAAATCCGTTTGTTGTAAATAATCATCATCATCAGGTTCTTCTTGTTTTTTTTGTCTTCGTGTCTGTCTCCGTGTTGGTGTTTGACGTTTTCGTTCTTGTCGTTCTTCTATTTCTCGTTGTCGCTCTTCTATTTGTTCTCTTTTATAATTACTAATTCCCTTTTGAAATTCCTTGTACCCCATCTCATCCTTATTCAAACGACCAATCCCTTTATTTATTTTATACAAATTATCGGACCAATCATTACTTGATATTCTATCATCCTTATACTCGTCCTTTAAAAACTCTTTTTTTGAATTATAGCTTTGAGCAGTAAAATCACCAAAAGCTTGATAATCCTTTGGTTTGAATAAATTAAATTGTTTTATTAATGTTTTAGCATTATCAGTAAATTTATTCAACAGAGAAACAGTCGTTTTTTTTCGGATTAGTAGGTGGTTCAGTTTGTTCAGTTTGTTCAGTTTTCGCTGCTAGTTTTTCAAGTACAGAAATAAGACCCTCTTCTTTTCTTTTACCGTCAGGATCATCTCCCAGTATAGCACGCTCTACCCCGTACGTTGCTGTGGTTACTGGCTTAAACAACTCTTCAGACCCCGCAGCAAAATCAGTTTGTAAACTCTGTCGTTGTTGCAGTTTATTCCTGACAGAGTCACGAATTGGTACAAATCTCTTAATTGCATCTAATCGTTCACGAGCCAATCGGGTTGTTAATGCTTCATTGACCATTATTTGAAATCAGAAACAATTTTTCAATTGTAAAACACTTTTTCCCACTTTTTTGACATGTCGGATGATTTTTAACACGATCATGGAAGCGTTATTTCATCGTGAGACACCTTCTATCAATGATGTTGAAAGTGTCATAATTGTATATAAAATAAATAATACTGACACTTTCAACATTCGATTTTTTGACATGTCAGATGATTTTTGATACGGTCATGGAAGTGTTATTTCATCCTATCAAGGTTGTGGAAAGTCACATAATTGTATATAAAATAAATAATACTGTGACTTTCCACACTTTTCCATTGATCGTCCATCAATTATTTATTCAGTATCAAATATTATTTTCTATTGCTGTGAAATATTTTTATTTTTTATTCACTGATTTCACTGATTTTTTGACAGTTTTGGTGCCATTTTGGTGGTTTTTCACTGATTTTTTGACAGTTTTGGTGCCATTTTGGTGGTTTTCAGTTGAAAATGTCAAAGAGATTTTACGGTCAAGTAGTCGATTTTGCATGGGATTTTCCGTAGAGAAAAGCTGTTAGGATTGATTTTCATCATTTTTTTAGCCATTTTTCATCAATTTTTGCCTGTTTTCAGCGACTTTTGGTCATTTTTCATCGATTTTTATCAAAAAAACCACGTAGGGTCAAGTAGTCGATTTTGCATGGGATTTTCCGTAGAGAAAAGCTGTTAGAATTTTATTCAGTGATTTTTTTATTCAGTGTGAAATAGTTTTTATTCACTGATTTTGATAATTTCAATCAAAAAGTGCTAAAAAAATATGAAAATCCCATTGAGATTTTACGGTCACAATCAAAAAATGATAAGGGTCGGGCAATCAATTTTCTTGAATTAATGCTCGTAGGTTTCTAATTTTAGAGTTGACTTCTTTTTTCAATTCGTATTCGTTACCTAATTCTTTTCGTATTCCCTCTACGATAGTATACAACGGAACGAACACACTGATGTCACTGGAAAATGAAAGAGAGTCTCTAATAGAATTCTGAATTTTTTTGATGAGTGCATATTTCTTTGGTAGCATATATTTATTGTTGTTTACTCCGTATTCAATATCCTGAAAATCAGATACAATTTGATCAGGATTTAACCCATCTGATAGTTTGATATCCTGATTTTTCAATTTTGCTATTTCAACTATGATGCTATTCATGTTTTCAGAATTCATTATTCTATAACATGACATATCTCTAATTGAAAAATATGACGTATCAGACATAACTAAATTGAACTTTTTGTCCGCTCTTTTTTGAAATAGCCGTCTTGGTTATTCCCGATGCAACTTTTTGTACCGAGGCTCTACAAATATCGAAAAATTTACCGGCTTCATATATTTATTTAAATATTTTCTCTTCGTTAGTTGTTGTATTCAAAGATTTTACTGGTCTCGTTTTTTTTGAGCATTTTCCAGTCTTTCCTCGTTTGGTATTCTCACTTTGTGTGATAGCTTGCAGATTTGATAAAGAATTGTTCTTTCGATTAGAATCCTTGTGATCAATAACAAAACCATCTTCGATCAATCCATTAAAACATTCAAATACGAAACGATGATTGCGATATATCTTCTTTCCAACAGTAAACACCAAATACCCCATACCATTGTCAGCACCAACTGGGTTCTTCAGTATACAGTGTCTTACAACACCATCACTGGATGCTTCATAATTTGTAATCACTGGGTGTGGTCTGAATTCTTGGGTCATTCGTATACTATACTATTTGTCTAATTCAATGACTGACCCATTGCAGTGATTCATTATACATAAATCTTTCATTTAGACACTTGTTTTTAGTATAGCATGAGGGAGTTCAAGAGATTGACTTCGAAAAATGCTAAATTCAATACTGATAAGGAGTTTAAGAGATTATTGAAAATTAATCCTAAATTTAATATCGATAAACCCAAAAAACGTTCAATAGACGGAAACATGAGGGAGTTTAAGAGATTATTGAAAATTAATCTCGATAGACCCAAACGTCCAAGAGACGGAAACAAACGTCCAAGAGACGGAAACATGAAGGAGTTTAAGAGATTATTGAAAATTAATCCTAAATTTAATATCGATAAACCCAAAAAACGTAACAAACGTCCAAGAGACGGAAACATGAAGGAGTTTAAGAGATTATTGAAAATTAATCCTAGATTTAATCGCGATAGACCCAAAAAACGTGTAGTAAACAGAAACATGGGAGAGTTTAAGAGATTATTGAAAATTAATTCTAGATTTAATCGCGATAGACCTAAAAAACGTAACAAGAAATTACCATGGAAAGATGCTCAATTCAATCTTGATATAGTTTCTAATACACCCAAGAATAAAATTCTTGATAAAGCCATCAGAGACTGTTTTAATGAATTCAAGCGTGATGGAGCATCTTATTGTTGGTCAACATTTCGAATTGATGGTGTTGTTGACGCTAACATGAATGATGAAAAAGCAGCAGTGATAATTTCACGTCTTGGGGAAAAAAGTCATTTTTTTCCGAATAAAATTCCTTATCCGTGAGGATGGAAAATGGATTATTAGGGATAAATTTGAACCTATCTTGAAGGGCAAAAAAACTATCACCGTGAATCAGGATTCAAAACCAGGAATTTTGACCGGAATTGATAAACCATACTACGAAAGATCTTATCCTGTCACAGCAGTTGTTTACGGGATCTATCCGCTCAATGAAAAACCTGATATCGCAAAACTAGCACCCATGAAATATTCGACAGGGCTCAATTGTGTAGCAGAACGAATAATAGAACACTTCACAAATGTGTCTTGGGGAAATAAACTAACTGATCTAAGACGAAAAAAAATAACCGAGTGGGAATTAACGGTAAAAGAGCATGGGGCAACAATTCAGGATATAACCAAATTAGAAAAATCATTAAGATTTCCAATATCAGTAAGGACAATCACCGGAGAAGTATTATACGAATCGAAATATAAATCACAGGGAGCTCCAATTGAAATTATTGATCATAACGAACACGCGTGGTCATCTGCAGTAACAACATTCCCACGGGATAGAACCGTAATATATCTATCCCAAACCGAAGAGTTTTTTCAGAGCAGAAATTATTTGATGCTATTTACCATTTGAGTAAAAACGATCCTGTGTCAATGTGGCTATTTCATAGTACTTCAGACGAAGAATGTAGATTTGATCAGTTTGTAAGGCCCAACGGAGAATTGTACCGTACTGAAGAACTGCATAATCAAATGAAACAACTAGCTAGTGAGTTTTCTGGGGACGGGGAAGACAACGATCAATTATTAGCAAACTGTTTTACAGTACCATCAATTGCAGCACATTTTGCTAGAAAGAAAAACGCGTGGAAACCAACACGAAGTGAGTTTTTATCAGATGTCAAATTGTCCTGTCTTGAATACAGCCATGGAGGATTATGGAATACAAAATACGACCCTGAAACCGTTATTTCAGTTGATATGATTGCGTGTTATCCAGGAAGTTTTCTCGGGTATGGAGAATGCGAGAAATATTTTAAACGATTTGGACACCCCACACACGAAATGACCCGTGTTGCTATTAATGGACCACTGCCTGATTTTGATTTAACCGGATTCGCTTGTGTAGTATCATTTGAAATGGCTACAGGACTTCATCCGTGTAGTTATCTTTGGATTGGTAAACACATGTCTGAAAAACACTGGATGCCAATAGTGTTATTACGATATATGCTTGATTGTAAGATGTTAAAATCATTAATTGTCAGTGAAGCAATTATATCCTATCGAGCACAGAAATCAGTCTGGTTACCACAACCTGATCTAGAAAAAATAATTAGCGAAGAGCGAAAACTGTTTCCTGATTTTAATGAACAACAAATCATGGATTGGTCCAAACAGTTATTTGAAATCAGAAACAATGAAGCAAAAAATCTTGGACGAAGAATAATCGGTAAATTTACCCAAGGTGGCAAATACGACAATACGAGATATTCTTCACGATTGATTATAGACAACGCTGAATACGATTTTGTAATCGCGGATTTAACGAATAAAGGCCTATATGTCAATCGTAAGGACGCATTTATGTCCGATGGAACCAAATTGGGTACAATTGTTACTTACAATGATGGATACAATCCGCAGTACACACATTTGAGAGCTTCTATGCTTGGTTATGCTTCTATTAATCTGTTTTCAATGATCAATAAATTTCCTGACACCGCAGTTAGAGTTGCCACTGATTCATTTTACATAAATAGCAAAATAGCTGATTTTAAGGCTACTGGCAACGAGAATTGGGGATCATGGAGAATTAAGAAAGAAATGCTTCATGATTATATTCAATCAGCAGATGTTACCATTGAAAATAATTATTTAAAAAGCAATCAGTGTTCAGAATTTTCTAATGCACCACCGGTATCCGATCCAATATGCCGGTATAAAACAGTTTATTTAAACGGTTGTGGAGGATCAGGAAAGACAACACGAGTAATCAATTTATTCAAGGATAAAATCAACATGAATGCGTTAACACCAACTCACAAACTTGCCAGAGACATAAAACAACGAGATGTAAAAAATTCTGGTACTTATCACAGCTTTTTCCGATGGAGCGGTGATAAATGGACCCCTGAAAGAATGGGACAGAAATTTATTCCACCGGTGATATTATGGGATGAAATATGCACGGTACCGTTACAAGTATTAAAAACATTTCTTGAATGGTTGTCAACGAAAAATACAAAAATTATCATGTGCGGCGATCAAGGCCAACCGCCACCATTTGTCGGTGAACCTCCTCATGAATGGTTAAAATCATACGTTGATTATTACGAAGAGATGAATGATGACATTAGATCATTAGATGAAATATTACGTGAGTTTAAACAACTAATCAGATTACAACCGGATAGAATCCAATGTGAAATAATGCGTGAAATAATTTCAGAAACTCCAATAAATGATTTCTGGGAAATGTGGAAACCAAATGATTTGATCATTGCAAGTAGAAAAATAGTCAGGGATACACTTCAGATGAAGTTATTTGAATTGCATAAACAAAAATTTGCAACACTTTCAGTGCCTCTTTGTTATAGGCCCTCGGATACACGAAAACAGAACATTGAAGTTGATATTCCAGGACAAAGTGAAAAACAAATTCTCGTATTAAATGATATTGTGCTGGTTGATATCAGCGTCGTCGAAAATGCATTGCGTGCTGATAAATCCCCATGGACGTTAGGTTATGCAGCAACAATACATTCTTCACAGGGATTGACTATATCGGATACAATTCTTTGGATAGTAGATAATCGCATTGAGTGGTCGAATTTAGTCTATCTTGCAGTATCCAGAGTACGAAGAATAGATCAACTTCGAAGAATTGTTTTCGATGATAATGACAACACAATAGATGATATTGATATTAAAATTATTGATAAAAAACTCTCCGGTTACAAACAACAGGACAAAAAAAAACAACGAGAATTTGACATTGATGCTGAATTAATAATCACTTTGAAGAAACAACAGAATAATCACTGCGCAAGTTGCAATTGTATAATGCGTTGGCAGTATTCGGATAAGGATCCTCGCCAATTTACCGTTGACAGAAAAAATGACAATCTCGGTCATGTCAGAAATAATGTGATGTTGACTTGTCTTGAGTGCAATAGACGCAAGGGTGCTAGTTAAGACCATGCGGTGGCAATTGAGTATCGTCAGGAATCACTTGTAATTGTTGTCTAGTAAAAACCCGCTGAGGGGCAGTTGAATCCAGTTTATAGACTGGAGGTCTACCCGTAGATCGTGTTATACTAGATATCTTGTGTGCAGTAACACTCCAAATAGGATCAGTAGCTCTTTTTCTGCCACCCTCAAGCTCTCCTGGTTCATATAAATACCTCACAATGACATTACTACCAAGAATTGGTTCTTTGAAATCTTTTTGTGGTTTTTCAGGTATTGACTTCTTTTTAATCGCATTGATAGGTTTCATGTTGATTGTTCTAGTAATCTCGTTATTCAGTGCAGTAATCACAGCTGGTAATCGTTTAACCCATTCACGGGATCTTTTTTCTTGGATGAATTCTTTTGCGTATTGATATCCAAATAACCGCTCAGCAAGGGTTTTATTAAACCGTTCTACAATTGCCTGATCACGATGCAGTGCAGTATGCCCCCGTCTGATAGTGACATTGTGATATTTCATTGTAGATAACACTGCACCCTGAAATTCCTTGCCAGGATCAATTTGTAATAGATTTGGCCAGTGCAGAGGGCCCTTTCGATAAATCTTTTCAAATGCAGAAGCTACTTCAGTGGCCGATTTTGTTTTTAACGGTTCTGCTTCTTTGTATCGACTTGCAATATCAACTACGGTTAGAGCGTATTTGTAACCGTGGTCATGTGGCAAAAATAATAGATCAGCCTGATGAACTTCATTGGGTCCGGTTACATCAAAATGCGAGACATTAATTTGTTTAGGCGGTGGTAGATAAATTTGCCATAGTGCCTGTTTGGATAACCAATGAGCCGCAGTGTTTTTTTTCACTTTTGCAGCGCTAGCGAGTTTATGGATTGCTGATTTACCCCTCCAGTATCCTCTTGGGGGATAATAAATAGATTCCATGTTGTTATTAATTACCAGCACCTAACATCAATTTACTTTTCATTGCCGATTTGATCAAAAAGGAAGCCAATTTTTCTTTGAAGGATTTATCAGGAACGCATGAATTAATTTCACATCTGCTAGATGCCTGTGTTGCAGATTACTGCTTTTATAAGCAGCATCATGAAGGTGACAGGCCTTATCAATAGCGTTTATTGGTTCTTCACCGGGTTTTTTTTTTTTTTTTTTTTAATTGAACACAAGGTATCAGGATTTTACATATTCCCCTACATCACGACCTGACCTGGCGTATGGGGCATGATCTTAAATTCTTTTGTGTCCTGATCTCTACATGTGTTCCCTACACAACACACACACACATACACACACAGACACTTACTTACAATCACAATTATTGTACACAAAGTCATACTCGCATACAAACCCCAAGATGCATGAAATTGCATTTAAAAATAATAATAATAATAATAATAATAATAATAATAATAATAATAATAATAATAATAAATATGTAAATTTCAAAAGTAAAAAAAGTAATAATAATAATAATAATTCATGTACCAAAAGTTGATAATAGGGTCCACTTTCTTTTAAACTCGTCACTGCTGTTATTCACTTTGGCGACATATTTTTCCAGCGTTTTATATGATAAAACACAATTTTTATAATAGGCAAGATTTGGGATTTTCGATGCACAACATGATCTGTATATAACATATTTTGCAAGCAAAATTAGGAAGTTAATAAGATCATCAAAGTTGTTATTTCCTATAAAGACTTCTTTTCGTGTAATTCGAAAATTTGGGTCATAAGTTTGTATCCATTCTACCAACAGTTTCCAAAAGTTTTCAGTAACTAAACAGTCATAAAATAAGTGCTCAATTTCTTCTATTCCCTCATTACAAAAGGTACATTTATCATTATCACTTAAATTAATCTTTTTTAGAAACTGGTTTGTGGTAATATTTCTGTGGAGAAATCTAAAGTTAAAGCTAATCAGTTTTGTGTCTTTTGTACAAAATCTAGCCGAAACAAAAGAGTTGGTCCATTCATTTGTACCAATTGCACACTCTAGCTGTCTGGACCAAGTTTCCTGTTTACCATTTGGCTTTATTATTTTGGTTCTTATCAGGTCTTTATAGATAAATTTATTCTTTGCTCTTACCCTAAGGAGAGATCTTTTGTCCAAAGCTACAAGAAAACTATTTCCACTTTCATAGAAAGTTTTAATTTTCTTTTTCCACATCACAGAGATCTTTGAAATAAGAGCAAAGTACTGTATGAAATTATTTGTTTTTGTTTTTTGTTTTATTTCATCAAAACTTAATAGAGACCCTTGTGCATCAAAAAGATGTTTAATAATTATAATACCATTTGTTCTCCACCTTGTGTATGATTTAAAATTATCTACAGTCACTAAATTAAGAATATCTTGAGACAAGTATTCATTGACAGTAGATGGTTCATTTTTCCATTGAGATAACGCATAAATAACATCACGCCAAAAAATATTTTTAATTAATTTAGAGATTACTTTTAGTTTAGTTTTTCCTAATGAAAGTAACAGCATACCTCCAAATTTTCCAAATATTTGTTCAGAAACCAGTTTTTGCCATAAGCCATTTTCGTTTATTAAGAGGCGCCTAATCCAGGTAAGTTTTATTTAACACACAAATGAGTGCAAGTGAATCATATTTAACCCCCCTTCCTCAAAAGAAGCAATAAGTGTGTCTCGTTTAACTCTCTTCACCGGGGTTGGGTTGGTTATGATTATTGAGTCTGATATCAAGTCTGGTTCCCGGTCCACAGTAGCTATATCCTGGAAGGTGCTTTTCTCCAGGGTATTTTGCCCATGGGGTTCCAGGGAATTTTGCTAATTTGGCAGCGATATCGCCTCCTCGTTTTTTTTTAAAGGTTCCTTGGGTTTAGAAACAAATCTAAATTTCTTTGTACTACATTGTACGCATTTACCAGAAAGCGCTGATCGGTTATTTTTTGTTGTAATCGTCGTCAAGTCATCTGTGCCAGTACGTTTTTTACACTTCACACAATATAGATCCATAATTTATGTATAGAGATATGGATATAATTGATTTTTCAGCGACTAAAACAAGAGAACCAGTTAAGCATCATGCAGCGCTACCAAACTCTATCCGCGCAATTATAATCGGGCCATCTGGATCCGGCAAGACGCAATTGTTGCTCAATTTAATAATGAGATGGATGAAGTGGGATAAGTTGTATTTAATTGCCCCTAGCGTAGATGACCAACGATGCTATGAAGTGCTAAAAGATTTTAATGAAAACGCTTCAGAGATTGCCGGCGAGGATATTATTGAATTTATAACCGATATTGACGAGGCACCATCAGTAGAAGACCTCGATGGAAGTATCAACAATTTAGTTGTATACGACGATGTAATGTTAGATAAACAAAAAAAACCAGCTAGAATATTTTCCCGTGGCAGGCACAAAAACACTGATGTGATAAATGTCACTCAACGATACACTCAGATTCCAAAAGTGATCAGAGATAACTGTAATATTCTTGCTGTATTCAACGGCGTTGATACACATACGCTACGAAATATTTGGCAGACATGGTGTTCTGATATGGACTTCAATCAATTTAGAAATTTCTTTAGTCATGCTCAGTCTACCCCACACGGATTTATAACAATAAATTTACATGACCCTCGAACACGATATCGTATCGGACTGGATAAAATATTCGGTTGAAAAGTTTTTACTCATTTCAGGATTTCATTGATTTTTTGCCTGATGTCATTGATTTTTTTTGGGACTGATTTCATTGATTTCATTGAATTTTTGATTTGATCCTAATCCATGAAAACTTGTTTAAAAACGCTATCCGATTCACCACACCTTGGCCGTAGAAGCCTGATTTCATTGAAAACTTGTTTAAAAATGTTGTCTGATTCACCCCCTCTGCTGCTTATCCATTTTAGCTTGCTTAATTAATTGTTTTAGATTTTGATCTAGATTTTTGTATTCCTGGAAATGAGTGGTGTCATTGGACCTTTTAAATTTATTTAGTGCTCTAATTTTGGCCCTTTTGGTATTTTTAATTTCATTATTCCACCATGGGACACTTAGTTTGGCTGTTTTAAGATTGCTGGTGGGGATGCTGGCTGTAGCTGCATTTATGATAACCTGCATGATGTTTTCGTTATATTGATCTATATCATTTGATTCCAGCTGGGTTAGGTCCAGGTTAATTAGAATTTCTTTAAATAATTCCCAGTCTGCTTTTTTGTAATTCCACCTGGGGATGTTTTTGGGTACTTGTGATTGTACTGCCATTTGCAGGGTGGTGATGATTAGGAAGTGGTCACTGTAACAGAATTGTTACCGAGAGGAGGGTGGATTAAATGAACAATACAAACACAATTTGTGAAAGAAAATATAAATTTATGTAATAAATTATAAATGAAAAAAATACAGATGTAACAACACAATAATTCATGCACTCAACCCACAATTAAACTCACAACCATTCACAATACATGAACAAATTAAATAACAATACAAAAGGAATCACAAATGTAAAGGGATCTCTTGGATTATACACAGATCCAAGAATCCTTTACGAAAGTTAAATAAATGCAAGTATGATTTACGAAAAAAAATAAACACAAACGACAACCTATCTATCGCACGATGGATTGCGATAACTAGCACGATCATATACTTGTATTCAATCAAGTTGCTAGCTTTTATTGATATCTATGTGATCACTTGAAATATTATTGCGATCTGACATAAGCATGCAAATACAACAATGTATTAAATTATATTACAATTTCAATACACCTATGTGTCTCCCCTGTATAACCGCACGATTCAGCAACAGTTGAATCGTCTCCCAGTTTCCCCGAGAACCGAGGGTTGACCAATACTATTATCGGACGTTTCCCTACACGGATCCACCACAGTTATACGTTCAGACAGCATACAACATCTACCAGAACCAACGGTTCCTCACTCCCCTAGATGTCGACCCGGACGTTTTACAACTCTAAGACAGCTCCGACACTCGGACTTCTAGCTTTCCGGATATTTACATGTTACACAGATGTTGACGAACAGACAGTTCGACACACAGACAGATACTTCAATTCCGTTTGCACAAATTAACGGCACAAGCACATTCAGATATTTATACAGAGATGTTCCAGAACAAACAATAGATGTCCCACAACAAATCAGACGATATCAAAGACGTTTATCAAAAGATGGTATCAGATGTGTTAACAGCTACGGTATCAACGATGTTATTAGCAGCTACGGTATCAGATACATTGTAACAACTACGTTAGCAGCTACGGTATCAGAGACGGTATCAACGATGTTATTAGATGCGCTATCAGTGATGTACTTCTACGGTATCAACGACGGAATCAACGACGGAATCAAACGGTGACAGCTATTGTCAGATGTTATCAGATCTACGGAATCAACGATGTTATTAGATCTCCGGAATCAGCTATAATAAACAAAACCAGACTAATAATAGTTGTCTCAAAAATAATCTAAGCCGTAGATTACTATATTGTATTTAAAGTCTAAAAGTGACTAGTAATTCCAAATATTCCACGTTTAATTGCAATAAAGGCATCATTATACGAAATGATAATCTGAATAAAATTCACAATGCAACGAAATGTAAATTTAACACTCACCCCTTTGGCTGGAGATTTGCAAGACGAGGTTATCTATCCTTTGATTAGATATTTTGGTTCCCGTAAATAATAATGAGAAATCCTTAGCCTTATATACTCTCAATAGGTGAACATAAATCACATCGAGCTTGCCGTGCACCACGTAAAACGAGTATTTCGGATTTCATGTAAATTACAAATTTGCACATGCAAATCGTTACACGCCACTTAATCACCCCAGGTAATGCGTGTACGACGAAATCAAGAAAATGGTGAGTTTCGTTTGCAATTCAAGTACAACAAAAATCAGTTCAAATTTTCGCCTAATTCTGTGACAATACCTCCCCCCTAAGAATAAAAATGTACACATTTTTAAAACTAACACAGAATAGAAGAAAAATAACTACTGATGATATCTTACAACATTTACACTGGTTATACTACAAACTGGATTTTATTACTGGGCAAATTCATACAAATTTCCCATCATGCCCTACTCAAGTAGTGTGCGCCTATATTTTCAACTCCCCTTATTGACATTGTCGCTCTGTCTCTTGATGTATAACTTGAGCATGTTTGCATGGAATGTCTTTACATTACCGTCCATGTCAATTTTATAGTCCATGTCACCTTTTACTTCTTTAACTTCATATGGACCTTTCCACTGGACTAATAACTTATTCGAACTCGTTGAAAGAAGCAATAGCACCTGATCTCCCACAAGAAATTTCCTATTACGCGCTCTGCGGTTGTAATACTTGGCATATCTGCGCCCCGATTTAATCAATTCGTCACGTGCCATCTGGCATGTACTCTCAAGTTTGTTTCTTAGATCTAACACGTACTGGTAAGTCGTTTTTATTTCCTCGTTCGCGACATCACCAGTCCATAGTTCGCGTAGTATCCGCATCGGGCCTCGAACTGTTCTACCATACAACAGTTCAAAGGGCGAGAACCCTAAACTTTCCTGCGGTACTTCACGGTACGCGAAAAGAACAGCGTTTAAATAACGGTCCCAGTCTTGCGGACGTTCCGCGCACATCTTCCGTAGCATGCTTTTCAGGGTACCATTAAACTTCTCTACCAGTCCATTGCACATCGGATGGAATGGGGTAGTGTTTAACTGTTTGATGGATAACAGCCTACTTATTTCACCCATGAGGTCAGAGGTGAATTGGGCACCACAATCAGTGAGGATTTCCTCTGGCACCCCTACCCTACTGAAGATATCAACTAATGCTTCAGCTACCCTTTCAGTTTCAATAGTTGGTAACGCTACGGCTTCGGGGTATCTGGTTGCGTAGTCAACCAGAGTAAGAATATACCGATTCTTTCTTTCGGTAACTGGGTGTATTGGTCCTACAATATCTACTGCCACTCTTTTAAACGGTGTATCTATTAATGGCATCTGTCCCAAGGGCACCCTTGTGACCCTTCCCTTACAGACGGTTTTCTGACATACGTCGCACGACCTACAGAACCGTGTGACATCGCCATTAACACCGGGCCAGTAGAATTCAGCGACTACCCTGCTAGTGGTCTTAGCCTTACCTAGGTGTCCTGCCATGCTTGACTCATGCGCCACCCTAAGTACTTGAGATCTATATCTCTGGGGTACGACCACTTGCCAATACTTCTTACCCTCCCGAGCGCTAAACTCCCTATGAATTAATCCGTTCTTGCGTACGAATCTAGAGCTACCCCCACGCTTGCAATGTTTAATCGCGCCGGACGTGATTTTCTCAACAATTGTTCTGATGGATTCATCACGTTCTTGCTCTTGTTTGAAATCATCACGGGAAATTCCTGAGATCGATTCAGGGACTATTAATTTATGAAACGCGGTTTTCTCTCGCCGTGTTTGCGCTCGCGTTTCGACTGCCTGGGCCAAAGGTATTTTAAAATCGGCCATGGTTGGAAGACGGGAACCTTCAACATTACCGATCGTCAGATCGTAAATAGGATTGTCCATACAAAGGGCATCAACAGTTCCCGTTAAGAAAGGTGTTTTTACTGTGATCCTTGCTACGGGAATGCGACCCATCGTCTGATCAAGTAACATACATGGGGATTCCCACCCGAGCATTTGGTTATCCTGCACGAGACTACGTTTGATCACTACGCCCGTACAACCAGTATCACGCAATACCACGACTTCTCGACCGTTGACAAACCCTCTCGCGGTTGGTACGCGCGCTTCAGGAAATAAACACGTGCCAAGCGAATGAATACAAGGTTCTACCTGTACGATGTTATCAGTTATACCTTTACTTTGTATAGCCACTGCTACCTTATGTATAAGTGCCTTTCTTTTAGGACAGTCTTTTTGAACATGACCCAATGCATTACACAAGAAACACCGCACACGCTGAAAAACTGGATTCCCAACTGACCTTTTTACCTCAGCTGATTTTACAGGCTCCCTAGGCATAGGTCTTACAGACTGGTTTCCAGACTTAAAATCTTTTAAAACCACGTTCTGGGTTCCCCCATGAGCTTCGGCAAAGAAATCGGCTTGCTTAGCCATATCTTTTACGTTTGTGAAGACTTTCTCCTTCAGAAATTGATCTAATTCTCGCCCAACTGTATTAAATAATTGATCTCTGAGCAAGAAATCAGTCAACCCTTCAAACGTTTTCACCGCTTTGCCGCATTCAATCCACCGCTCAAAATAGTTCGCAATTCTGACGGTGAACTGACCAAAGGTTTCTCCCTTATCGGGCTTGCTATACCTGAACTTTTTACGGAAACCCTGTTCAGTAAGCTCGTACCTTTTGAGAAGTGCTTCCTTTAGGACGTCGTACTTAAACACATCGTCCCTAGGAAGTCGCGAGTATACATCCAGTGCTTTACCTTTTAATAAAGCACTCAGATGCAGCGCCCAGTCATTTTGACTCCACTTCTGGTTTTCGGCATACCGCTCAAACCGATGAAGATAACTATCCATGTTATCTTTTTCATCGTCAAAGGGAGGTAATTTGGGGCCCCTTAATTTGTTAGTGGCAGAATCGTGTTCTCTTCCAGATGTCACTAATTCTACCTTACGCTCATGATCCCGTTGTTTTGCTTTTTCATCTAACTCTATTCGCTTTTGCTCCGCTTCCATTTCCCATCCTATCCTATCCTTTTCGGCCTGCTTCTCTAATTCTATCTTTTCCCTCTCAAAGGCCCATTTCCTATCTTCGGATTCCCTTTCTAATTCCCGTTTCCCTTCTTCGGCCTCCCCCTTTTCCTTTTCTAATTCCCTATGTAATTCCCTTTCTCTTACCCTTTCTTCCCTTTCCCGGGCTTGTTCTTCTTGAATAAATTTCCTTAAGCTTTCACCTTCATATCCAAATTCTTTGCCTAAGGCAACCAAGTCCTTAAGGGATGACATGACAATTGTAATATGAATATAGATATATAACCAAACCAATACTTTAAACACGTTTATACTGGACACACGGACCTAGGTAAACTAAACAAAAATAAACTCCAACTAGAGTAATATCTTAACAGAAGGTCACGCTCAAATATAAACATTAAATGTATACCTTCACAAAAATGATTGACAGTTCACTTAATCCAACGATCCCACTTCTGACACCATTGTAACAGAATTGTTACCGAGAGGAGGGTGGATTAAATGAACAATACAAACACAATTTGTGAAAGAAAATATAAATTTATGTAATAAATTATAAATGAAAAAAATACAGATGTAACAACACAATAATTCATGCACTCAACCCACAATTAAACTCACAACCATTCACAATACATGAACAAATTAAATAACAATACAAAAGGAATCACAAATGTAAAGGGATCTCTTGGATTATACACAGATCCAAGAATCCTTTACGAAAGTTAAATAAATGCAAGTATGATTTACGAAAAAAAATAAACACAAACGACAACCTATCTATCGCACGATGGATTGCGATAACTAGCACGATCATATACTTGTATTCAATCAAGTTGCTAGCTTTTATTGATATCTATGTGATCACTTGAAATATTATTGCGATCTGACATAAGCATGCAAATACAACAATGTATTAAATTATATTACAATTTCAATACACCTATGTGTCTCCCCTGTATAACCGCACGATTCAGCAACAGTTGAATCGTCTCCCAGTTTCCCCGAGAACCGAGGGTTGACCAATACTATTATCGGACGTTTCCCTACACGGATCCACCACAGTTATACGTTCAGACAGCATACAACATCTACCAGAACAAACGGTTCCTCACTCCCCTAGATGTCGACCCGGACGTTTTACAACTCTAAGACAGCTCCGACACTCGGACTTCTAGCTTTCCGGATATTTACATGTTACACAGATGTTGACGAACAGACAGTTCGACACACAGACAGATACTTCAATTCCGTTTGCACAAATTAACGGCACAAGCACATTCAGATATTTATACAGAGATGTTCCAGAACAAACAATAGATGTCCCACAACAAATCAGACGATATCAAAGACGTTTATCAAAAGATGGTATCAGATGTGTTAACAGCTACGGTATCAACGATGTTATTAGCAGCTACGGTATCAGATACATTGTAACAACTACGTTAGCAGCTACGGTATCAGAGACGGTATCAACGATGTTATTAGATGCGCTATCAGTGATGTACTTCTACGGTATCAACGACGGAATCAACGACGGAATCAACGACGGAATCAAACGGTGACAGCTATTGTCAGATGTTATCAGATCTACGGAATCAACGATGTTATTAGATCTCCGGAATCAGCTATAATAAACAAAACCAGACTAATAATAGTTGTCTCAAAAATAATCTAAGCCGTAGATTACGATATTGTATTTAAAGTCTAAAAGTGACTAGTAATTCCAAATATTACACGTTTAATTGCAATAAAGGCATCATTATACGAAATGATAATCTGAATAAAATTCACAATGCAACGAAATGTAAATTTAACACTCACCCCTTTGGCTGGAGATTTGCAAGACGAGGTTATCTATCCTTTGATTAGATATTTTGGTTCCCGTAAATAATAATGAGAAATCCTTAGCCTTATATACTCTCAATAGGTGAACATAAATCACATCGAGCTTGCCGTGCACCACGTAAAACGAGTATTTCGGATTTCATGTAAATTACAAATTTGCACATGCAAATCGTTACACGCCACTTAATCACCCCAGGTAATGCGTGTACGACGAAATCAAGAAAATGGTAAGTTTCGTTTGCAATTCAAGTACAACAAAAATCAGTTCAAATTTTCGCCTAATTCTGTGACAGTCACTGCGCATAGGGTCAGTCTGGTCAACTTCCCATTCAGCCACTTGTGCCAGTGTATTTGAGCATAGGGTTAGATCTATGGCGGACAAGGTACCGTTCTCCGGGTTTAGCCGGGTTCCGGATCCATCATTAAGTATGGTTAGGGTTGATATATTGGCCTAGGCCTCAATCAACCTGCCCCTCTTGTCAATCATTTTTCCTCCCCACAGCTTGTTATGGGCGTTGAAATCTCCGCATATGACCGTACGCTCACAAGTGATTAGGGTAGTAATTGCTCCATAAAATTGTTCGTAGTTAAGTGTGTTATTTGTTCCGGGGTCATAAATGTTTATTATTTGTAAATCTCTGGTTCCTATTTTGATTTTTATGGATTGTATATCTATGTTTGAATTGTTTAATACCTCTGCTGTTATTGGTATTAATTGTATTGATTTTACGTTGTTGTTTACATACATGGCTACCCCTCCCCCCTTTCCTTCTTTACGATGTTGAAAGTAGCCTGGGGCGTAACCCTGTATTGTTGGCAATGTTTTTTGGTTGTTTGATAACCTAGTTTCCTGAATGCAGAGGATATCAGGTTTTGTTTTAGTATTTATTAGTTTTATTTTTAATTCATTTAGGTTGGTGTATAGTCCTCTAGCATTCCATTGCCATATCGAAACATTTCCATTATTTGTATCAGCCATTTGTGATGGGTTCATTTACACCAATTAGTGATAGGATTTGCGTTTTGGCGGTCTTAAGGGTTTTTTGTAAGCCTTGAGTATTTTTGTTTTTGATTTCCTTAATTTTGTTCATTATGTTGTCTATAGCTTTAGCTGTCTTTGTAAGGTCTAAATTTATTTCATTTTCTAGATAACTTTTATTTCTTTGTTCTTGATTGTTTCTGGATAATTTATGTTGTTTCCTTGCTGTTGAGTAATTTATTTGTTTAGAGTCCATTAGTTCAATGATTTGTTTTTCCCTAATAGTTGCGGGGCATATTGGAGATTTTGGAAGGTGTGCCCCTCTGCATTGGGCGCATTTGGGGTGGGTTCTGAGACATTTTCCTTTATGTTCTCCTCCGCAGTGATGGCATTTATGTTGCTTTTTACATTTTGTTGTAAAATGGCCCCAGTGTTTACATTTAGAACAGAATCTGGGTTTATTAATGTATGGTTCTGTTCTGTAGCTAGTTTTGGCTGTGCCTATTGTTATGAGAGTTTGTAATGGCATGTTTGATTCTATTACCGTAACGGAGTGTTTGGGTGATCTGCTTGCTAGTTTATAGGTTTGAATTATGTTATTCCCTCCTTTTATTAGCTCGATGTTACGTTTTTGATTGTCCCATTTGGACATTTCCCCTGTTAGTTTTATCACAGTTTTGTATTTGGTTTGTTGCTGTGTTTTGGGGGTAGGAGCGATTGTGTTTTTAGTTTGTTCTGCAACAGCAGTGTTTTTTGGTGGGTTGGATAGTTTGAAGGGTTTGGTTACTTTTATAGGGATACCTCCTATGTTATCCAGTTCAAGAAATTTTGCTGTTTGACTGCTGGTGCTGAAGTGTAGAATGACATAATCCTTATTGGGCCTAATGATTTTACAGGGGCCTTGGTGTGCCCTGGAAAGTGCCCCGGCCAAACTATTTGTGGAAAGGTTAATAAATTTGCTAGATTTGCTGTGTATGTATAAGGTTAGTTCTGGTCTGTGGTACCTTGGTTTGGGTCCTAAGTTTGGAGGTTTGGATTTATTGATTGTATTGTCTACAGGTTTTGTGTTTGGTTTGTTCCCTTTTTTGGTGGGTCCCTTTCCCTTTCCCTTTCCATCCCAGATATTGGGGGCTGAGATTGGGTTGAGTTTTTGGGGTTCCTTGTTCGGGGTGGGGTATATTAGCTCCCTTTCCTGTATAGGTTTAGAAGGCCCTGGGGTTTGACTATTGTGGTACTTTAATTTAGTAGTAGCGGCTTGCGCATACGAAATTCTCCTTTCCGTAGTTTGGGAAGGAGTGCTTTCGACTGCATCCGCCGTACTGGTTATTTGCTTTGTCCTAGGGGTTTGAAGCGTTCGGGTGGTAGTGTTTTCCACCACGTCCGCCATACTGATATCTGATTTATTCCTAGTGTTTTTGGAGGTTCGAGTAGGACGGCTTTTTTGGAGCTGGCGACCTGATGACGTCACGGTGGATTGCGAAAGCATGTTTCCCGGGCTTTACAGTTAAGGACGAACTGAGACGTTATCACATCACTACTACAGAAAGAAACATCAACATGTACAGCGGTGGACTATGCAGCGGAATCATTTTGGATATTTTATAAGTCCCTTTAACAAGTGACAGAGATTGAAGATATGCAGAAACTGAATAGCCTACTTAAACTACGTTTTGAAGAAAAATGACGGACATTGAAGTTGGCTTGCTCCTGCATCAAGTTACTGGAACCATATTACAACCAGCCATGGGAATTTAAGTAATATGGCGGACCTGAGGCGCGCTGACCGGTGATGTCAAAATATTGAGTATCCCGCAGGTTGCCGTAGGATGATATTACCAAGTCAGCGAAACTCTACCTTAGATAACCAGCATATTGATGGAAATACAGCTGTCTACGGATATGTCGTCACCATCGGATTACTCGGATAAAGCAGTACAACGAAAAGATATTTGCCATTTATCTTTTCATTCGCCTGAATAATAGGGGACTCATTTGGTTACGAGAACCCCTCTTTGAACAACTTTCCGTGGCCCTAAAAAGCTAATTTGACCTTATTGGTACCGCCTCCAACAAAATTCAAGACCAAAATTACCTACCATTGACTACACTATTATATGTCACTTTGACATTTTAATTTCAAAATTTGTTAGGGACTTATTATATGTACACTTATGTACTAGTTTTATTCGAATGATAGGACTTTAAATAACAATTCTTAAACTTAAATATTTGAGTAATTGCTCAGGTGGCTAACACATTATTGGATGTTAAGCTGTCCATTAGTACAACTGGACTGAATTTGACCTTTAGTATGACCTTGTCGTTTCAGGTGTGGACTGCGTCCTTTGCTGTGCTGTCTTGCTGTTTGCGTGCTCTGGTGTGTGCTGCTGTGTCGACGCCCTCCTGGACCTGGGCCTTTTCCGCCTTTGCCTTGTCCGACTCACCAAATTACTAGCGAAATGAGAAAACATTTTCCCTCGCTACCACTGTTTGCTCCGATTGGTTGTTAGGGGTGGGTGTGTGTAGGTACTATTCCTACCCATCCATGGGCTTTCATTTCTCCCGATAGTTACTTTTTTGTAATTCGGGAGAACGCCCTATTTAAAATATAGTGCATTTAAGCACTGTAAATCCTGAGGGGGGGGGGGAGTAGCGACCCTCCCCAAGGGACCTTAAATGGCCACCGATATGGTGGCTATAAAAGTTGCCCATATGCCCCTAGAGGGCGGTGGCAACTATAAAACATCCATTTCAGTCAGAGGTTCGGGACATCGGTTCATCATTCAGGCAAAGACTGCAGATCGAGTAGGACGGCTTTTCTGGAGCTGGCGACCTGATGACGTCACGACGGTTGCGAAAGCACATTTTCCCGGGCTTAACAGTTAAGGACGGTTCAACACGTTATCAACTCACTACCACTACGAAGAGGAAAATCATGATGTGGGGCGGTGGACTATACAGAGGAAATATTTCGGCGAGTTTATAAGTCCCTTTAACAAGCGGCAGAAGTCAAAGATATATGGAAACTGAGTAGCCCACTATAACCACGTGGTGAAGAAAAATGGCGGGCACTGAAGTGGACTTGCTCCTACATCGAACTACTGGAACCACATTGTAACCAGCCATGGAAATCTAAACAATGTGGCGGACCTGAGGCGCGCTGACTGGTGATATCAAAGTATTGAGTAACCCGCAGGCTGCCGTAGGATGATATCACCAAGTCAGCGAAATACTACCTTAGATAGCCAGCTTTTTGATGCAATTACAGCGGTCTTCTAATGTGTCGCCAGCATCGGACTACTCGAATGAAGCAGTTTCAACGAAAAGATATTGCCATTTATCTTTTCATTGCCTGAATAATAGGGGACTCATTTGGTTACGAGTACCCCTCTTTGAACAACTTTCCGTGGCCCTAAAAAGCTAATTTGACCTTATTGGTACAGCCTCCAACAAAATTCAAGACCAAAATTACCTACCATTGACTACACTATTATATGTCGCTTAGACATTTTTAATTTTCTAAATTTGTTAGGGACTTATTATATGTACGCTTATGTACTAGTTTTATTTGAATGATAGGACTCTAAATAATAATTCTTCAACTTATATATTTGAATAATTGCACAGGTGGCTAACACATTATTGGATGTTAATTTGTCCATTAGTACAACTGGACTGAATTTGACCTTTAGTATGACCTTGTCGTTTCAGGTGTGGACTGCGTCCTTTGCTGTGCTGTCTTGCTCTTGCGTGCTCTGGTGTGTGCTGCTGTGTCGACGCCCTCCTGGACCTGGGCCCTTTCCGCCTTTGCCATTTCCGACTCCCCATTACTAGCGAAATGAGAAAGCATTTTCCCTCGCTACCAACGTTTACTTCTGATTGGTTGTTAGGGGTGGGTGTGTGTAGGTATTATTCCTACCCACCCCATGGGCTTTCATTTCTCCCGATAGTTACTTTTTAGTAATTCGGGAGAACGCCCTATTTAAAATATAGTGCATTTAAGCACTGTAAATCCTGAGGGGGGGGGGAGTAGCGACCCTCCCCAAGGGACCTTAAATGGCCACCGATATGGTGGCTATAAAAGTTGTCCATATGCCCCTAGTGGGCGGTGACAACTCTAAAACAATCATGATGATGATGAGAGGTTCGGGTCATATACATTCCCGATATTCAGGCAGAGGCAGCGGACTGAGTAGGACGGCTTATCTGGAGCAGGCGACCTGGTGACGTCACAGTTGTAGTGCGAAAGCATGAATCCCGGGCTTTCACAGTCAAAGGATGTTACAGTGATATTATCCCGTCACTGATACAGAAAGAAACATCAATTTGTACAGCGGTGGACTATGCAGAAACCTGAAATGGATATTTCGTAACTCCCGACTTGCTCGTGGCTGAAATAGAAATGGAGGGGAGTATGCATAGCGGCAGCGACCTTGACTTCTAGAAGTGGATACCACATAAGTCCCGAACTTGCTTTGCGGCCGGGGTTGATACAGAAGGAAGATAGAGGCCTCTACTTCTATTTAAAGACGGATTGAAGAATAATGGCGCTATAGATGTTGGCTTGCTGCTGTATCGTACTGCTGGAACCATTTTTGCAACATGCCATGGAAATCTAAGCAAGATGGCGGACCTGGGGCGTGCTGTCTGGTGATAGCAGAATATGAGTGACATTGTCCCACAGGACTACATGAGGATATAAGATGCTATTGCCAAGACAGTAAAATACTACCCCAGAGATCCAGAAGTATGATAGAAATTCAGCTGTCATACAGATATAGACGTCACCACTGGACTACGAAGTACGCTGTTCAATGAAAAGATTTTCATTGCCATTACCTTTGCCTGAATAATAGGGGACTCATTTGGTTACGAGTACCCCTCTTTGAACAACTTTCCGTGGCCCTAAAAAGCTAATTAAACCTTATTGGTGCCGCCTCCATCAAATTTAAGACCAAAAATTATCTACCATTGACTACACTATTATATGTCGCTTAGACATTTTTAATTTTCTAAATTTGTTAGGGACTTATTATATGTACGCTTATGTACTAGTTTTATTTGAATGATAGGACTCTAAATAATAATTCTTCAACTTTTATATTTGAATAATTGCACAGGTGGCTAACACATTATTGGATGTTAATTTGCCCACATTAGGGGCCCCGAGTGGCCGAGTGGTCTAAAGCGCTGTCCGTTACGGACCACTGCCATCTCACCTCTGTCTGCGTGGGTTCGAGTCTAAGATTCGGCTAATGTAGTTAAGTGAGAAAGCTTGCCAGTAGCTTCTCGTGGGTCGGTGGTTCTTTCCGGGGTTTTTCCGGTTTCTTCCTCCACCACTAATACTGGCCGCCATGTATAGCCTATATATTGTGCTGAAAAATGGCGTTAAACCATAAAAAAAAAAAAAAAAAAAAAAAAAAAATTTGCCCATTAGTACAACTGGACTGAATTTGACCTTTAGTATGACCTTCCCGTTTCAGGTGTGGACTGTGTCCTTTGCTGTGCTGTCTTGCTGTTTGCGTGCTCTGGTGTGTGCTGCTGTGTCGACTCCCTCCTGGACCTGGGCCTTTTTCACCTTTGCCTTGTCCGACTCACCAAATTACTAGCGAAATGAGAAAACATTTTCCCTCGCTACCACTGTTTGCTACGATTGGTTGTTAGGGGTGGGTGTGTGTAGGTACTATTCCTACCCACCCCATGGGCTTTCATTTCTCTCGATAGTTACTTTTTAGTAATTCGGGAGAACGCCCTATTTAAATATAGTGCATTTAAGCACTGTAAATCCTGAGGGGGGAAGTAGCGACCCTCCCAAAAGGACCTTAAATGGCCACCGATATGGTGGCTATAAAAGTTGCCCATATGCCCCTAGAGGGCGGTGGCAACTATAAATCATCCAATTCAGTCAGTCAGAGGTTCGGGTGGTAATGTTTTCTACCACGTCCGCCTGGGTCCTAGGAGAGCTTTGAATAGTTTGGGTGGTAATGTTTTCCACCACGTCCGCTTGGGGCCTAGGTGAGCTTTGAATAGTTTGGGTGGTGATGTTTTCCATCACGTCCGTTAAGGTACTGTTAAGGTTTTCTGTTAACTTATTATTTTCAGCCAAAGTGGCGTCCAAGTCTTTATCTTGTATGGTTTCGTCATGTAAATTAAAGGTTATTGGTGATAGCGGATCCAGTTTTGCCGCTTCTACTTTTAGTTGATTATACTCAGGAGTGGAGTAAACCCTAGATTTCCTATTGTTCCTACGCGTTGCCTGCCCACTTCTTTGTTGCATTGCTTGTTTATTGGTTTTGGGGGCCATTAGGGTTTGATTGGCTGCCATTTTGGACATTTTTCCTTTGTTTGACTATAAGGTAGTAATTAAATGAGAGCTATTTCCTAATCCTAGTTTATACGTTGAAATGCTATGGTTTTTAGTGGGATTTAGAGATAGATTTAGAGAGAGAAAGGAGATATATTCAATTGAATTGAATTATTGTTGATGATTGCAGGTTCGAATTAGAGGTCGGATGTAATCCTTCTCAATTGCGAATGTAACCCAAGCTTGTTGTAGTATGAGTCCTACGCTTGTGAATAACAATATTTGTACAATTAAATATGTAAGAGATTGAGTGAGGATAGTTATAGGAGTAGATAATAGTTTTGAGAGAGAATAAATTAATAATTCAGCACAGGGTATAATTTAGTACTATACGACTTACAGTTAGACCGTAACAGTGCTGATGTAGTTGTCCTGGCGGCCTTTGTTGGGGTAGCGGCTGGTGTTGCTGGACTACTGGTTTGCTGCTGGGTCCTTTTGCGTAGAAAGGAGGAGGTTGTAGATGGTGGTGGTGGCTGGTGGTTGCTGGTGGCTGGTGGTGGTGGTACACTAGCAGTTTCCACAGAATACATCAAACTCTCCAACACGCTGTGGGGCCAAAACCTTGATTTATTCTGGTGCTATAAACCAAGTAAAACACCCCTCCTTTACTCCAGTGCTTGAGTAAAGGAATATGATCGTATTGCGTGAAGGAGGTTGTTGGTGCTGGTCAAATCTGGGAACAGGTGGCTTCGGTCCGGAGTGGCACGACACGTCTGTTCTTCTCTATAGTTCTAGCTGGACTATTTGGTCAGACGATGATGATGAATATTTGCTTTAAGTGACTCGTCCCGAGGGCTCTTGTCACTGTTTTATCCGTCAATGGACGGTTATTTAATTTTATCCTGAGGGTGGGAATAGAGCCACCACCCTACAGGAATTTACGTGTTCAGGGAACACTATTTAATTTGGCCGTCACATCTGAGTAACTATTAAGTTACTGCTGTGTGATTGTAGGGCCGTACTATATATGAGTGGGAATAGTTCCAGCACACACTCATTTATTCAGGAAGAGGACACCGAGCAGGAAGGACCGGGCTCTACAAGGCTGACGGTGACTCAGCGACCGCAGATAAATGAGGACCATAGGCGTGATAAGAAAAACAAAACAATCACCCATAGGAGCTTCAAGGGCACTGTATGAGATACTAGTAAGCCAAACGGTGACGGGAAACCGAACCAGGCTGGATAGTTCTACAGGAAAAAACCCCTGCGAGTACAGCGGGTCACCAGAAAAAAGCTAACATGGAGTAAATTCTACAAGACTGGACTGGCACATAGGAAAATGGCGGCTGCCACGTGGATCAAAAATGGCGGTCTTCACAAGAGGCCATATAGGCGTCACTACTGTGAAGACTAAAATAGAGGGAATACGGGGCAACACCACCTGAATAACACGCCAGGAGCTTGCCGAATAGAAGAAAGCAGCATGGAAACATAAACACCATGAAGCGGTAGCCTGGACAAGTACCGATACAGGGAACGACAAGCTACACACCGGAGCCTGACTGCCTACGCAAAAGTTTGCTTTTACATTTGCCGTCTTCCACTGAATAATAGGGGACTTGGTAACGAGTACCCCTCCTTGACTAACTACTTGGCCCTGAAAAGACTAATTTGACCTTTTTGGCACTGCCTTCAATAAATTCATAACCAAATTCACCTACCATTGACTACACTTTTATATGTCGCTTAGACATTTTAATTTTAAATTCCTAGGGATTTTGTATGTACGCTCATGGTACTAAGTCCCTTTTTATGTTAGGATGATTAATAAATATTTATAACTCGGATATTTGACTAATTGCACAGGTGGCTTACACATTATTGGTTGTTAGGCTGTCCATTAGTACAACTGGACTGAATTTGATGCATGAGCGCGTGCTTGGCTCTTCGCCTCCCTTGCTGCCTGCAGCAGTTAATTCACGTGCATGCACGCCCAATAACTATGCAGATACAGGCGATATGAGAAAACTATTTTTCTCTCGCTTTCTTTACTGCTATTGCAGAGGTAGGCACATCCAATGAATACTGAATGGGTGGGTGTGTGTGGGTTCTATTCCTACCCACCCTGGCCTTCCAATCACACCGCGTCAGTACAATTATTGACCAGATGTGACGGCCAAATTAAATAGTGATCTCTGATCACATAAACGCCTAGTGGGTGCGCGGCACAATTCCCACCCACAGGATAATTAAATAACTCCTTCTAGGAGATAAAACGTTGCTAAGAGCCCACGGGCCGGAGCAACTAAAGCCCATTATTCAAATCAAAAACCAGCACACACTCATATTTTATGCCATCCGTTGTTGTTGGTTATTAGTGGACGTGCTAAGCACGTGAAGTTGCTGTAGCAGGTGCAGTTGGTAGTGGGCGAGGCGAAGGGCCAGGCGTGGTAGGCTTTTTCCTAAGTTTAACTCCTATTTTGGATACCCTGTGCTGTTAGACTAACTTTTGTATTGAGTATACAGTGCTTGTATTTGTTTTTCAAATTTTAGTGCTCTGTGTGTTGTTTTTATCTATTTGTTGTTTCTAATATGTTTTGTGCAACATTGTGTTGCGGTATCTGATGACCTTGGGGTTGGGTCACCTTATAATCGCTGTTTTGGGTTCCTATTTGTGACCTAATTTTCTATGAATATGATTTTATTTGCAGCCTTGTGCCGCTGGGCCTGATAGTCTTGGGTTTCTGACCACCTTATAGAATTTAAGTTTTAGGGTCTTATTGTGATTGCTATTAATTATTTCTGGTTAGTTTTGCGACCTTGTGTCGCCGGGCCTGATAGTCTCTGGGTGTTTAGACTACCTTATATATCTAATTTGGGGTCCTATCCTAGTTCCTTATCTTCTTTATGAAAACCGGTCTCGGTTCACTTTTTGTGCTATTTAATTTACCCTGACTTTTGAATATAGTGTAGTTTTGCACTGGATACTCATTTGACTTGCTATAGATGAGTTGAAGTATGAAGGAAGAGACAGTAATAGAAGATAGAGGAGTGAAATTTTATTATTTGATTGTCTACTTTTGTATTGTTTGGACGGCACCCTACTACTAGTTGTTTTGGTTGTTATTTATTTTGTGAACATTTTAGTCCTGATTTTTACTCTGGAAAGTGCGGCTTATTTTATTTTACTATGTTTTTCCTCGATTTCAGGCCAGGAATGTGGTTTGATCAACTAGGTGTGAACAAGTGTGTCCTCGCCGCAAATAGCAGGGGCCGTTAAGCGACACGTCAAGGGTTTTATTCACTGTTACACCCGGAAGACCGCCCCTCGGTCCGGATCTTGAGGTTTGATGACCAAGTGACAACTATGGGCCTCAGCCGCAAATAGCAGGGGCCGTTAAGCGACACGTCCAAGGTTATCCATAGTTGCACCCGGAGATCGCTCCATGATCCGAATCGCTGCTTAGCTCTCCTGTCCTTAAGAGGTTACCTAGTTGTTTGTTTTTGGGCCTACACTTCCCGCCCCATTCGGGGTTTTCTAGATGTTATGTTGTTATATATTGCCTATTTTTTCTATGCTTTTGAGATATTCTATCATATTTTTATATGTCCCTGCTAAGTTATTGTTTGTTTTTTGTATAATCTCTGGGTATGTATAGGGGGCTTTGATTTCTAGCTGTTTTGATCTAAATTTGTCCCTTTCTTGTTTGGTTTTAGTACAATTGTTGAAGATATGGTGCAAGTCTTCGGGGGTGTTGCAATTGTAGCAGTTTATATTATGAGGAAGGGTCCTATGTATTTACCATGGCTATTTGCCAGCCTGGTTTTTCCTAACATTATTCTATTTATTGTTGTTTGTTCCAGAGTGGTGCCTTTGGGCGGTTTTGTGCGCCTGTTTACCTCCCTAATAGTAGTGTATAACACTCTCCCTACTGTACTGGTATTCCAATCGTTTTGCCATATTTTGTCTATTTGGGTGTTTATTAAGCTATACAGTTCGTGAGTACTGTATTGTATTGGCTCGAAATTGGGTTCGTTTAGTTTTTCTTTGGCTAGTTTGTCAGCCATTTCGTTTCCTTGTATTTCTATATGAGAAGGTATCCACATGAATTCGACTATTATGTTAGCATCATTAAGTTGTTTTAGCTGGGTATTTATTTGTTTTAGGAATTCTTCCCTACTTTTAGTGCTGCTGGATTGGATTGATGAAAGGACACTGAGCGAGTCGCTAATAATCACTGTCTTATTGATTTTGTTTTCAGCAATCCATTTTAATGATACAAGGATGGCCCAGAATTCAGCTGTATAGATAGAGCAGTAGTCCGGTAGACGTCTGCCTATTGGTACTTTGAGCTCGGGTATTACCATTGCTGCTGCTGTTCTGTATGGATTTGTAATTTTGGAACCATCCGTGTATATTTTATTGTATTGGTGGTACTGGGTGTTGATAATTTCTAAGGCGTCTATTTTAAGTTTGTGCTCTTGGTTTTGTTTGTTGTCTTTTTTTGTTAGGGAGGTGTTGACTTTAGTTTGTACGTTGTTCCAAGGTTCGTGTTCGTACACTACGCTAGTTACTAATGGGAATAGTTCTACTGGCAGTAAATTTTTGAGTTGATGGACTTGTTTTCCCATTGGTAGTTTCATTTTGAGACCTTTCCGAAATGGTTTGTTGGTTCTATTTATGGCCAAAAGGGTGGGGTGCGTTTTGGGGTGGGTGGAGAGCCGCGCTGCGTATTTTAACATGAGTTCTTGCCGTCTCAGATGTAGTGGCAATTCCCCCGTTATTACGTGCAGTTCGGCTGTCGATGTTGAATTTAGAGCACCCGTGCTGTTTACTAGGGCTACTCGTTGGATTTTGTCTAATTTTTTAAAGCTTGGTTTTGAGGCTGTGGAATAAATTTGACAGCCGTAGTCTAATTTTGATCTGATTAGGGCCCTATATAATTTGATAGAAGTTTCCTGGTCAGCACCCCACTGAGTGCCTTTGAGGCTTTTAATTAGGTTTAAGTCCCGATGGCACCTTTTTACTAAATCATCTATGTGGTGTGCCCATGTTAGGTGTTGATCGAAATACATACCCAGAAATTTGACTATTTTTACGAATTGAATTTCCCTATCCTGGATTGTTAGTTTTGGATATTGTATGTGTTTCACATTTGGGGTGAACAGTACTGCTACCGTTTTTTGATGCGATAGTTTGAAGCCCCATTTATTGGCCCAATTTCCAATATTGTTTAAGCTGTTTTGAATTTCAGAGATGTTTGTGCGGCTGGAGGGGTTTCCTGGTCTCCATAGGCCACCGTCATCCTCAAATTGGGATAGTTCTACTTTGTTGGATGCCAAGTTTTTATCTAGGTCATTTATCATGATATTGAAAAGGGTGGGGCTGAGTACACTCCCTTGTGGAGTTCCGTTTTCGAGGGAGTGTTTCTCAGAGTATGTTGCCCCTACCCTAGTTGTAATAGTGCGGTTTGTTAAAAAGTCCTGTATAAAGTTAAACATACGCCCAGTAATGCCATAATCGTTCAATTTGGCTATAAGGCCTTTGGTCCATACTAGGTCGAATGCTTTCTCTAGATCGAGAAAAACCGCTGTTAAGTATCTGCTATCTTTTTTTTTTGGTGTTGAATGCTAATTTGATAGCAGTTTCAAGTCTTACTAGCTGGTCTGTGGTGGAACACTTGTTTCTGAATCCACATTGATTTTCTGAGATTAGATTATTTTTAGTAAGATGCGACTTGAGCCTGTTATTAATAATAGTCTCCATGATTTTGCAGATATTATTAGTTAGGGAGATTGGTCGATATGAATTTATATCGTGCCTGTCTTTGTTGGGTTTGAGGATGGGTATTACTATCGCATGTTTCCAATTTGTTGGTAGTTTTCCTGTTTCCCATATGTGATTTAGGAATTTAATTATTGCCTTAACTATGTTGGGTGGGAGTTGTTTATAGATTATGTACCCTATTTTGTCTTCCCCAGAAGTTTCTTTTTTTGTTTTAAGTGCCTGGTCCCATTCATATTGTGTTATTTTGCTATTTAATGTGGATTCTTTGGGTCCCAGGTCTTGAAATATTTGATTATCTGAATTCTCCACTTTATTTCTGTGGGTTTGAAATTCTTTAGTATGGTTACTGTTTTTGCTCATGTTAGAGAAATGTTGAGCTAGTAAGTCGGCTTGTTCCTTGTCATTAGAGGTATTGCTAATTTTAGGGGTATTATTGGTTTTTTTGCCCCTAATCCTTCTGATTTTTTCCCATACTTGTTTAGAATTGGTGTTACGATTGATGGTACTGCAGTATTCTTTCCATGTGTCCATTTTGGCTTGCTTAATTAATTTTTTTAATTTCAGAGCTAGGTTTTTGTATTCCTGAAAATGGGTGGTGTCATTGGACCTTTTAAATTTCAGTAATGCTTTATTTTTGGCCCATTCGGTTATTTTAATTTCATTATTCCACCATAGGACACTGAGTTTGTCAGTTTTGAGTTTGTTTTTTGGAATGCAGGTTGTTGCTGCATTGTGGATAATCTGCATGATGTTTTCATTATATTGATCGATATCATTTGATTCCAGCTGGGTTAAGTTTATGTTACTTAGGGTTTCTTTAAATGTTTCCCAGTCTGCTTTTAGGTAATTCCACCTGGGGATATTAGAATGCACTTGTGTTTGCACTGCCATCTGCAGAGTGGTGATGACTAGGAAGTGGTCACTACCCATGGGGTCAGACTGATCCACCTCCCACTCAGCCACTTGTGCCAGTGTGTTTGAGCATAGGGTGAGATCAATGGCGGACAAGGTACCGTTTTCCGGGTTTAACCGGGTTCCGGATCCATCATTAAGTATGGTTAGGGTTGATGTATTGGCCCAGGCCTCAATCAACCTTCCCCTCTTGTCCGTCACTTCCCCACCCCACCCCACCCCACAGCCTGTTATGGGCATTGAAATCACCGCAAATGACAGTTCGCTCACCAGTGATTAGGGTATGACACAAGCGCGGTCGCGATAGAAAACACATTACGGTTTTTAGGGTCGAAACTCTTATGGCGAGGGATTAAGAGAAGTCAAATAGCATGTATAGTGGGGAAAAATTGTATATAAAAAACCAGCACCACCTTTTCCGAGAAATAACATTTTGTATTCAACCAACAAGAAACAAACACATTTTATTCAGATAACATATTTGTCGCAGAATTGAAACCGAGTGGGTTTTGGATTAAATGAATAACTCAAACACAATGTGTGAAGATGAAAATGTATTAACTTAATTAGTAAAGAAAAATGTATGATGTAAAAATACGCTCTCAACATACAATTTATCCAATCACTCTATACTAACATTCACACATTGCAAACAAACAAAAACAATAATATTATATCTATCTGATATACAGCTTCAAGAAACCTCAGCTTCAAATAATAGTACACTCACAATTTCACGTATAGACTAGGACTGAGATTCAAACAATCTCAAATTTTCAAATACGTTTCAAATGTTCTGTACTGTCAGTATGATTCACAAATCTCCCGGAATTCAACTAAGATTCAAAATAATCTCATGTAAGTACAAATATACCAACTGAAACAACAATTGGAACAAACATATGCTTCTTGACCCGTGTACAGTCACACGATTCATACACCGATAAACCGCACAGTTTCATCACATCCCTCGGGTTGGCCCACTCTCTTGTATCGGCCGCTCGCACCCTTCATGGACCCACTACATGTACAGTCATACGTATACACGTATAGACAGCATACAGCACCCTTGTATTAGCTACGTCCACAGTCCTGGCTCCACCACATGTACAGACATACGTACATACATATAGACATCTAGATAGCTCTACTCGTTAGCTAAACTCATCAGTCTCGTTACACCCGTTAGCTTGTTAGCCTCGTTAGCTACAATATATACAAACTGGTAATAATAATGAGTTCTGGAAAATACTAATACATTAAACTCTTAAAAACAACTTGAAATTCACAGTTCACAACGTTTCAAATCCGTTTTGTAATAAATGAATCATTCCACGATATGACAATACAAACTCAATAAAATTCGAATATCAAACAAAATATAAATTTAACACTCACCCTTATGGCTTATAGAAATTCCACCTGTACTCTCCTCAACAGATCTATAGTGACCAGTGTCGGTTATACATTAATCTTGCTTAAATTCATAGGACAGGGAGTTATATTCAGGGTAAAATAACCGTGCATATCCGTAGCCGCAAGTAGTTTACGGCGAGACATTATATATATATATATATATATATATATATATATATATATATATATATATATATATATATATATATAGATATATATATATATATATATATATATATATATATATATATATATATATATATATATATAACACAAACACAGATAATATACACAGGTAAATAAATCCTATCTCGGATAACCCTCCCTAGAGTAACAGGGAATCTAAAAATACCCCTTTCAAGCATATTATATAATCCCGATGGGAAAAAATTAAATGTAAGAATAATGTAAATGGAAAATAAAAAAACACAAACTAATACATTGCACATCAGAAAAAACACACTGATACATAAACACAAGTACAAGAATTAGTACAGAAGAACTGCGGAAGGGATAGGGCAACTATTAACACAGAAAGGGTACATGAGAAGGAAAATTATTACAAGCAGCGCCACATGAAGAGTACAGGAAGGCAGAAGATCAGAGAACAGAAGAGGAGAGAAACAATGCAGATGAGTACAAGGAAGTACTCAATGAAATGAGACTTTCTCGCATTAGAACGTTAACTCTCATGTGATGAAATAAAGAAAGACATTTTTAACGGGTCATTTAATGTAATAATTTATGAGTAAAGACAATATCTTACTCGAAATTACCTGAATAATGTTATTTATTATTAATACAAATTAAATTGTTATATATATTACCTTGAATTGTTCATGTTTTTAGCTTTTCGGCATGCTGACTGGGGGGCTTGTGAGTCAATTCAAAATTGTAATGTCTACAATCTGCCTTATTAATCCTAATACTGCAAAAGAGATGTGAATGCATGAACTAATCATATTTGAAACATGGGTAGAATTAAACTTAGTTTTTAGACCTAAAAGTATATAGATCGCAGTGAATATAATACTAATTTAAATAAAAAGAGAGAAAACCATAATCAATGAATCAATAACGCCGTAAATGGCGGAGATGGATTTCCCATAAGTGTCTGTACGGCTGCACTGGGCTGTAAAATTTGGGAGTGGGGATGTGGTGGCGGGTCACATATTTTAAAGTATAAAATCTCTTTTTGTTAGTTATTTTAAATTTATTTTGAAAGATAAAAAAAAACAATCCCCAAAGCTCTTAAATTTTGTCGTTATTTAAAGGCAAAGACTTGTAAAGGCTCTGTTTTTAAGGCGTTAATTGTTTTGGGTAGGTGGGGGTGAAGTGGGTTTGGGGCAAATCTGACTTGCCCCTAGCTGGTCATAAATTATTAAGCCTTGTTGTGTGGTGGTGACGTGCGTATTCATATTGGATTAAATATAGGCATGGAAATACCTGGGGTTTTCCATTGCCATACCTTAAAATAGTAGTTTTAACATCACTGCACTACCGATGAATTACAAAACTGAATATAGCGATCGAAGAACGGCATCTATGTGTGAATATTTATTTATTCATCTGCATGTAAGTAAAGAACTAAGTGAAATGTTAACGTAATCGAATGCAATACATTATGTGAGGTTTTTGACTTGTTTATGGTTTAGTTAGACATATGTAACGATATTGAATAAAAATGCGTTGTATACTCATAGAATGTGTCGCGGTACAGTCATCGTCTTTTCCAGGTAACGAGGTGAATATTGACAAAGAATGAAAGAAAAGAAAAAAAAAACGTAAAGAAACGACAAAATGCCCAAAATGTAAACGTCAACGTGTTTATATTGACCAGCATTAGCTGCAAATATAAGGTCATTCACAGATAAGGGACTGCTTATTTAATTTGTGTGGGTGGGATGTGGTACTTGAAATGTTCGATCCCTACGTGTGGTTAAATGGACAGATGCCGTTGTTGTGGTCAGTTTGACTTGCGTAATATTGATGACTAACTGTATCGTATAATAACTTTTTTGTGTAAAAGTTTCATTTTATTCTGTTTCATTATATTAATAGTATAATTACAATAAAGATAGGAATACTCTGTTTCAGTATCTTACCTAGATATTGAGATAATTAATTAAAATTGGTATTGATCCAGTTACATACACATACATTATAAAATGACTTTAAAACTCCATTTTTGCTTGTCAATTCCTATGCATAAAACTTTATTGCTTCCCTAAAACCATTCCTCGAAAGATTGGCTTTTGCATCCAGTCACTGAAACAGTCAGTAGTTTTAATTGAAACATGGCTCATGTTATCCTGATTAGAGTAATAATTTCTCACATTAAACTTAAGTGCGTATTTCTTCAACTGTGTAATTTGCCTTTCACAGGGACGTGATTTATAGAGGGCAGGGGTGGGTTGGTGCATGGTGGGGCATTTGCCTTTCAGCGAAAGTATTAAGAGAAATAATTGAATACGTGGGATTTTCTATCTCCTACCAATAAATAGTATTTACGTGGGATTTTCGAACTCCATATTTATAAATAGTTTTTCTAACCAACTCCGTCCTACCAATGACAAAATGGCGTAACCACTGAACAGACTGTGAACTGAATATGTGAGAAAATATGTTCGTCTGCAGCTAACTAAGTAAATAACGTTAATACGGCTGCACTGGGCGGTAAAATTTGGGAGTGGGGATGTTGTAGCGGGTCACATATTTTAAAGTATAAAATCTCTTTTTTGTTAGTTATTTTAAATTTATTTTGAAAGAAAAAAAAAACAGTCCCCAAAGCTCTTAAATTTTGTCTTTATTTAAAGGCAAAGACTTGTAAAGGCTCTGTTTTTAAGGCGTTAATTTTTTTGGGTGGGTGGGGGTGAAGTGGATTTGGGGCAAATCTGACTTGCCCCTAGCTGGGTCAGAAATTATTAAGCCCTTGGTGTGTGGTGGTGACGTGTGTATTCATACCTTGCAATAAATTCAAATTAGAATTACACCTCTATGAAGGAATGCCCAACAAAACATACATAAAATGTGACACACACACACACACACGTCAGTATTCCCTAAGTATGAGTACAGGGCACAAGATTGATTATGTGCATAATCTTATTAAGGTCGATAATTGTAAGATCTGTTAGGATTGAGACTATCATATTGGATTAAATATAGGCATGGAAATACGTGGGGTTTTCCATCGCCATACCTAAAAATAGTAGTTTTAACATCACTGCACTACCGATGAATTACAAAACTGAATATAGCGATCGAAGAACGGCATCTATGTGTGAATATTTGTTCATCTGCATGTAAGTAAAGAACTAAGTGAAATGTTAACGTAATCGAATGCAATACATTATGTGAGGTTTTTGACTTGTTTATGGTTTAGTTAGACATATGTAACGATATTGAATAAAAATGCGTTGTATACTCATAGAATGTGTCGCGGTACAGTCATCGTCTTTTCCAGGTAACGAGGTGAATATCGACAAAGAATGAAAGAAAAGAAAAAACAAAGAATCGACAAAATGCCCAAATGGTAAATGACAACGTGTTTATATTGACCAGCATTAGCTGCAAATATAAGGTCATTCACAGATAAGGGACTGCTTGTTTAATTTGTGTGGGTGGGATGTGGTACTTTCTTTAGAACAAGAATGAAATGTTCGATCCCTACGTGTGGTTAAAACTACAGATGCCGTTGTTGTGGTCAGTTTGACTTGCGTAATATTGATGACTTACTGTATCGTATAATAACTTTTTTGTGTAAAAGTTTCATTTTATTCGGTTTCATTATATTAATAGTATAATTACAATAAAGATAGGAATACTCTGTTTCAGTTATCTTACCTAGATATTGAGATAATTAATTAAAATTGGTATTGCTCCAGTTACATACACATACATTATAAAACGACTTTAAAATTCCATTTTTGCTTGTCAATTCCTATACATAAAACTTTATTGCTTCCCTAAAACCATTCCTCGAAAGATTGGCTTTTGCATCCAGTCACTGAAACAGTCAGTAGTTTTAATTGAAACATGGCTCATGTTATCCTGATTAGAGTAATAATTTCTCACATTAAACTTAAGTGCGTATTTCTTCATCTGTGTAATTTGCCTTTATAGAGGGCAGTGGTGGGTTGGTGGTGGGACATTTGCCTTTCAGCGAAAGTATTAAGAGAAATAATTGAATACGTGGGATTTTTTATCTCCTACCAATAAATAGTATTTACGTGGGATTTCTCGAACTCCATATTTATAAATAGTTTTTCTAACCAACTCCGTCCTACCGATGACAAAAGGGCGTAACCACTGAACAGACTGAATTGAATATGTGAGAAAATATGTTAGTCTGCAGCTAAGTAAATAACGTTAATGCTAACGGAATCGACCATAAAACACGGTGTCAGCTATTTAACTTGTTTTATTTTGTGTTATAAATATGCAACAATATAGAATAAAGGACATTGTTGACTCATGCAATGTGTCACGATACAGTCATGTCTTAATAGGCATACCACTTTAGCGTATATCGATACTTTGCGCATATTTATACAGATTGAAACAGTGTATAAAAACTTTATAAAAGCTTTAAAATGAAAGCAAAGATGACAACTGTAGAAAACTTTTAACTGCAAAATTTAATATACTGTTTATAATTAAGTACAAGTCAACAAGCATTTACATGTCAGGACTTTCTGTGAACCCTATTTTTGCTTAGTAGAGTAACTTTTTGGATATCTGTTTTATTCAAAACGTATCAAATTTACGAAAAGGGATGATAAACGTTCTTTGTTTTAATTCAAAGATGCCGCTTTCTTTGACATTTCACCATTAAAGGCATTTGGCAAGAAAAAAAATTCATAAGAAAGATATAAAATCCTAATATAAAACTGGGATAATTTTTGCCGACAAGTTTAAAGTGGACGTTATGGAAACAGAATACGAAATAGATCCAAATACAAATCTACAAGGTCATTCTTTGGCATTATTTTGGACTGAAAAAAGAAAATGAGCTACTGATGCAATTATTATAAATAATATTGTAAATATGACGTCAAATTAAGTGGAAATACAGCCTAAATAGTAACTTTTGTCTCGTCAGCATAAAATCTTCTCTGCCGAGACAAATGCATCCTTGGTGAAAAATATTCCAGTGAAAAGTGTCAAGACTACAATTTCTTTGTACACAGTGACAGTCCGCATAATACAGCGTTGAGTGTGACCGACACGAGGCAGTTACAGATGCAACTGCAAGATTTATTATCAGAGATCTGAGACAATTTAGTGTTATAATTGATGAGATTGATGATGGTTTTAGAAATTTAATTAATGTGTATTACCCGAGATATGATCACAAATTTGAAATGTAAATGTAGCAAACTTTATGTTGAGACATTTATAATGTGTGATTATGGTGGTCAAATTACACTGCATTTCTTAAAGTTTCTTTTTCAGTACTCGTTTCCTAAATATATAATTAAAGCATATAATTTTACTGAAATTTGTATCAGTGTTATCGTTTAATATACATATATCAAGATCTCGCAATATATTATCGCTGTTTATGAAATATCGCGATATATGGTGATGCGACTGATGGCGTCTCGTTGCAGTCCTAGTCGATATGTCGTAAAACTTTGTAAAGAACGATACTTTAAACGCAAGACTAATTGTCTTGATGGGGGAAATAACGTCATGAAGTTTTAAACCAAATTTCAGACACTAACATATTCTTCTTCGGATAACCTAAAGAGATAAGGATGTCTGGCATCATAAAAAAAAATTCGAAACATTTAATATAAAATATTCAAATCAAATTTTGGCAAAGACTTGCAGATGAAATGCAGTAGAGAGCGATCACTGGCCCTGGGGTAAGAAACACTCTGGATATCTCCTAGTTCTTGGTCAAACAAAAGTTTTTGTTTTTTAATTTTAAAAAAAAGATGTGTATATATGTAACGTTGTCGAGCCGACCCTTTGAGACTAGGTAGGGTTTTAAAGAAATAACAAACACGTTCGGTTAAATAAAACTTATATTAAAAAATCAACATGATAGGTATGCATATATAATGAGCACACAATACACAAATGAATCTACTACCCTACTAAATGTCTGTAGTCATCCACTACTGTACTATATATCTGTAGTCATCCACTACTGTACTATATATCAGTAGTCATCCACTGCTGTACTATATATCAGTAGTCATCCACTACTGTACTATATATCAGTAGTCATCCACTACTGTACTATATATCAGTAGTCATCCACTACTGTACTATATATCAGTAGTCATCCACTACTGTACTATATATCTGTATCCAATATACAAAACGTAGCATTACATTGACTATAGACACGATATTCGTATCTCACACAAAATAGTCAATAAATCAAATCATAGGGTTCAATTGACTATAAACACGCTGTTCGTGTCTCACACAAAATAGTCAATAACCTAAAACATAGGGTTCAATTGACTATAAACACGCTATTCGTGTCTTACATAAAATTGTCAATAAACCAAAACTACGGACGTTAACACTGCACTTCCTTCCGGTGCAACAGTTGGTCATGTTTGCCAGTCTCCACTCCACCGGTTAACATTGGACTGGAATACTCATCTATTCACTCGTTGACAGGCGAGCTGAATATAAAAATGGAGAGTTTTCCAAATAATAAAACTAATTAACGTAATACATAATAAAACGAACGTGCTATTACGAAACTGAACATTTGACTGAAACATTAACCAAAAAGAACGCATTTGACTCACCCAACTTTTTGGCTCTAATTCCCGACAATTGAAACGTTTAGAGGTCAGCTCTAATGTCCTCTGCGTCTTAAAATGACCCTGCACTATACTTATTAAGTAGTATGCCGTACTTGTAAAAAGTGATTCGCGCGAAACCTTCATTATACGCGCGGCACGTGGGACTCGCTGTTCAGGACAACTCACTTAGAGGAGTATGGTGTACCCTCTATGCTATATCGGGTATTTCGTAACAGTATATAAATCCCCGGTTCCCTCCCCTCCGACGGCGATGTGTAAACTCTATTTTTGTCCGAACGACTTCTATTGAAGTTCATGAATTGTCTCCCTTAGTATGCACTGCCAACTAACCAATAACACCTAAGGTCTCACTGGACAGTTGTTTTTCGCAAATTTTCGTCTGACAATGATCTATTGTAGAAAAATGATAATAATATTACATTAAAGACACTAATAAAAAAATAACTAAAGATTTTGTTGAAAGGATACTTGTAAGATTTTTGTTGAAAGGATGCTTGTAAGATTCTGACTGAGGTATTACAGTTATTTCCTTATGCAACTAGTGACATTTATACTGAACCAACACTGCCACCAACCCCTCTTTTTTACATTTATTTTTTACAGGAAAGACCTATTTTGAATATATTCCTGTGACAAGACAGCTAAAAAAATCAGTATGTGCCTTATGCATGAATACAGTTCACTAGTACTGTTACAAATTAGCATACTTTTCATCACTCCTCAACCATCTAGGTTTTCAGATATTTACCTCTGTAGCAGACACATGTAAATATGTATGCCAAGTCGGCTGCTCATTTCAAGCCAAAGTTACGCATTTGATATCCAATGTTAGTCTAACTGTAACAGGTAGTCACCATCAAGTCCACCCAATTCCAAGCCTAACTCAAAGTAATTCTAAACCACATTACAGATTTAGCTTATGTGTGAAGTAACAAATGCTAGGATTGTGATAATTAGGCTCATGCCTTCTACCTAAAAATATTAGGCAGGTGTCAAAATACGAAACTATCAAGTGAGACATAAGAGTGCTGTATTGCACGTCGGACTGAAATGGTGGAGGCAGAAAGATACTTTGCAGGTTTAACATCGAAAGAATGACTAAGTATCAGACCGAAGCCATTAACACGCATAACTGAAGGAAATGATGCATTTGTACAAACACCGACCGGCAAAAAAATTATGTTGGTTAAATTGATGTGTGAGATATTCAACCATTCCTTATGCTTTTTTGGTTATCGTTTTCTAGGAGATGATTGACCATGGCATTATTGCCCGAACTGATTAATTAATAACAAACAATATGAAATTGAGGGACTGAATAATAGAAAACTGAGCAGAGATATAGAATAAACCAAGTTTCCCTATTTAAGATTAAACAACTTGATTAATTACATAAACAAAAAATGACATACGATGATATCCTTTCAGTTAGGGATATAGTTACAAAATTATGCGAAATGCATTGAGCCGTTCTATTATTGATAGAACAAAATTTCATCACATGATCGAGTGACATGTCGAACTCGGACTACTTTTATTGACAGCATCATGCGGCGTTTCCGGCAATTCAAAACACAGTTTGTGTTCTGTCAGCATTTCCCGTCTCTGTCTGTCTGTCTGTCTCTATTTTCAACAGCCTCTTCCGGTCATCAAATCATAGTTGCAGTCTGCGCTCTCTTTCCACTCTTTCATTTGGTCTGGTGTGCAACTATTTCGTTTTTCCCCTGCAAATAAAAATATTTTATCAAACTTAAATATGTTTACAATTTTCTTCTGGGATCAACAAATATTACCATTCTCTCTTTGCGTCAGATATCGCCAAGCCAAATAGAATAGAACTAGCTACGTTTATTTCGCCCCGTTACACACACACACACACACACACACACACACACACACACACACACACACACACACACTACCCTATTGTCATAAATCGATATACTGTTAGCTGCTCTGGCATCTCTACTGAGACCATGACATAACTGGACCTCTTTACATAAACGATTAAGTCCCGATATATCTATAAATTTACTAGCTGAATTAGACACATTAACTCGATTTTTGTTAGAAGATAATTCATAACTTAATTACACATGAGTTATAGAACTTCATTTCTTGTCCTAAACAGGTTAATTTGTTAATTAGCGATTTAATGACAAAAATGTCTAGACATAGGAAAATCTATCATCAGCATAAATCTACAAGGAATTCAAGACAGATAATTTACATATTACCATAATTTGCCTAACAAGAAATACATGAAATCTTATAACATGATTTCATTTACATACCAGATCTCTAAAGATGAACTCTTTCATATAGCGAGATATTATAAGACATTGTTACAACATGAATCATTTCAAAACTCAAATAAAAATTAAAAAAGGAAATAAATAAAATGAATAAATTCAACTAGTATTACAAACGTACACCAATGAACGTACATTACATGCAATGGAGACATTACCATTGTGCCTTATGGAGCTAGCTCTCGCTATCATCCAAGTATCCTCTCCGTCGTTTCTCTGAGTATGGGTATCACAAAGTTCCAGCCCCACTTGTTCCGTGTACTATTTTTTAAAAATCAGACGATAACATTCTGCTGATCTTAAAACCAGCATCCACTTTTGGCAGAAAACTTCGCACTATTCTAAAAGCCCTGAATTCCGTCTGGGATCCCCCTCCTATGTAGCTTAGTCAAACAGGACATCATCTACCCGATAACATTCTTATCAATCCCATATAAGTCAGAGAACTCTTCCTTGAGCCCGCCTTTAATAAATATTATTCTGGAAAATATTACACCTGTTCCAAATCGACCACACTTTCCTAAAATATTCTCTGGTTTAAATAAACTCTGGAAATGTTTACCGCTATGACCTCGCGTTAACATCGCCCACCCCCACCCCATCGGTTCAATTTATTGGTTTACATTTGTATCTTTTCGTCACACACACACACACACACACACACACACACACACACACACACACACACACACACACATATATATATATATATATATATATATATATATATATATATATATATATATATATATATATATATATATATATATATATATATATAACGGATCGATAGAAATCACCATCAGAGGAACTATAACAAGAAATCTTTATTTTTACATCTTAAATAAAATCATCGACACAAAAGCAACTAAAAGATAAAATAAAATGAAATATAATAACAACAGAAAAAAGAATGGATAAAAAGGGAACACATTTAGTTACACATCATAGATGAAATTTGTCAGCTTTCTTTATTTGCAAATAGGTTTGAGATGTTCAACTGAGATACTATATACGGCAATTTTTTTTTTAAAATGGGAAACCCCGTACGTTTCTCGTGTCTATATTTAATTGCCTTTTCTCAATTATGTGTAATCTAAAAATAACTTTAGGCTTTAACTCAACTAGCTTGTAAGAAACTAACTTTGTCTGTGGTTACTGTATTCAGAACATACTGATATCGAATAAATATGATGATATCCAATCAATAAATCACACACAGGCCGAATCATACCAAAGATTTATAAAATGGTACGGACAGTTAAAATATAGCTAAGAGGTTAAGTAAATAATATCAATCGAGAATGAATATGAAAAGTGCAGTGTAATACAAGTCATATCATATCTTCTTAACGTTTTAGTTACATTCGAACGGAGTTATATGTCATTGTTCCAATCAACCAATCAAATACTACAATGACATGGATACTGTTGCTATAATATATTATTGGCTCCGCCCACGATATTTAAAGCTGGTTCTCGTCGTTAACTGCTGCCACCGCAGTGTAGCAGCTGAAGAGAACGGGATTAAAGACTGTACATTTGTTTTAAAAAGTCCGGAATTAAGACCGAAAGCATTCTACGTTATAGATTTTTTCAGGTATGTATAAATCAAGCCAATAAAATATGACTACTTAAGGTTTTCGAAAATTATGTCGATTCGCCATAAAATGTCTATTTTTACTGACACTAAAAAGATATAAATTACTTCTGTTTTCGTTTTAAAATAAACCCTCAATGACCAACATAATTAAACCGATCTCCCTCATGGCGTCCTGGCTTAAATTAGAAGAATGATATTAATCCGACACGTAATATGGTTGCCATTACTAAAAAAAGAAAACGTTCAAATAACTTCTCAAAACCCCTGTAAACAGAACATGTCCAAAGGACAAGGTTGAATAAAAGCCAATTTTGGCCCACATATTGGCGATAAACTAAAGTGTGTGTCAGAGAATTTGTTATGGCTATTCCATATCCATGTTATATGAACTACAACATATGTACACGTGATATAATGAAACAGTGTGAAAGTTAAAGTTAATTTTGTTCCTAAATAGACTTTTGTTCAATCAAAATTCGAATTTTCCGGCTGTTTGATGTTCTCAAAAACTAACAGCGCTTTCGAGAACCAGTCGGTATAATTGACTAAAATAGTTTGTTAAAAGTGAATGATCGTAAGAAATAACAGCACCGTGTAGTTTTGTTGCCTTGATCACGTTAAGGTGTATTTATTATGTATTGTTTTTCTTTTGTTGTTGTTTTTTTATGATTTAACGCCATTTCTCAGCACAATGTAGGCTATACATGGCGGCCAGTATTAATGATGGAGGAAGAACCTGGAAAACCCCGGAAAGAACCACCGACGCGCCGCGAAGCTACTGGCAAGCGTTCTCACATACCCACATTAGTCGAACCCACGCAGAGGTGAGATGGCAGTGATCCGTAACGGACAACGCTTTAGACCACTCGGTCACCCATTATGTATTGTCTATTCTTCTTTGATTTATTTTATATTGATACTCCGGCAAAACAATGATGATATAAATAAAAATGTAAGCCACGCCCATAATCTTTTGAAATCATCACTGAATCCAATAAAATTCAATATTCCATAGCATCATTGTGCATTGGTTCGGCAAATGTTACTAATAACAGAAAGCAACGGAAATTGGTTTCACCTTTTTTGTTTTGGTAAAAGTACTGAAATCTTCCTCAAGTTGATTAATAGTCAATGTATAGTCTCAACATTCCTCGTATTTGTAATTTTCCAACTAATTATTTAATCAACTGTTTAACAAATAAATGCTACATACATACATACAGACAGACATACAGACATACGCACGCACACACACACACATACATACACACATCCATACCTACCTACCTACCTACCTACATACATACATACAAACATACATACATGGAGGGAGGAGAGAGAGAGAGTCACAGATTCGACAAGAGGAGTTTGTTTCACTATCAAGCGGAAGTTAGGATGATGTCGAACTAGAACGTAATCGGTCTTCTAACACGCAAGATCTATCAGTAAGTTGGCAAAATCGTTGATGTTAGAAAACAAACGAACAACAACAGGAGTTAGATCCGCAACAAATGAACGAGAAACTCGCAACCACAGCAACTCGACTGGGCATTCTTTCGATCGAGTACATCGACATAGAACCGACTGAATCGAACTTAAGGTGGACCGATATAGAAGACACACGTAATGAACTCAGTGGCGTCACTAGGGTTGGTGTCACCCAGTGCGGTAACTAATGGTGTCACCCTGTAGACCTCTTTCCTGCACAAAATTTCAAACATTTTATAAACAGTAATTTCGGTGTCACTCTCCCGATGCGGTCTAAACCCCTGAAACCCCTAGTGACGCCACTGCAAAGAACGACACTGGATAGTACACTTTAATAGGGAGTTCGGATTTATTTTAAAAGTCTAGCGTTCCAAATCAAAGCGTATCACACACCCTTTCCGGGTAGCGGGCCGTTACTATTATTTAACTTAAATGCATTTATTTCTTCTACAAATGTCATTTTCTTTCTAGCCAAATCCTTCAAACTGTAATGATTTCGAACAAATGCAAAATAGTAAAGTGTGTAGACTCCACATCCATTAGATACACAGTATGTCTAAAAAGAATACAGCATTGAAAGTAAAGGGGACTTTTAGTATGTATGTCTGTATCCATCTTTAAATAGGATACTGGTAATTTTTCCAAACCGAACAACGCAGATAGCGATAATGTAGATACTAATATGTTCCTTTAAAGGAATCAAATCCTGCAAGGCAGCACGAGATGGTCTGCGTGATTGACTCCATCTCAACAGCCATCTGGTTAAGCTTCCAATCCGTCTTCCTACATTTAACAAAATTCTGGCAACCAACTCTTATTACAAATCACCGGAACTGCAATATGCATGAACAAAGCAGTATCGCCAATATTTCCAAGGAACGATTTGTACACAGAATCAGAATGGATCGAATCGGCCGATACTTTCAAACTGGTCTTCGAGTTTACCAATTACTCCCATCATCCGATGAAAAACTGACCGGTATCGGAAGCCGAATGGCACAAGTATATTTCCACCCGAATACCTTAATTTGCAATAGAGTATTCGGTAGCACTGGCGCCAGATTGAATCTTCCTAATGTCTGAAAAGAATATTTCAAAAAGTTCCAAGGTAGACATGAAAATCTCAATGCCGATTTAGTACGTGCCAAGGTAACTTCGGATTAGTAGACATATTCAGATACAAACGGTTGCACCGACAAGCACTGCTTAATCTTAAGATACTGCGCGAGACGAAATCGTTCAGTAACAAAACGTATGCCATGCTGTCAATCAGAAGTTAAGATATGGAACCAAATGTTTATTCTATGTCCTGACATCCACATACATAACTCGCCTGATTATTATCATTAAATGTATTGATGCGATTTTGAAAAAAAAATCTATTCAAAACAGTGTTTCGAGTGAAAGGTTTATGCACTTCATGAGTTTAATTATATTACAAATAAAACAATAGCTTTAGTTATATGTCAGGATTCAGGTAGATCAAATATACAGAAAATGAACGCGCAAATGTTAAACTTTGAGTTGCTATGAAGAGACTAAAAACACAGGCGAATACTTTAAAAAGGTATGTCGTTTTACGTAAAGTGATTAGAGTTCGTATTGAATGTTCATGAGCTGTTTTAGATCTTTAGAAAATCTTTTCCAAATTATACATTGTATGGTGAGCTTGAATCTATCACAGAGTGATACAATTCTGTGAACATTGAGAGAGTGAAAGATGCCTGTTACCAAAAAGTTAGTCGCGTCGAACTTCTTACCGAAGGTATGTCTATTAATTCATTAGAGTGGATTAATCCACAGCATACTAAGAATATTTTAGAAGAAAAGTCAATAACGAATCGCATTTTCCAGCTGATATATTCCTGCATCATTATCTGTTTTAATGTTTCTATTTCCGAGTGCTTGGGACGGTTTTATACCATTCAACTGGGAATAACTCCGAGATATTATTACCTTGGGATTTCTGTTATGAGTATGTTGCTATAAATAGTGTCTGATTTGAACCGCCCAAAACCGCATTGCAAAATCAATACAAGTTTTGTTTATGAGGATCCATGTTTGTGCAAATACGTTTCACTCAAATAAACGTGTCTTCTCTCTAGTACGTAGTCATACTTTCGATGTTAAACTTAAAATGTATCTTTTTGAAGTCAATTGGCTCCACCATTTTCGGACGATGTAAAACGCACTGCTGTTACACACTCTTGGTTAGTTGGTGCAGAATGCGTTAACATATCGGAACCTTGGTTAGCGAAGATGCCCATTCCCCACGTCAAGAACTGCTTCCGTAACTGATTAAGTGTGAAATTGCCTAATATGTTTAGCAATTGAAATGGCTGAATAAATAAAAATAATTATATTTAATTAAAATGATATATAATTTCTTTTTGTTTTGAAGAGGTGGAAAATCTAGTCCATATTTAGCCTTCCCTTCCCTCATACACGACCCCCTGAGGTAAGGATATAGGGTGAAGACTTAAACCTATGAGTCATTACAGACTTTAACATTAAGAATGCCAGACTGTTACTGAAGTCGACGAAGAATAAGAAAATACAATTTATAGAAGGATTATATTGTAAATATTGGGTTTAGATTGTTTACTTATTAGGAACAATGTCATCGAGCGAATGTTCTCTCTTAGGTGCGCGGTTGCGCGGGCGTACAACTCATTAAAAAATGCCGCAAAGCAGTTTTATAATTCCGTGCACATGTTTTTCTAGCACACAAATAAGTCGTGCAACAGTTTCAAATTTCCGTGCACACATGAAAGTATTAGAGGGAACGTTGCATCGAACCTTTACATTTTTTTAAGGGCATTTGAGGATGCATAGTTTGGTTTTGGCGTTTTTAGTTGTTGTCGCTGTTGATTTTTGTTGTTGTCATTGTTTTGTCCCTTTTCCAAATTTCACGCTAGACGACGGAGTCCTAAAGTAAAAATACATGCAGTATTGTGTAGATAGAGTTTCACTGCCTATTGATTCGCTTGTTAATATTTGGCTATTTATGTTTGAAATTTTAAAACTGAAAGATGCTTTAAATAGGATATATTTGCGAACAAAAATACCCTTAAGTAAAATCGTGGATAGGATAATGTAATTCAATTTGAAAGAAAGTGTTAAATAAATAGGGTTTGATTGCAAAATAAGATTTAAGTTTATAAGTCACATTCATGACGCAGCTCCTTTACCCTTTTTGTAACACATGCAATTGCATATTAGCCACATTTCTTTCATAAGATAAGGGTTCATCAGAAGAACGAGATTTCCAGGTAAAGAAAGAAAGGAATTTTGGCGGTATTTTCAGAACATTTTTGCACTTGATACCATTAGGGCCTATTTTTAGAAACGAAATACGTGGGGTTTTCCGATTTGAATGGCTATATTTACTATCTCCACTGAATTAAAAAAAACAGTTTGCAACCAAGATCGATTCGTAGAATTGAGAAAATACAGTTCGCTGTACGTGCCAAGCAAATGTATTTTGGTGGTGGCGGTAGTGGTTTAAAAATAAAAGCAAATATTCCCCCCCCCCCGCCGCTTGTTTAAACTCCTGAATATATTCCTTAAGGTTCAATATACTGTGTGTACAAATAGATATACGTACATATTCATTCACTATATATTGTTTACCGTATGATGATGTCAACGCGTCACAAGTTATGAGCAAGAACAAAGTGTCAGTTGAATGGAAAGAATCAAGGGCGTCTGCGTAAATTTGTCCGGGGGGGGGGGGGGGCGGGGGGAGACCATGCAGTGGTCAGCCGTAATGTTTTACCGATGTGGGCCAAAACATGTTTACGGACGCACATAAGAATAAAATATATCGGGGGAAAGGGGGGGGGGGTACTTTGAGTTCTATATTTTAATTTGTCTTTTCATGTTTAGTAAATGATAAAATAGTGGGACGTCAATAGTTTAAAGGAAAGGTATCATGGGCTAACTGTCTTAGGTATAAGGAGATAGCAGTGTCGGTTTCGTATCTTAATTACTCTTTCGTGTCTGAAGAAATCACGCGTTCATGAATGTCAGCATTGCATATATAAAAAATATTCTAAAATACTTAAAATTGCAGCTGTAATTGTACCTTTTGTGTATTTGATTCTGGGGCATGAAAAGTGGCCGTTGCTTGGCTGTTAATGGTTTAACTTTAACGCTGTTTTTTTCAGCGCATGATAGGCAAGTATAATTTTGGAAGAAGAGTAGAAAACCCCAGGAAGAATATCGACCCACTAGAATCTACTTGTAAACTTTCTCACGTGCTCACGTTTGCCGAGCCCTTGACTCGATCCCACGCGAATATATCCGTGATCTGTAAATGCGAGTGCCTTAGACCACTCGGTCACCCGGGGCCCTTCATAAACGGGCGGGGGGGGGGGGGCGGAGCTCCATGTCGCACCTTTTTACTGTAGCTTTTAGTGTGATTGATAAACAGGCGCAATCACAGCCCTTGACCTTTTCTAAAGAGTGGGAAAATTAAACGAGATAAATGTTCAAGTGATTAGCTGCCGTACAAGGATACCTCTTATGCTTGTATATATGAACGTCGAACACACGTTTCGAGAACGTGTCTCAGTGCAGTCATTATTATTTTGAATATAAAATGTATTAATATCGTTGAAAAAAAAAGTGAAAGGAGGATTAAAATAAATAATAAGAAGACAACAGCACAAAAATATTAAGATTTCGTGTCAGGGCAAGGTGTCTTTCCACACTATTGTCATTTAATAATATTGTTTAAAAATAAAATGGATTGTTGAATGTTAAGAAATTATATTTGGGTTGCTCTTCGTCGTTTTACCTTTCCAAGCCGATACATTAGCAGAAAATAGTTCAATTACTGTTCCTCCGGCTACAGAAAAATATTTGATAATAAATAGGTCTTACATATTTTCGCAGATAGGTCAGTAATTTATTTTAAATATCGAACGATTTTTCAAAATTACCTTTGAAAGAATTTTTCTTCTGATCAACATTTTAGGCGATGATACCGTTAGTTTTGTATTGGGATAGGTAGACGTCAAGATATTCCCATGATGCACCTTGCAGTGCACTTCAGAATTTTAATCTCAGCTGCCCTATACATCTATTAATTACTTTTGTTACTTAAGACTGATTCACAATTATTGAACACGTGATGTACGTTCTCAACGCTGTTTCCAGAAAGATCTAAACATTTGCACACAAAAAACAACAAGAAGCAGAGACAGACAGTTTCTTTTGGGGCGGGGGCAAACATGTATTGGTGAGCCATTCAGTTTTTCGGATATAGGCCAAAACATCTTTAGAAGTGAATTAGGGGAGGGGTAAGTGCCCCCACCCCCGGTCCATATGTGCGGGTGCCCATGGGTAGATAATGGTACTACCCATGGTAGAAAACCGCTGGGATGGAAATAGATGGAAATAGTGTTTTAAAAATGGGGGTAAGGTAAGATTTGTTTATCTTTAAATACTGTTTTGAAACGTTTTGAAAACCTGGCTAAGTTATGAAATGTGCTGAGTATCTTTTGATAAGAGTTACAAACAACTACAACTATTACCTCGGTGCTCTTACCCGAGAGCATGTAGTGCGTAATAATACACTGATTAATCTAATCACAATGTATTGGAGATTTAAAAATAACCTCCCAAAAGCAAAAGCTTCTTTATTAATATTTATTTTTTTAAGAAAATGTTGAACACAAGACGATTAAAACAACTGTATATATTACGTATAGCTAAAAAGGGAACGGACGGGGTTCATACTAATATTAGTCCCACATTGCTTTTGCATCCACTTATAAGACAATATAAAACAGCAGATGACCCCCACCCGTTATGCATGGCTTCTAGTTTCTGCAAGAAAGTACTCATGCTGTACCACAGAATGACGGACAGCCTCGAAATATATTTAGTAGTAATTGAATTATTTTACGAAACATTATTTTAGAATCATTGTTTGTTTTAAATGTAAAAGTTTTATCCGTGTATTAAAATGACGGCGTAGAAGACTTTCAATACTGAAATTAGGCTTTTAGTGATGTTGATTTCTAGAAATATTCAAGCGATTGGATTTGATTTCGCTCTGAAATCATCTGGAAAATAAGGTATAAAAAGAGCAAAAATATCTTAACACTAAACTTTAACAAATTTAAATATATTTTTTAAATTGTAGCGTGTCTGCTTTGTACAATTTTTTTATTATAGCGTGTCTTCATTGTGTTAATGTTGCAATATAAATCATGGATTAAATAATATTTTGTTTTAACTCTACCATTTTCAACATATTCATATTAAAATTGTATAAGCCAGGCATGAACTATCACTGAGCTGCATTTCTTCTTTATCTTAATCTGCATCGATACATTATCGTGAATCATATTTCAATGGAGTGAAGAAAAAAAATGCATTTGGATTAGTAGCTGCAGTATGCTTATTAAAACAAAATATTGATCAAAGCTTTCTTTATGCAGTGCTTATCGTCTTTTAATAGAAAAGTGTTTTTTGGGGTTTACGTTTGTGACAGTCTTTAATTTATGGCGAGCACACAGACTATCTGAAACAAAAGATAGATGTTCACAATATTACTCCTACATGTTTTTACTCAGTCCACCAATTTATGATCAAATGTCCAATCAACCGAATGTTGCTTGTTACTTTAGAGTTATAGCCTTTGTTGCTAGAGATACAGCAGACCACATGACGTGGAGAAAAAACACTAGAAGTCGCTTTTTATTTTAAATATGTCCTCATAGCAGAGGGGAGGAGGAGCCTGGCATATGAAATATGGTATTATAAATAAGCCGCGATTTTTCGTATATTTTTTAAATTTCGTATATTATTTAAATTTCAGCTAGTTATAAATTGTACCCATATGCTGGCAAGGAAACTGTTACACCTGTATATATTTGGGACATAACTTTTCATTTATTTTTTTAAATGATAAATGTGTTTGTGTGTCTGTTTTGGATTTTTAACATAGCTACAGTGTCTCAGTTTATAGTAATATTTAGCACTGGGTTATCATGTCAGACATAAAGCATCATGTCCCACCCAGTCACATTATCCTGACACCAGGTCAATCAGTCCTAACACTAACCTTTTAATGCTGAGAGCCAAGCGAGTCACCTGCTAGTATCAATTTTGGTAAGTCTTTGGTATGACTCAGCCATAGTTCGAACCAGCTAACTCCCGTATCCGAGACGGACACTCTAACCATAAAGCCACCGGAGCGGTAGTGATAAGTAAATAAATTGAATCAAAAGAAAGTTCGTTCAAGAGTTTGTTTGTTTGATTAGGATTTTTTAACCTAGCTTTAACAATTTTTCAGTCATATCGTTACGATGTCTGCATTAAGGCAGTTTATAGTTATGTCTAGCACTGGGGCATCATGCCGCAGACATGTAGCATGATGTCCCACCCAGTCACATTACCCTGACACAAGGCGAACCAGTCCAAACACTAACCTCTTTATGCTGAGCGCCAAGCGAGGCAGCTGTTAGTACCTTTTTTGTAAGTCTTTGGTATGATTCGGCCGTGGATCGAACCCACGACTTCCCACTTCCGCGGCGGACGCTCTAACCACTAGGTCACCGGTAATTCAAGAGTACTTTCCTTTTCCAACTAATAACGTTTACGACAAATGATAATCAGAAACACGGTTCAAGTTTAAACTGAAACTGATAAACGAGAAATTATATTACACTGAAGGAACATTTTGTTTTTAAACCAATACTAGGAAATAAAGGTTAGACATATGTTGATTTGCTATGTACTAGCAGCTAAATCCGTCATATCAAACATGTTTTGCAGGCCCTGTAAAACAAAGTTGGATCCAAGAAGTTTGTAAACTGTCGACAATCATTATTTTATATTAGGTATGATTTTGAAATATTTATAACTACTCCCCCCGCCATACTAGCATAATATGAAAGGAAAGTTTGACTGCTTTATGGTTTTATTTATTTGGATATTTATGCGTATAATGTGAAGATAGAGCTAAAGCGTACAATGCAATACAAAAATTTGAAATGTCCGAAAGAATGGACATATTTTTCCTGAACATGTTAATTATGTTAATCGCATTTTGTCTAATAAGACAGTTTTACAAATAGTGCACTGAAGGTTTGAATGATACAGGAGCTCAACATAGAGTATAATTTTTTTTAATTCTTTTAGGAAGACCTGAAAGCTATGTCAAAAGGGACAGATTTTGGACAAAGGTCTGAAGGAACCAGGTATGAACATTCTTCAAGTGATAATGTCCGTTTCGATAGCTTCATAGGTTGGAGAGGACAGATTGACAAGGAATCGCTCGTTGATGTTGGATTTTCCTACACAGGTAAATGCAACATAAAGTGAAATCAGTTAATATCCAGATAAATATGATGACGAGATTGTAAGGCATGAATAAGACTTTCATGCAGATTAGATATGCGTAGACTTCACTCAAAGAAATTAGCAATGGTAAGTGTGTGGTGCGTGATCTTGGCTGTCACTCGCGACACGCTCATGCATGCACACATGAAAGTAGTGGACCGTTCTTCCTAATCTTCCATCCTGATGCTGTTAGTGTGTAGTGACTTAGATGCACAGTACATTACAAATGTATCATAGTATATCTATTTTTATTCCTTGAACTTCAAATTTGCAATTCAACTCGGTTTAGCATCACGTTGAAGCTACTGACAGTCTCGCTTCTCAAAACATGCCATAGTAGATTATATTTTCCTAGATAAATGCTTCTGATACCTTCTGATACTAAATTAATTGTATCCTTCAAATGCGAATGCAGCAGGGACATCCTGATTTAGTCATTTCTGCTTGTCCGTACATAAATTTGTCCGTGCGAGCGTTATGACCAATTTTCTAAACCCAAACAAAACAGGATGACATAGCCAAACACATTTGCCGGTTATGTTTTTCCTTATAGTTTTTATACCAGTTCAGCAATTAATACAATTTGTATAAAGAATTTCGTTACAGCTTCTGTAAAACTACGTCAGCGTGAATATGTAGAAAATTGTTTGTAAGAAGCCAATCAAATATTTTTGAATATGAATGAATATACTATATGCCTTATTGGACTTAGGTTTAATTATTTGTCGGCATTTTATAAAATCTTGCTGGCACAACAACTCTGAAAGTATATTTTGGTGAACATATATACATACGCACACATATGAATATACATAGTGTTCTGTAAAATAGGATACAGGAATGATATCATATCATCCCGCTCTCTCCACAAAGGAAATACTAAAAACAAATTCGACAAATGTAAATTATCATCAAATGTAACACAAAGCATTGCTATAAATCTCCACTAATTATCTCAAGGATTGCAAAGTGGATTTAAGCCCCAAACTATATTTATATGGAGATAAAAAAAGTATTTAATAAGAATTTCATCATTCCATCGTGACAGCTATAGCATCAAGATAAGGCTTATGCTTGTCTCCGCGACTTGCTGAAACTATGCAGGTAGGGGTTTGTCATCCACCATCAAGCTAGAAAGGTCAAAGGTCTGTGGCCAAACTAACAATACCCTCTTGTACATTATATGGACATAAATCACAATTAATTTTACTTTATGTTATCTACATATATTTCGCTGTACTGACCTTTCAACTGTGTGACAATCAATACAAATCATATGTTAATCTAAAATACATCCAAAGATGCCTTCACGGTGAAGTTCTTGTCAGGGGTTCACCGGCATTTTTTTGAGCGGCTGCACTGTAAACAGAACAGCATGTAAACAGAATACAGATTTCACTTCCGGATCATCACCAAGGCCTTATTACTCAATGTGCACTGTCGCAACAATACACACAGACAACCTCTCTCTGAGCTCATATTCTCAAGAATAAAAAATTACCTTTAAATCTCTACCAAAAATGCATTAATATATCTCTTCTTTCACGATCAAAATGAGAGAGGAACAAATGTTCTAAAAATAGACTAGAACTCTATTCGTACTGAACTGGAAATAATAATTGTGATGCGATTCCATATGTCTGGCATGGGGTCAGCTAATTAGCTACCAGTCCTCCTGAAAGTTCACTGAAAGAGAAATGGTAAGGAGAGGGGAAAACTGGAATTGCTTGTGTAAGTAGAAAGCTTAATTCCATGCAGAATAAAATAGTATGTATGTTATAACATATCCTGGATCTATTTAGTAATCTAATACTTCGATTTCTTGCTGTATTAGGGAATGCGTTTTTATGTCAATTCCAATTTTGCATGAGATAGTTAATTGGATAATACAATTAATCCATATTTTTTTATTTGGTTTCTTATCAAGGGAGGAAGATGCAGTACGATGCGGCTGGTGTCAGTTGGTCATCAGGGACTGGACTAAAGTTATGGATCCTCTTGTGGAGCATGTAAAACGCGCACCCGACTGCAAATATCTCCCTCAGTTGATGCCAGCTGGAGATCTTGCCGAGATGAAGGTGAGAATACAAATAAATTTTGGCTTACTTATTCTGTGTGGTATTACGACTTTTCTGACACCTCAGAGGGAATTTTTAACCGAATGCCACCGATAAAAACTGTCATTAATTGTTTTAAAAATATTGTATTCTCTCTAATGCTACGATCTAATTAATAGTCTAGCTAATAGAAGGGTTGCTAGTTCAACCAAGGTGTTAGTAGTTGTCTCACGTTACATGTCGTGGGTCAACGCGTGAGAAACATTCCCACAGTTAGGACTAAAATACAAAAAGTATATAGCAACGTTGAGCCATAAAATCTCAACAACTACTACTCTGACTTTGCTCAGATATAGTACTTGTGTTTATTTCAGTTATTGTAATCAGTATGTCAAGTGTGATATCTTTATGAATACATAAATGAACATATTTTCTTTTGTAAATAAGCAGAGGTTTGGGGTGCGTTGGTTGTAGGGACTATGAGCGAAAAAGGAACGGTTCACTGACAACACTGCTAGGAATATTTCAGTTCAAAATGAATTCTGCGCTCATAATTGCCAATAAAGTTCATGTGTTGTACACATATTCTCCTGTGGCTTATTTCATCTTGCCTGAAAACATTAGTTACAGGATATAATATATTCCTTTTCAGGACCAGATCTTTGATATTACGAAAATGAGAGCACCAACAGATGGCGCATTCACCTTGCCTTGCAATAATATCACAGGTACAATCCAGTCTAGATTTTATTTCAGAACTAAACATGGAAAATGAAGATGTTAAAAACTGACAGCTAATATGGGTCACCACAAAATTGTGTTATCGTTTCTCTTCCTGAACGGATGGTCACGCATGAACATAGATACATTGATAAAGATTCCTGTGAACAACTGGTAAGCTTTGATATTAAGAAAATGAGAATCCCACGTGCCAACATATGGCCGTCATAGAAATAGTCTTTAAATTACTGTTATCGTTACTACTCTGAATAGATGCCCAATATAGATGCCGTCTTGAAAATCTTTTTATCGCTACTCCTGATTGTTTTGTCATTTTAACATGGAGCTCTAACGACAAGACTAATTATAGTGCGTAGTCAGTCCTGTCTGATGTCCAACATGCTTACCAAGCCATCTTGAAAATGTTGTTATCGCAAATCCTCCAGAACAGAAAGTCATAATGACGTATGATTTACATATTCTGATACCATAATGGTCGTAAATGAAAATAGTCTCTATCGGACATCCAACATGACCACCACAACATCTCGATATCACTATTTTTACTGCCCCCCCCCATCGTAAATTATCTAATATTAATATTATTTTGAACTGTTGTCGCGGCTCCCCTAAAGTACGTTCGGTCCATATCCGCTGTCTACTCTGCCTACGTGGTAATCTGTCACTGTTGGACGGGAGGGTATGGGTCAAACTGAGGATATCATTGGTGACATATTGCTGGTGTTATATCTGCTGATGGCGTTTTTACATGGTTCAAGAAATCCATTGATATAAGTCCATGTCAAGCATCTATGGCCCTGAAATAAAATGGTATATGTTTATTGGAATCTCCATTACATGTTAAAGTCAAGCCATCCACTGCCCTGAAATAAAACAAAATGGCTTTTGATGGGAACGTAGTGCATGTAATTTTGTTGTCATGTATAGTTGTCATCTTGTACACATTTTTATATTACAGGGAGTAATTGTTTAATTGAAATGCATCATGAATAGTTCATCTTCATTACTTCAGTATAGAGTTCTTGCTGACATTTACAGGGACAATGTCTGGAATGTCTGTTAATTTGCACAAGATCTGGAATTACCTTTTTGACTCAATTTACTTACACAACATTATAATCTTAGTATCAATTGATTTCAAAAATACTGGATCCATTGAACTCAAAGAGACTAAATCCATTCAACTCATACGGACTTAATCCAATAAACTCAGATAGACTGGATCCATTGATCCCGAACTCACTGCATCCGTTCAGGGCAAATATACTGGATCCATTAAATTCAAACAAACTGGATGCAGAGATATCAAATGAACTGAATTCATTGAACGTAAACAGGCTGGATCCATTGAACACAAACAGACCGGATCCATGGAACTCAAAGAGATTGGATCCTTTACAATCCTTTACACTCAAGTAGACTAAATCCACTGAACCTAAATAGACTGGATCCAGAGATCTAAAACAGACCGAATATATTGAACTTAGACAGGATCCGTTCAACTCAAGCGCATATAGATTGGGCCTATTGAACTCAGATTGTATCTAACGAAATAAAGCAAAAGACCGGATCCATTGAATTCACACAGACCAGAACCGTCGAACTCTTAAAGACTATATCCTCTGAACTCAAGTAGATTGTATCCAAAGAGTGCAAACAGACTGAATCCACTGTACACAAGTGGACTTGATTCAGAGAATTCAAACAGACTGAATCCATTGTATTCACATCTACTGGATTCTTTGAACTCAAATGGACTGCAACCACTGCAATTAAACAGATTGCATCCGTTAAATTCGGAGGGACGGGATCCACTTAACTAAAATATAATGGATCCATTAAGCAGTCAGGATCCACTACACTCAATCCATTTGAACTCAAACAGAATGGGTCAAATGAATTCAAATATTATTTGATCCGAAGCATTCACACAACTTGCATCCATTCAACTCGAACAGAATGTATTTATTGAACTCAAACAGATCTTATCCATTAAACTCAAAAAGACCTGATCTATTGAACTCAACCAGACTTGATTCCCTTAACTCAAACAGACTGTGTCCACTGGAAATGTTCTGGATTAATGAGATTGTTAGATTTTGCGCAATCGATTCTTTGCTAACTTTGGTATTTTCAAAATAATACCATATTTACAGCATTAATCACAATGAGATTTGATCACAAGCGTTCAGTTGATTAGATGAACAATATCCATTATAATTAAATCATAGATGAATAAATGGCCATGTATATTCACTGTTGTCTTTAGGAAATTTACAGTATAAAAACAAAGATACCTTATTCATATAATTAATCATACTTCCAAATAATTATGTCCTCACCCTAATTCAGCGATGTGTTTTGATTGTTTTGCTCACAACAATTTGTGTTTTGACTAGATATATGAATGTTTTCAACTATATGATAGGCATTAATATTTTAAAAGGTTCATTGTTGCAATGTGATTTTTGGCATCAGTAATCCATCTATCATAACTCAATACGTATTCATAACATGCATATTCGCATATTCTGCTTAAAGGGAAATATTTCAAAGAAGACTTATTTAAGGTTTTTCATTTCTAAAGTTTCACTTAAATTTCAGCAATTGAATTCTACCATGACTTATGTCAACTTAGTAAACGAACTTTGCATCGAAAGTTTCTCTTCAAAACTTCTCGTTTTTCCATCCACTTGGATGTCGTCTTTGACATCCACTCTGGGCAGTTAAGTGATCAATGAATCCTGATAGTGTTTGTGATTGCCATAGCTAACATTGTCATCTGGTCGGTATTATCATGATTGCTTCGATATACTTTCCCATTATTGATCATATCGCTACTCCTCCTGGAAAAAGAATAACACGTCACAGTGACGTACATTTCAAACCGATATTGTTATTTCTACTAATTGTGTCATGAGTGTCTTGTAAATCTTACTTTTACAGATCTTCATAATGGATGGTCATATTTACAAATGGCTCAATATCTTGTTATCCATGAAGTATACCAGACTTACTTTAAATGCTCAACAGTTGAAAGGAAAAAAAAACACTTCTTGTCAACCTTTACGAGAAATTTGTTTTGCCGGATTGAATATCAGTCCCTTCGGTGGACTCTATTACTTAGTTGCGAGAATAAACAAGCATAAGGTACTTCGTTATTACGGGTATATTTAATTCCAATCATATGATATGAACTATTCACAATATTAACAGTGATACCATACTAGAACAATTAATCATAACTCCATCGAAGCGTCTTTATAACTTATCTTTGAGGCCATTTGATATTTGTTCCACTTGGAAATCTATTAGTAACGTGCTTGAACACATTATCCATTTACAGGAGCTGTTACCGAGCTGATGTAGTGAATCTTTTCAATATGTTTAACTTAGTGATAGGGTAAAGATATCTCAGTTGGAAGTATTACGAGATGAAAATTTAAACTGGTTTCCTAGATGGTATGATATGAATCTTATATAAAAGTATTCAGTGATTAGAAGTGGTATGCATAAATATAAAATTAATATGTTCCACTGTAGGTGAAAGAGTTGATGAGGAAGTAGAAGACTGTATGTGCATTAGAGCATCGCAACAGTCTGTTGAACAGCATACAGAACCTGATCCAGACAACGAAGAGTCTAACAGGAATGCCATCAGATCAGTTGACATGTTCTCAAACGGTTCTGAAGTTAGAGTAAATTGTGTTCTAATAGGAGCAAGTGGAGATGGAAGAAGAGTAGCGGAAACACAAGTAGGAAATATTCATATATGATCAAAAATCCTTTCATTCAAAGCAGTTGTTAATCAAGACTGGTACAGGCTTCTTAGATATGCATCTGTCCATTGAATTTTGTTTCTCATCGAAAATTGAAAATAATATAAAAACAAAGAGATACTTGATATTTGAACTCTCCTCTCTTTATATGGTTTATCAGAATAACGCTGTTTAGTTTCATCGCACACAATTTCTCATTCGAGTGGTATTTATAATATTATGTGCCGTTTCCAAAGGTCCACTGCGACTTTAAATGTATATCTTATACTCAAAGGTCTTCAAGTTGGCTGCAAGTATGTGAAGGAATCCGAGTAGAAATTAATATATCAAATTTACTGTCAATAACATCAAGGAGGCAGAAATTTAAATGTTATGTCTCAAACAACAGCAAGTTCATTTATACTAGTCTAACTAAAATCAAATACAAGTTAACTGGTTATAGCTGTTGACATATTAACTGTACAGTATATAGCCATCTTCCTATTCAAATCTTTGAGTGCTCAAAAATGTCTGTGGCACACTTGTTAGATGCATCATGTCTTTGTTTGACCAACTGAGGACGTGCTGTAGTTCACGCACTTGCATTTGTCTCTGCAATTATCCATATTTCAAAGTATGTAGATACGGTATGGAGAGAGTCTGTGTGAGATCTCCCTAAACCTCCGGGATCAACATTGAAATGTTTCAAGGATGACTTGAGGGTTTCTTCTGAACACCCTGAAATCACTTTATATCCTTGAGCGCACTGTAGAAGAGTCCCCATGGTAGTCTATATTCTGACATCCTGATGATGTGGCCTGTCCATGTCAATTATAAATATCATCAGCAGCGAGTGCATGCTTTGAAAGACTTCCCGTGTGAGCCTTAGTGTCCAGAACCTTGGACTGCCACCATATCCTCATCAGGTAACCCATATAAATAGGGTTCAGTGTCTTTGCATGGCGTCTGTACACCGTCTAGGTTTTACAAGCATACAGCAGAGTCGGCAACACATTGGCTTTGATAGACTAAAAGTTTTCTTTGCAGATTAATGACTCCCGCACATTTGCGCGTTGTTTGCCAAAGGCCACACTTGCTTTTCCAATTCTGGCGTTGTTTTTATTATCAATGTTGACTTTTCGTGACTGTGTGCTGCCGAAATAGGTAAACTTGTGCACTCTTAGGAGGTCATTAGGCCATTTACTGTGATGGTAGGCTCTACGTAACAATTTCATGATGCAGCTTGGTGCATCACCTTTGTCTTCTTGATACTGGTTGGGGGCCGTAAATGTCACAGTCTGAAGAAAATGGTCTGCACTTTATTGCATGTCAGAATCAGATTTTATATTGAGAGAACAGACATCAGCAAATAAATCACAGACTTTGCATGTAACGTTGTCTTCGTCTGTCGTCTGCCGATGTCGTAGTCAATGAAGCGTGACAGAGAACAACACACTGAAGAGAGTTGTGCCAACACACAGCAGCTTTGCTTTATTCCACTGGTGCTGGGAACGGTTCAGATGACACGCCGTCGTCTACGACATGAACAGACATGCGATCATGCTATTGCCAAACGAAGACGACGAATTTCTCTGAGCAACTATATTTTGCCACGGTAATTCAACCACGACAGACTGTGTCAAACGCCTTTGTAAGGTCGATGAATGTCGCGTACAGTTTGGAGTTCTTTTCCATGCATTTCTCCATGAGCTGATGAGCTGCAAATACAGTCTATGGTTCCTCATGATTTCTTGAAGCCACATTTATTTGTCTCCGGCAGGACTACTTGATCAATTTAATGCATATGGCGATTAAAAAGAATTCTGGTGATAATGTTGCCTCTATTGACAGCAAAAAAGAACCTCGATTAGTGTCGTAGGATTGTTTGTTGCCTTTCAGTTTGCACAAGTGGAGACAATGGATGTAGTATGGGCTATATTTTCCTGAGTCCACATTGACTGAAAGAGTTCAGTCAGCTTCTGTGTCATGCTCGAGCCTCCGGTGTGTCAACGTCAGCACTCATCACTGTAGATGTTCCTGGTGAATGTGGCCCGTAGATTGTCTTCAAAGCATCATAGATACATCATGTTATTCAAGTCTGGGACGAACTGAATCTCTGTTGCGTTATTGCTTAGCCATAAGTCATGCAACTCTCTGAGTTTGCGTTGAACAGTTCTTTCGATCTTGTTGTTGTAGGTTCTTGGATAATGATGCTGTCTTCTGACAAGGTGCTTTTTGCTGATATTTCAGAACTCTTTGCATAGCAACATCTTTCTCACCAAATTAATTGTAATGTTTATGGGAGGTGGAACCAAGGGATTCGGATGCATTTGAGAACGCAGTCTCTGTTGGATGCCAAAGTTTAAATCGATTTTATTCAGTTCGCCTCACAGTTCTTCAACAAATGGCTATGTCACTTTCTCTTGTATCAATTTGAAGACCGTAAGCTTTTGGGGGCACTTTTTATGCTTCTGTTCGTCTCCTAGGCTGAATCTAAATATTGAAATGTGGTTAGTCCATCGTATTGCATTTATTATGGCCTTCGTCACTCGGACATCCTGCATGTCTTTACTCCTGACGATGACGTACTCATTAATAGCAGTGATTGTAGCGTGGTTGTATCCAAGATGTCTTGTTGGCAGGCGGATGACTTGTTGGTGATTACGAGTTCGTGTTTAGGGTATTTTCTCATAGCAAGGCTGACGCCATTGTTTGCAAATGGTACTGATGTAATTAAGATTCCATGTCTTCACATATTTTGCCATTGATTACATCAGGACTGGTCATGATGAATACATAGGCGTTTGTGATAGTTGAAAGTCTTTTATCAAACAGTGGGATTATCATTTACATTCGTCTCTCGTTCACACCCTTTGGGAGATTTGTGAGCTTGCTAACAAGCTGTGATTTGATGGCAAACCCAACGACATCTTTGCGTCGCTCGTATTTACTTAGGACACTGCAGAAGAAGGTTTAACTGGCAGTTATTCTTCTTCAGGTGAGTTTCACTAAGGGCTGCTATCTACATGTTAAATTTGAGCAGTTCCCTATCAATCAGAATGCCAAGTTCTATTGCTGCTGATTCAGTTTAGTGAAAAGCGACCCTGCGCACTGAGCCACTTTTGTGCTGGTCTCCAGCTACAGCTTCAAGTGCATCCACGCCTGATGTTTTGACGCTAGCCCATCGCCATTTGACTTGAACGTATCAGTGGGTCAGAGGACGCAATGACGTGCGCATGAGTTGCATTTCTGTGAGAAAAAGTTTGAAAGAGTCGCCTTCACTCTTTCATCCAAGCCTGTCTGAATCCAGTCGCAGGGCAGTGTCCAGACGTCTGGAGATAAGTCAGGATACAGTGTAGTGCCATCAGTTTCTACTGCACCTGAGCTGATGCCCTCTGCTGTCCACACAGCTCTTGCCAACCGCCTTCACAACCAGGGGATGAGCATATCTGATTGACCTCCATATCTACTAGAAAGAACTTTCAAAGAGAGCCAGGTGAAACTGTCCATTCTGAATCAACGGGAACTCGTAATACCATCTTCTGTTACTTACTAACCATAACCCTGACCGTAGCCTGACCTGACATATGAAACTAGGTACGATTTGTAAGAATAATTTTAATGTATATAGCCTGACCTGAAGTGTGAAAATGTATATGATTTGTATCGATAGTTTGCAACATATATAGTTATGAATATAAAAAGTTATATTAAAATACATACGTACCAATTGATCCAATAACAGGATATCTGTAATGAAATCCGATTGTCATGTAAGATAGTTTACACGTAATATCATTCGTTTGGACACATTATGGTGTGTGAAAATAACGCTTATCCAAAGCACACATTTTCTCAGTGATGGTTTATCTTATCAATTTGAATTGGTTTTACCGAATCTTCAGTAAATGTTATTACTGAGAATTTAACTGTAAATGGTGGAGGGGATGAGATATTATGATTGTTACTTTGTGCCATATTTGTATTAGCAAATTATTATTGATATTATGTAAAATTAATATAGGTGTGCTGCGACATCACATGTATACCACTGTATATTCTTCCAATGATACGCATTAGGGTACTTCTATACAGTACCGGTACTTCGGTAATTTCCATCAGTAAGGAATTACGGAATTCCAGAGAAACCTTGTCACGAACTTAATGATATTAACAACATGCCTTCATTTTTCATTACAACTATAATTCAAACAATTATTATTAAGAATAGTTTTACTTGTCACGAATCAATTTGAAATAGTACAGGTATAATTATATTTATTGTCCTTGAATCACATGTTTGACACATTTTAATTATTTACTGTGTATGTTACTGTATTAAGTACATGTGTTAATGTGTAAGATTACGAATTTCCTTAGAAATTGTCATGAGAGTAGTTGTTTTCTGTTTGAATTTTAAGTAAGTTCTCAAGTCCGCTAAATATGTTCTCGTTTGATGAATAAGTTTATTTTATATTGACTGGCCCTCTCTGATAAATATCTTGTCCAGGTGTAAATTCATGTAGCAAAGTGTAGGCTAGTGTAAAATACTTTTATTTTTATCTATAATTTATCGAATGTTAGTATAAGATTAATCACCTTAGTTACAGCTTTTAGATTACAGCTTATACGACAATTAACATACAGATACCAAATTGATATATTAAAACGTACTGACCATTTCATTTTTTTGGGAGAAGGGAGGGGGAGGGATCTGCGAATTTATTTTGAGCGGATATGTTTAAATTTTTCTCAATATAATTATTTTCCAACTAACTCCATTAAAGGATAAACTACGATGTTACTTTGCTATAAATCGGAGTTTGATAGTGTTCCAGCTACTGACAGACTGATTTATTTTAAAAAAAGAAACAGGATCAGGCCCCTGCCTTGGAATATAGCTTTGTTGGTCTTTAATATAACTGTGGTATGCCGTGATACGTATGACGGTATGTTCCGAAGTGCCGCGGTATACCGTAGCAAGAAGGTTTTCGTGGTACCCAGGTTACATTTATGAAGTTTGTACGGAATGTTACAAGGTTTTTTGAAGGAAGTCAACTTAGCTTTTGGAGTCTAAGGAAATACGTTGTTGTACCTCACTCGATGGTCATAAAGTACTCGCTCAGCAGAAACAAGAGTAATATTATTTTTGAAATAAATGTAGTGAAGCAGTAAGCTTTATCTGTCATTTGTTAACTTTAAACATTTTCTACCACAGCCACATCCTGATACAGGAATCCCGGTGGAAAATATACCAGCCAGGGGAGAACTGTACCAGGATGCCGGTACACATGGAGTAAATGAAGGTAATTCTCAATTTAACATTATCGCCCTTCAACTTTTGTAACATTCATTACTTTTTATTGTTCAGAGACTTTCACGTGCGTGTGTGTTGTGTGTTGGGTATGTGTGTGTGCGTGCGTGCGTTCGTGCGTATGTGTAACACTGGTCATCTGAAAAATGAATATGATGTCTGTACAGTTTTGATATAAAAGTAGTCATGAATAATTGCATTATTTTCTAGATGACAACATGGATCACATGATGCAAGGTACTGCTGCACAAAGTGTACTGCAAACAGGCTATGGTACAGAAGATGATGTAAGAAATGGCATCATCGATCTCCGCCGTAACGGTAAAAACCTCCTCGATTTGCTAAAACGTCCCTTTGCTTGTAAATGTTTGCTTGAAATCATTCAACTCGCACATTAAAGAGTACGCAATGGAGTGCTGAGGAAACTACCAGTATTTTTGTCATTTAAATGTTATCAATAGCAAACGGATGAACGATAAACTCTTGATTCTTGTTTATTGCCTTATGCAAGATTTAACCTCGAATTTATTGAAATTTGGCCTTCTATCTACCACTACAAAAAGTAATAAAAACTTTTAAAAACTCAACAGTTTTATTGCTGAAAGATTCAGATTAGTGGCCTGGATCCCTTCTATCCAAGCCACCCCGCCCTCGTTGGAAAATTGGGATCCATATATCTGGTGAAAGCTCCGGTATCCATTTGGATGTGTCCGATATTGATAGTTGAAAGCATTGTATTGATATAAGATAGAATTTGATAAGAATTGTGGCAGCAAATGAAGTTGAATACTTTTTTGTGCAGGAAAGGAAGACTTTAATGGCGAAGACATAATGAGGTTGATTGATGGGACTGGAAGTTATTCGAACGAACTGTTTGAGTAAAGCAAACGATTTAGGCATGAGACTTACCAGATTAACTCATTTCTATCACACCAGTGAGAAAATATCAATATTATTGTCTTTAGCTTCCAACACATTCAGAAATCAATAAATAAATAAAATATATAATGAGAGCTTTACTTGTAAGTAGAATATTGTTGCAGTAAGTATTGATAATATTGTCCTCTCTTTGCAACATAAATATTTGATAAATGTCATTGAGAATTGGATTTTGTACTTCAAGTCTTTTTGGATTTTCTTCTTTCTTTGATATATTTAAATTGTCAGCAGGATTTTTGTTTTTATTTCTAAGATGTGAACTGACTGATTCATAAAGTAGGTTAATCACACACACAAACACACACACCACACGCGTATATATATATATATATATATATATATATATATATATATATATATATATATATAATTAAACACACACACACACACACATATATATATATATATATATATATATATATATATATATATATATATATATATATATTTATATATATTTATATATGTGTGTGTGTGTTTAATTAAAAGAAATATATTTCGTGCAGACAAAACGAGGACATTGAAGAAAAAGAACTGAACACACTGACATGGAAATCTGCGATGTATATGGGTCGATTATAGTACAGACAATGTTGAACTGTTATTGCAATACAAAATGAAATTGCTTACAGAAAGATTTTTATATAAATGTTCAATCTTTACTTGTAAAACTGATGTAAATAGATTAATAAGCAGCTATATGAGGTATATGAAAGCAGACCGAATAAATACTCGCATGGTATTACTTTGGGCTATTCACTCGATTAACTAATTGACCCCTGGCGCCCTGTTTAAGCGTCATTAGGTATTACCCTGCTTCTGCGCTCTGTAGCGTCATGGTAAGTTGAGATACACAAAAGTGGGTGGTATTTCAGCAAAGTAGACGGATGTAGCTCTACAATGGTACACATAATCTAGTTGCATCACAAAATACAGAGGGAAAGCTATTTTTGACACCCGATTTTTACACCCATAATTCGCTCGTGGTCGGAATCTGATTTTGTGTCTGGATTTTAGACTTTTTGGCCTCAGAGCTAAGACCGACCGGTCCAATAACCAAATATAACAACAAAACAACTCCAACGTTTACGCTTCTGCACATGCGTGTGCGAACTGGCCAATAAAAACAACGTTCCTAACTCAACCAGGATAACCTAAGGTCTCGCTGGACAGTTGTTTTGGCAAATTTTTGTCCGACAATGACCTATTGCAGAAAAATGATAATAATATTACATTAAATACATGAATAAAAATGAACTAAGGATTTTTGTTGAAATGATGCTTGTAAGATTCTGACTGAGGAATTAAAGTTAATTAAAGTTAATTCCTCATGCAACTAGTGGCTTTTATACTGAATCAACACTGCCCCCAACCCACTTTTTTACATTCATGTTTTTGTTACAGAAAAGGGATATTTTAAATATTTTCCTGTGACAAGAGAGTTAAAAGAATCAGTATGTGCCTCATACATGAATAAAGTTCACGATTACTGTAACAATTTAGCATACTTTTCATCACCCCTCAACCATCTAGATTTTTTAGATATTTACCTCTGTAGCAGACATATGTAAATACACAAGCCAAGTTCGCGGCTCATTTGAAGCCTAAGTTACGCATTTGATCTCCTGTGCTAGTCTAACCGTGACAGGCAGTCACCAACAAGTCAACCACTTTCCAAGCCTAACTCAAAGTAAATTTAACCCACATTACAGATTTAGCTTATGTGTGAACTGAAAAATGCTAGGATGGTGATTATTTGGCCCATGCCTTCTACCTTAAACATTAGGGAGGTGTCAAAATGCGACACTATCCAATGAGACCTAACATCTCTTGCAAGTCGTTTTATTTGCATGTATTGATAGGTAGCCCACAATATGTGTTTACTACTCACATTTAAGGTAAAAATGACCAAAATATCCAGGGGTTTATGAGTTAAGAATCGATCTTAGCACATAACAATTATTTAGTCGAATGTATCAAGTTTCCCCACAAATTGTATTTTAATCCTTCCCACTGTTTGACGCAGAGGAATCTTATATTTTTGTCCTTTATGTCATCTGTGCATCCGTCAGTGCTTCCAGTGAAGCTCATTATCAGTATAAAACACTTGAATATTTGTTATGCACATACAGACGTCTTAATTAGATATTTTAAAAGGTTCATTGTTGAATGTGATTTTTGGCATCAGTAATCCATCTATCATAACTCAATACGTATTCAGAACATGCATATTCGCATATTCTGCCTGAAGAGAAATATTTCAAAGAAGACCTATTTTAGGTTTTTCATTTCTAAAGTTTCACTTAAATTTCAGCAACTGAATTCTACCATGACTTATGTCAACTTAGTAAACGAAGTTTGCATCAAAAGTTTCTCTTCAAAACTTCTCGTTTTTCCATCCACTTGGATGTCGTCTTTGACATCCACTCTGGGCAGTTAAGTGATCAATGAATCCTGATAGTGTTTGTGATTGCCATAGCTAACATTGTCATCTGGTCGGTATTATCATGATTGCTTCGATATACTTTCCCATTATTGATCATATCGCTACTCCTCCTGGAAAAAGAATAACACGTCACAGTGACGTACATTTCAAACCGATATTGTTATTTCTACTAATTGTGTCATGAGTGTCTTGAAAATCTTACTTTTACAGATCTTCATAATGGATGGTCATATTTACAAAGGGCTCAACATTTTGTTATTCATCAATTATACCAGACTTGCTTTAAATACTCAGCAGTTGAAAAGGAAAAAAACTAACCCACATCTTGTCAACTTTTACGAGAAATTTGTTTTGCCGAGTTGAATATCAGTTCCTTCTGTGGACTCTATTAATTAGCTGCGAGAATAAACAAGCATAAGGTACTTTTTTACGGGTATATTTAATTCCAATCATATGATATTCACTGTTAGCGTTAGGAACTATTCACAATATTAACAGTGATACCATACTAGAACAATTAATCATAACTCCATCGAAGCGTCTTTATAACTTTTCTTTGTGGCCATTTGATATTTGTTCCACTTGGAATCTATTCGTAACGTGCTTGAACACACTGTCCATTTACAGGAGCTGTTACCGAGCTGATGTAGTGAATCTCTTCAATTTGTTTAACTTAGGGATAGGGTAAAGATATCTCAGTTGGAAGTATTACGAGATGAAAATTTATACAGGTTTCCTAGATGGTATGATATGAATCTTATATCAAAGTATTCAGTGATTAGAAGAGGTATGCATAAAGATAAAATTGTTCCACTGTAGGTGAAAGAGTTGACGAGGAAGTAGAAGACTGTATGTGCATTAGAGTATCGCAACAGTCTATTGAACAGCATACAGAACCTGATACAGACAACGAAGAGTCTAACAGGGACGCCATCAGATCAGTTGACATGTTCCCAAACGGTTCTGAAGTTAGAGAAAATTGTGTCCAAATAGGAGCCAGTGGAGATGGATGAAGAGTAGCGGAAAAAGAAGTAGGAAATATTCATATATGATCGAAAATCCTTTCATTCAAAGCAGTTGTTAATCAAGACTGGTACATGCTTCATAGATATGCATTTGTCCATTGAGTTTTGTTTCTCATCGAAAATTGAAAATAATATAAAAACGAAGAGATACTTGATATTTGACCTCTCTTTCTATGGTTTATCAGGATAAAGCTGCTAAATTTCATCGTACAGAGGGTAAGCACACAATTTCTAATTCAAGTGGTATTTATAATATTCTGTACCGTTTCCAAAGGTCCACTGCGGCTTTAAATGTATATCTTATACTCAAAGGTCTTCAAGTTGGCTGCAAGTATGTGAAGGAATCCGAGTAGAAATTAATATATCAAATTTACCGTCAGTAACATCAAGGAGGCAGAAATTTAAATGTTATGTCTCAATCAACAGCAAGTACATTTATACTAGTCTAACTGAAAATCAGATACAAGTTAACTGGTTATAGCTGTTGACATATTGACTGTACAGTATATAGGCATCTTCCTATTCAAATCTTTGAGCGGTCAAAAATGTCTGTGGCACACTTGTTAGATGCATCATGTCTTTGTTTGACCAACAGAGGACGTGCTGTAGTTCACGCACATGCATTGTCTCTGCAATTATCCATATTTCAAAGTATGCAGATACGGTATGGAGAGAGCCCGTGTGAGATCTCCCCAAACCTCCAGGATCAACATTGAAATGTTTCAAAGATGACTTGAGGGTTTCTTCTGAACACCCTGAAATCACTTTATATCCTTGAGCGTTCCGTAGAAGAGTCTCCATGGTAGTCTATATTCTGACATCCTGATGATGTGGCCTGTCCATGTCAACTATAAATATCATCAGCAGCGAGTGCATGCTTTGAAAGACTTCCCGTGTGAGCCTTAGTGTCCAGAACCTTGGACTGCCACCATATCCTCATCAGGTAACCCATATAAATAGGGTTCAGCGTCTTGACATGGCGTCTGTACACTGTCTATTTTTTACAAGCATACAGCAGAGTTGGCAACATATTAGCTTTGATAGACTAAAAGTTTTGTTTGTAGATTAATGACTCCCGCACATTTGCGCGTTGTTTGCCAAAGGCCACGCATGCTTCTGCAATTCTGGCGATGTTTTTATTATCAATGTTGACTATTCGTGACTGTGTGCTGCCGAAATAGGTAAACTTGTGCACTCTTAGGAGGTCATTAGGCCATTTACTGTGATGGTAGGCTCTACGTGAGGATTTCATGATGCAGCTTGGTGTATCACCTTTGTCTTCTTGATACAGGTTGGGAGCCGTAAATGTCAGTCTGAAGAAAAATGGTCTGCACTTTATTGCATGTCAGAATCAGATTTTATATTGAGAGAACAGACATCAGCAAATAAATCACCGACTTTGCATGTAACGTTGTCTTCGTCTGTCGTCTGCCGATGTCGTAGCAGAGAACAAGAAACGGAAGAGAGTTGTGCCTACACACAGCTTTGCTTTATTCCACAGGTGCTGGGAGCGGTTCAGATGACACGCCGTCGTCTACGACACGAGCAGATATGCCATCATGCTATTGCCAAATGAAGACGTTGAATGTCTCTGAGCAACTATATTTTGCCACGGTAATTCAACCACGACAGACTGTGTCAAACTCTTTTGTCGGGTCGATGAATGTCGCGTACAGTTTGGAGTTCTGTTCCAGGCATTTCTCCATGAGCTGATGAGATGCAAATACAGTCTTTGGTTCTTCATCATTTCTTGAAGCCACTTTTATTTGTCTCCGGCAGGACTACTTGATGCACATGGCGATTAAAAAAACAATTGGTGATAATGTTGCCTCTACTGACAGCAAAAAAGAACCTCGATCAGTGTCGCAGGATTGTTTGTTGCCTTTCAGTTTGCACAAGTGGAGACAATGGATGTAGTATGGGCTATATTTTCCTGAGTCCACATTGACTGAAAGAGTTCAGTCAGCTTCTGTGTCATGCTCGAGCCTCCGGTGTGTCAACGTCAGCACTCATCACTGTAGATGTTCCTGGTGAATGTGGCCCGTAGATTGTCTTCAAAGCATCATAGATACATCATGTTATTCAAGTCTGCGAAGAACTGAATCTCTGTTGCGTTATTGCTTAGCGATATGTCATGGAAATCTATGAGCTTGCGTTGAACAGTTCTCTCGATCTTGTTGTTGTAGGTTCTTGGATAATGACGCTGTTTTCTGACAAGGTGCTTTTTGCTGATATTTCAGAACTCTTTGCATAGCAACATCTTTCTCATCAAATCAATTGTAACGTTTATGTGAGGTGGAACCAAGGGATTCGGACGCATTTGAGAACGCAGTCTCTGTTGGATGCCAAAGTTTCATTGACATTCTTATAGTTTAAATCGATTTTATTCAGTTCGCCTCACAGTTCTTCAACAAATGGCTATGTCACTTTCTCTTGTATCAATTTTGAGGATGTAAGCTATTGGGGGTACTTTGTATGCTTTCTGTTCGTCTCCTAGGCTGAATCTAAATATTGAAATGTGGTTAGTCCATCGTACTGCATTTATTATGGCCTTCGTCACTCGGACATCCTGCATGTCTTTACTCCTGACGATGACGTACTCATTAATAGCAGTGATTGTAGCGTGGTTGTATTCAAGATGTCTTGTTGGCAGGCGGATGACTTGTTGGTTATTACGAGTTCGTGTTTTAGTGTATTTTCTCATAGCAAGGCTGACACCATTGTTTGCAAATGTTACTGATGTAATTAAGAATCCATGTCTTCACAGATTTTGCCATTGATTACATCAGGACTGGTCATGATGAATACAGAGGCGTTCGTGATAGTTGAATGTCTTTTATCAAACAGTGGGAGTATCATTTACATTCGTCTCTCATTCACACCCGTTGGGAGATTTGTGAGCTTGCTAACAAGCTGTGATTTGATGGCAAACCCAACGACATCTTTGCGTCGTTCGTATTCACTTCGGGCACTGCAGAAGAAGGTGTAACTGGCAGTTATTCTTCTTCAGGTGAGTTTCACTAAGGGCTGCTATCTGCATGTTAAATTTGAGCAGTTCCCTACCAATCAGAATGGTTCTTCTCTCTGGTCTATCGGCTGATGTACAGTCCATTAGTCTCTCTCTCTTTCTTTCTTTCTTTCTTTCTTTCTTTCTTTCTTTCTCTCTCTCTCTCTCTCTCTCTCTCTCTCTCTCTCTCTCTCTCTCTCTCTCTCTCTCTCTCTCTCTCTCTCTCTCTCTCTCTCTCTCTCTGTTTATTCCAGGCACCGATGAGTTGCATCGCCTTTTCGTGTTAGGTTTTCGATCGCTATTTTGGATCCTCATTTATTAAACAGGGTTAAGGTGAATTAGGCAATCTGTATGGTACAATTTCTAGCCCCATCTTCATCCTAACAACGTGATCCTCAATAGACTTCACATTCACTCTGGAGGATGCCAAGTTCTATTGCTGCTGATTCAGTTTAGTGAAAAGCGACCCTGCGCACTGAGCCACCTTTGTGCTGGTCTCCAGCTACAGCTTCAAGTGCATCCACGCCTGATGTTTTGACGCTAGCCCATCGCCATATGACTTGAAAGTATCAGTGGGTCAGAGGACGCCATGACGTGCGCATGAGTTGCATTTATGTGTCTGAATCCAGTCGCAGGGCAGTGTCCAGACGTCTTGAGATAAGTCAGGATACAGTGTAGTGCCATCAGTTACTACTGTACCTGGGCTGATGCCCTCTGCTGTCCACACAGCTCTTGCCAACCGCCTTCACAACCAGGGGATGAGCATATCTGATTGACCTCCATATCCACTAGAAAAAACGTTCCAATGAGAGTCAGGTGAAACTGTCCATTCTGGATCAACGGGCACTCGTAATACCATCTTCTGTTACTTACTAACCATAACCCTGACCGTAGCCTGACCTGACATATGAAACTAGGTACGATTTGTAAGAATAGTTTTAATGTATATAGCCTGACCTGAAGTGTGAAAATGTATATGATTTGTATCGATATTTTGCAACATATGTAGTTATGAATATAAAAAGTTATATTAAAATACATACAAACCAATTGATTCAATAACAGGATATCTGTAATGAAATCCGATTGTCATGTAAGATAGTTTACACGTTAAGATCATTCGTTTGGACACATTATGGTGTATGCAAATAACGCTTATCAAAAGCACACATTTTCTCAGTGATGATTTATCTTATCAACTTGAATTGGTTTTACCTAATCTTCAGTAAATGTTATTACTGCGAATCTAACTGTAAATGGGGGAGGGGCGGGAGGGGAGATATTATGATTGTTACTTTGTGCCATATTTGTATTAGCAAATTATTATTGATATTATGTAAAATTAATATAGGTGTGCTGCGGCATAACATATATACCCCTGTATATTCTTCCAATGATACGTATCAGGGTACTTCTATATAGTACCGGTACTTCGGTAGTTTCCATCAGTAAGGAATTACGGAATTCCAGAGAAACCTTGTTACGAACTTAATGATATTAACAACATGCCTTCATTTTTCATTACAACTATCATTGAAACAATTATAATTAAGAACATTTTTATTTGTCACAAATCAATTTTAAATAGTACAGGTATAATTATATTTATTGTCCTTGAATCACATGTTTGACACAATTCGCTTATGCCAACGTGACAAATTTTGTATTAAAAAAGGTATCATATTTTAGTTATTTACTGTGTATGTTAATGTATTAAGTACATATGTTAATGTGTAAGATTACGAATTTCATCCTTAGAAATTGTCATGAGAGTAGTTGTTTTCTGTTTGAAATGTTTAGTAAGTTCTCAAGTCCGCTAAATATGTTCTCGTTTGATGAATAAGTTTATTTTATATTGACTGGTCCTCTCTGATAAATATCTTGTACAGGTGCTTCTGCCTATTATATTTATCGTGTAAATACATGTAGCAAAGTGTAGACTGGTGTAAAATACTTGTATTTTTATCTATAATTTATCGAATGTTAGTGTAAGATTAATCATCTAGCCTTAGTTACAGCTTTTAGATTACAGCTTATACAACAATTAACATACACATACCAAATTGATATATATTAAAACGTACTGACCATTTCATTTTTTAGGAGAAGGGAAGGGGAGGGATCTGCGAATTTATTTTGAGCGGATATATTTTCATTTTTCTCAATATAATTATTTTCCAACTCCATTAAAGGATAAAATACGATGTTACTTTGCTATAAATCAGAGTTTGATAGTGTTCCAGCTACTGACAGACTGATTTAAAAAAAAAAAGAAAGAAACAGTATCAGGCCCCTGCCTCGGAATATAGCTTTGTTGGTCCCTAATATAACTGTGGTATGCCGTGATACGTATCACTGTATGTTCCGAAATGCCGCGGTATAACGCAGCAAGAAGGTTTTCGTGGTACCCAGCTAACATTTATAACGTTTGTACGGAATGTTACAAGGTTTTTTGAAGGAAGTCAACTTAGCTTTTGGAGTCTAAGGAAATACGTTGTTGTACCTCACTCGATGGGCATAAAGTACTCGCTCAGCAGAAACAAGAGTAACATTATTTTTGAAATAAATGTAGTGAAGCAGTAAGCTTTATCTGTCATTTGTTAACTTTAAACACTTTCTACCACAGCCACATCCTGATGCAGGAATGCCGGTGGAAAATATACCAGCCAGGGGAGAACTGTACCAGGATGCTGGTACACATGGAGTAAATGAAGGTAATTCTCAATTTAACATTATCGCCCTTCAAGTTTTGTAACATTCATTACTTTTTATTGTTAAGAGACTTTCACGTGCGTGTGTGTTGTGTGTTGGGTATGTGTGCGTGCGTTCGTGCGTATGTGTAACACTGGTCATCTGAAAAATGAATATGGCGTCTGTACACAGTTTTGATATAAAAGTAGTCATAAATAATTGCATTATTTTCTAGATGACAACATGGATCACATGATGCAAGGTACTGCTGCACAAAGTGTACTGCAAACAGGCTATGGTACAGAAGATGATGTAAGAAATGTCATCATCGATCTCCGCCGTAACGGTAAAAACCTCCACGATTTGCTAAAACGTCCCTTTGCTTGTAAATGTTTGTTTTTGAATTCATTCAACTCACACATTATAGAGTACGCAATGGAGTGCTGAGGAAACTACCAGTATTTTTGTCATTTAAATGTTATCAATAGCAAACGGATGAACGATAAACTCTTGATTCTTATTTATTGCCTTATGCAAGATTTAACCTCGAATTTATTGAAATTTGGCCTTCTATCTACTACTACAAAAAGTAATTAAAACTTTAAAAGCTCAACAGTTTTATTGCTGAAAGATTCAGATTAGTGGCCTAGATCCCTTCTATCCATGCCACCTCGCCCTCGTTGGAAAATTATGATCCATATATCTGGTGAAAGCTCCGGTATCCCCTTGGATGTGTCCGATATTGATAGTTGAAAGCATTGTATTGATATAAGATAGAATTTGATAAGAATTGTGGCAGCAAATGAAGTTGAATACTTTTTTGTGCAGGAAAGGAAGACTTTAATGGCGAAGACATAATGAGGTTGATTGATGGGACTGGAAGTTATTCGAACTAACTGGGTGAGTAAAGCAAACGATTTATACTTGAAAGCTTTTGCATTGGATGAACTAAGAACCTTCTGAAGCTTACCACACAAAGGAGAGATGGTACATAAATAAAACTTCAAAATCTTTCAGGACACAATCTTGAACAGCAGATAGACTTACCATATTAACTCATTTCTATCACACCAGTGAGAAAATATCAATATTTTTGTCTTTAGCTTCGAACACATTCAGAAATCAAGAAATAAATAAAATATATAATGAGAGCTTTACTTGTAAGTAGACTATTGTTGCAGTAAGTATTGATAATATTGTCTTCTCTTTGCAACATAAATATTTGATAAATGTCATTGAGAATTGGATTTTGTACTTCAAGTCTTTTTGGATTTTCTTCTTTCTTTGATATATTTAAATTGTCAGCAGGATTTTTGTTTTTATTTCTAAGATGTGAACTGACTGATTCATAAAGTAGGTGAATCACACACACAAACACACACACCACACGCGTATATATATATATATATATATATATATATATATATATATATATATATATATATATATATATATATATATGTGTGTGTGTGTGTGTGTGTGTGTGTGTGTTTAATTAAAACAACTATATTTCGTTCAGACAAAACGAGGACATTGAAGAAAAAGAACTGAACACACTGACATGGAAATCTGCGATGTATATGGGCCGACTATAGTACAGACAATGTTGAACTGTTATTGCAATACAAAATGAAATTGCTTACATAAAGATTTTTTTTTAAATGTTCAATCTTTACTTGTAAAACTGATGTAAATAGATTAATAAGCAGCTATATGAGGTATATGAAAGCAGACCGAATAAATACTCGCATGGTATTACTTTGGGCTATTCACTCGATTAACTAATTAACCCCTGGCGCCCTGTTTAAGCGTCATTAGGTATTACCCTGCTGCTTCTGCGCTCTGTAGCGTCATGGTAAGTTGAGATACACAAAGGTGGGTGGTATTTCAGCAAAGTAGACGGATGTAGCTCTACAATGGTACACATAATCTAGTTGCATCACAAAATACAGAGGGAAAAACTATTTTTGACACCCGATTTTTACACCCATAATTCGCTCGTGGTCGGAATCTGATTTTGTGTCTGGATTTTAGACTTTTTGGCCTCAGAGCTAAGACCGACCGGTCCAATAACCAAATATAACAACAAAACAACTCCAACGTTTACGCTTCTGTACATGTGTGTGCGAATTGGCCAATAAAAACAACGTTCCTAACTCGACCAGGATAACCTAAGATCTCACTGGACAGTTGTTTTGGCAAATTTATGTCCGACAATGACCTATTGCAGAAAAATGATAATAATATTACATTAAATACATGAACAAAAATGAACTAAGGATTTTTGTTGAAATGATGCTTGTAAGATTCTGACTGAGGAATTAGAGTTAATTCCTCTTGCAACTAGTGGCTTTTATACTGAATCAACACTGCCCCCAATCCCCTCTTTTTTAAATTCATTTTTTTTTTTACAGAAAAGGGGTATTTTGAATATTTTCCTGTGACAAGAGAGCTAAAAGAATCAGTATGTGCCTTATGCATGAATACAGTTAACTATTACTGTAACAATTTAGAATACTTTTCATCACCCCTCAACCATCTAGATTTTTTTAGATGTTTACCTCTGTAGCAGACACATGTAAATACACAAGCCAAGTTCGCGGCTCATTTGAAGCCTAAGTTACGCATTTGATCTCCTGTGCTAGTCTAACCGTGACAGGCAGTCACCAACAAGTCAACCACTTTCCAAGCCTAACTCAAAGTAAATTTAACCCACATTACAGATTTAACTTATGTGTGAACTGAAAAATGCTAGGATGGTGATTATTTGGTCCATGCCTTCTACCTTAAACATTAGGGAGGTGTCAAAATGCGACACTATCCAGTGAGACCTAACATCTCTTTCAAGTCGTTTTATTTGCATGTATTGATAGGTAGCCCACAATATGTGTTTACTACTCCCATTTAAGGCAAAAATGACCAAAATATCCATGGGATTATGAGTTAAGAATCGATCTTAGCACATAACAATTATTTAGTCGAATGTATCAAGTTTCTCCACGAATTGTATTTTAATCCTTCCCACTGCTTGACGCAGAGGAATCTTATATTTTTGTCCTTTATGGCATCCGTCAGTGCTTCCAGTGAAGCTCATTATCAGTATAAAACACTTGAATATTTGTTATGCACATACAGACGTCTTAATTAGGTTTTCATGCAATCAAAGCAGATTTCCCTTTTGATAAGGTATAAAACTCTTTGAAAGCAGACTTAATCAGTCAAAACCTTATTTGCAGGAATACGCAAAGTCACGTCACTTAAATATAATTGACGTGCCATTTAAAATAATACGTTAAGTTTTATGCATATTGGACTCGAATATTTTCGGCAAAAATTCTTGCTTGACCGATTGCACAGAACTCGAAATTGAAGCTTGCTTACAAATGTTTTAGTAAATGTATTTTACAAAAATAATAGATCAAATGTAATGATATTTGCTGAATTCTCAATATTTGTCAACCTCCTCTGCCCATACAAATAAATAAATAAATAAAATTTAAGAAATATTAAAAAAGAAGAAATGTTGAAAACCGAACATTCATAACTTCCTCTTGGCCACAAGAGCATTTATTTGCAGAGTAATTTAGACATGTATTATTTGTGCATTGTTTGACTATTGATTGGGGTACTGACATTTACTGCTCTGGTCAAACGTTATTGTTGTTGTGTGTACATTTGATCGTTCCTTTGAACTAGGCTTGACATTGAATTAATTTTTTTATAAATGATACAACGAGAGGTATGTCATTAAGAAATTATTTATTAGTATTTGCAGGTATTAAGATACATACATACATACATACATACATACATACATACATACATACATACATACATACATACAAACATACATACATACATACATACATTAAGATAGCCCGATATATTAAGCCCATGTTTATTCTTCAATGAAAGTTAACAAAATTTTCGAGTGCTTGCGATTAAAACCCGCCAACAGGAGAAACATATTTTATCTACTGAATTGGGTCAAAACAGCAGATTGTTCAAACCTGTTGTTTATGACCAAAGATATTCTTTTATGTCATTTTCACAAACAATTTTTCCTTTATCCGCATTATGGTTAGCTAAGAATAACCTTTACAACACGGACACGATAACAATATCCTTTCTTTTAATACGACTTAATCCCTAAGGGTCAAATCAAACGGGAAAAAATACCTAAATGTGCATATTTTGAAATGTTTGTATCGATGTTTTGGACATCATCCTCAGCCCTTCTATGGAATTGTGTTTCATTTTTTGTAACATTCGCAGCATGATGCTTTACGTGTCGGGGTTGAACAGGATATGTCTTTTGGATGTGAACGTATCAATAAAGTTTTCTATGGTGAATTAAATATATTTTATTCACTAAAATATTTCTATCTATGAATTGCGATTGATAGAAGCTGGAATGAATGGTAGCTAGCTTGTGCAGAAATTACGATGAAGATATATTATAATATTATATATCATAAATATCAGGTGCCTTGTAGATTTAATTCATTGTAAATACATGTTTACCTGTTCAAAACCCTAATAAAAGCTATACATTTCTATGATCATCGATTTATATATAAGCTACAGAAGAAACAACGAACTATGAAACAAGGTTAGATGATATATTTTAAAATCAGCTCCAATAAGTGACCGTGAAGAAACCGATTATTAGTCTTATAAACCTATAATATTACTAATGTAGTCAGCCCTCAGACTTTTAGTTCTTCAGAAAACAATTAGTGCAACAGAAGAAACCCTGAACGTATTGGTCTTGAAGGAAACATAGTCCACATTTGAAATAACTCGCTGCGAAAGTATGTAGAAATAGCATGAAAATCTAAATATATTTCATTGTTATGACACCGTTTTTGTGATTCATTCCAATACATCGCAGGCATTTACACCATAAATATTTTTCCATGTGATGAAGGAATTCGAAGAAATAATAAATTTACCAGTGTAAATTTCAACAAAAACGATACGAATCTGCACTTTCGCATTCTCTGCAACTATGACAAAACTCAAAATATTGTAATCTGCAGATACCATACAAGGAATTAGAACTAACGTTCGAAAGAGATTTCATTAAATTTAATTGTCGTATAAAAATTATTCTTGTCCAGTCTATGGCATACAAATTTAAAACTTTTTTCAGCTTGAAATGGGAAATGATCATTAGATGATTCGGTTTTGATCATTTAGAACGAGTGACATGTTAGCCAATAGCTTTATACCCCTGGATTATGAGTGGATTATCGCGATCTCAGTTTCCACTATTTCGAAGGACATGTCAAATCACTTTTAATCATTTTGTATTATTATTGAAGGCTAATAATATGTCAAGACTTGTTCTAGCTTCTTTAAGACCACTAAATGAATATATTTGGATTTTTCTGAGGCTGTCTTTGTGTGGAATGAAAGATTGCTCCTAATTGTTTTGTTAGCAGAATACACGGTGTATGCTGCGATCCATATTTAGCCATCAAGGACAATTTGATTCGAGTATGTATTTACCTATTTCACCTGTCTTAATTTATAGTTGGTGGTATGGTTTCAACTTTTTAGCATATACATTTATCACACACGCATACACACACACACACACACACACACACACACGGTTTTCATTTTCTGTTTCTCACAAGAAATATATTCAGATGCAAAGAAAGTCATTCAAAGCACGCACTTCGACTTGTTACAAAACAAGCTTGTACCTGTTGGTTGTTTGATTTTCAATGGCATTGTCACAATTGTATTGTTTATATGATACCGAGGAAATGGGAAGATTCAGGACTAAGAAATATTATTTGAAAGACTCGGGTGAAAGTTTCTTGTTTTGCATAGATTTTGGTTAGGATTCAGAATTAGGATTTTTTCTCATTAAAATGAATTACACCGCTAAATTGTATTATCCTTCAGTTTTATTTGAGTTCTTTGCATCAAATATGTTGTTTCATTAGTAACTTATCTTGGATGATTCGAATTGGATTTTATAACTCTAAAATTCAAACAATTAACAAGTTTTTTTAAAAAATGGCAACTCATCACTTCAATAACAGAGATAATGGAGGAACAAGTTGTGTAGAATATTTTTGTAGCAGGTTAGACATAGAGAGTAATGACATACTATGGAAGGTTTCTTTACGACATCTTTCATTATGTTTGTGATCAAAGCTTGTAAAATAAGAAAATGTTAATGTTGTATGAGATGTGATAATTTACTTTGTATTTAACATCACTAACGTTTTATAAAATGTGTTATAATCTAAGTATCTAATTTTATTAATATTGATATTAAAAATAAAATTATGTAATCTTTCTAATGTAGTAGCATAATGTTCAACTGTATTGCATGATTTTAGAATAATTTTTGTCATCGGTGTGATATATATATGTAAATAAACATCTGCATTTGATAAATTGTTATTTGTATTTGGTTGCTTATTAATTTGCATGTTACTTTTTTATAAAGGTGATTAAGAAAATACCCATTGAATTGAAATTTAACGGATCGATTCCCAAGCGCACAATTTAAAACTTTGCTCCCATTGTTTTGGCTACCCAAGACCTGTAGCGTCTGGTGCTCAAGCAAAATTGCGCGTCCTACGATTTCTGGTCATACTTAAATATTTTATTTAGATAGAATCCCAAATGGCTGGTCGTACTTACTTCTGCTCGATAAAAATATTATCAACAAAAGCAGATTGAAAAGTTGTATCGTACATCTGGCAATTTGAGAGAGAGAGAGAGAGAGAGAGAGAGAGAGAGAGAGAGAGAGAGAGAGAGAGAGAGAGAGAGAGAGAGAGAGAGAGAGAGAAGAAGAAGTAGAAGAAGAAGAAGAAGAAGCTCCTTAAAAGAAGTGTCACTACGATGACGAAACATAGCTACTTTGGGGAATTAGGTACGGGATGTGTAATTAGAGAGGCGAGTCTTGCTTAAGAATGAAGGGATTTTATTTAAATAATCAATATACATATATTACTACAATCTAGAAATACATCTATAAAGCTTTGTATTTAAAATACATGAAAATACACATAAAATTATACTTTCCTTTCAAGCTTGCCAACTGCATTCATTTATATGATTTCTGCATTTTAGAATATAATACAAATAGCTAAATCTCGAGTAATTTTATGATAGCCAAAGAATATAATATGTAATGGCTGCAATTAATGCAACACTCATTTTGAAGAAAAGTATTTTACAAATTTTAGAATAGAATACTCATTTGGAATATATTATTAGATATTATTCTTTGTTACTTAAATAATACTTTATTTCAATATTGAATCTAAACATAAAGTTGGTAGCGAATTCGGCTTTTACAATACTACCATTAATAAAAATAAATATAACTTCTTTAAAACAATTAAACATTCCATTATATTATAAACTAAAATAGAAGAATTCAGCAAACAATGTTGCAAATATATGAACTTTACCTTTAATATCTCAAACATTAAAAAGTGCCTGTTTCTTAAAGAAGTTTACGAATATAGACAGTTCTTATCTGTAACAAGAGAGGCGAGTCTTTCTAGGTTCAGAATGAAGGAACTGACGGTGCGTGGTCTGCACCGCTTTTATGTGTAATCTGGGCGGAACCACACGACCAAATATGGTTACCCCTGGATATATCAGTGTATACTTCATACTAGCCAAAAAGATGCTCTCATCTACTTTACACAAGAACATCCATGTTGTTTTTACGCCATTCGACAGAACGTTTGCTGCATTAACAATCTACTCACTAAATTGGAATTCTTCGAATGTATAGTCTGTAACCTATGTGGCTTGCTGAGAGTATTTTTCTTGCTGACTTTGCAATACAAGAGAAATTTACAAATGAAAGCGAGTTTTGCCTTTGCTCGTAAGGGCGCAACTTTATTAACCCACCTATAAACTTGGTCAACCCACCCATAAATTTGGTCACATTTTAGACTGGTTTATTTACAGACATGATGATAATATTCTGCAATCCACCCTTGTATCCCACGAACTTGCATAGGATCACCTCTGCATTATATGCCATATCGACGTATTAGTCCCTAACCCTCCACCTATATTTGCTACGAAGAGAAACCTCCGTATGATAAATAGAAACAAATTCATGCATGATATCCAAGAAAACCTAACAACTTTCTTACATCCAACAGCGGAACAACTTGATAGCTGTCTGAGTTCATTGCTTGAAAAACATGCCCCAGCCACCAAATGCAGATATATCAATTTTTAAAAAGGTGTTCTCAATGGTATAGCAGTGTTAGGGAACAGCTTCGCACTGCTAAGACATCGCCGAAAAGCAAAGAGGCACTGGCTTTCCACCAGACTCACCATTCATAAACAAATCTATGAAGCCGTTAAGAAGAACGTCTCAAACATAGTCCATTTAGCCCAATTATCCCACTACAGTACTTTGATCGTCTACTAAGTGTTCCCACTGCAAAAACGAAGTCATATGGACAACGTTCTTTTGCATACTAGGGCCGGGCTATGTGGAACGAATTGCCCATTGAAATTAGACACAACGACACAGTGGTCCCTTTTACGAGTGCTTTTAAAACTCACCTTTTTTTACTGCAGGGACAAACTTAGAGACGTAATAATGTTTTGTATCTTATATGTTTCAGCATGTTTCTATGCTTTCCAATTTCATTGTTTTTATCATTTGTTTTTCTGTAGTTTATAGTCATATCATTATAGATTGTGAACAGCGCTTAGGGCTTCTAAAGATTAGGCGCTATAAAAAGTCCTCATTATTGTTATTATTATTATTATTATTATTATTATTATTATTATTATTATTATTATTATTATTAAAATAGTGCATAACTGTGTTATAGAAATAAATGAAATTAATCTTAATATATTTTAGTAGCAAATTACTTTAATATAAATTAGTGAAAAATTAATTTGAAAATTTTTAGAGAAAATGTCAATCTTATTACTTTTACTAAAAATTCTGTCCTAATAAATAAAGTGCGGCAAAATCTCTGAAAACATGAAATCACCTTATCGGTTATATAAATGAACACTAACCGATAATGTGATTTCATGTTTTCAGAAATTTCGTCGTACTTTATTGATAAACCGTCATACTCCTGTGGTTTAACTTACGTGGGACACTTTGAACGCTTGTGAGAATTTAACATGAAACCGGTGATATGACCTCTAACGGGAATTCAGCATGGTGAGACTCTATAGCCTCTAACGTAAAACATAATGCTTTCAACGTCAATGGTTTCACATACACTTTGACCTAACATTACACAGTGCGACAAAGTCATTATTCCTACCATTCTATCAAATACTCTTACAGTAACTAACCGACGCCCATTTTGGTCTCACCAGCAGTCATAGTTACGTATACAAGTATGGCAGGAGTTGGATATAAATAAAAGGCGTATAAAAATAGAAATAAAATCCCTTATAAACAAACGTTAAAATTCCTATAACTTACATCCCTATTATCGGTATAAACAAAGTAAAACCCCGTCCCTATCATTCAGTTTTTAAAGAAAAGAAATCTGAGTAATAATTCATATTTGAAAGATCTAGTCAACGGAGGTTGATATACGAAAGACCTATTTCCCAATTGTATTGAGAATATGAAACGTATTACCGGTAATCAATATTTCATTTTTAAAAATGGGAATTTAACATTTAGGTTAAAATTTTTGGTTTTGAGTCGCTATGACCACTAACGTGAAATGCAATGTGACACATATTCATAGATTTGTCATCATGGGTCCATATAATCTCAATATATTGTTTGGAGTGAATAATAATCAGTTATCTATTATCTAAAAGTCAGTTATCTAATATCCAACACCCGGTTATCTATTATCAAGCATTTTCACTATACCATCAACACACATTTGAAATGACTAATGCCTTGTTATACTATTCGTCATCCGCAATATGCTATCAAAACGTCGTTCAATATCGAGTGTTCTGCTTTACAACAGAGCGCTATACCATCAATATGCCGCTGAGGTGACCATTATTTAGTTAATTATTAAGCGATTCGCTAACGAGGTGCTATTCAACTGAAATGATATGTAGAACCTTCTTTGACTACGTCGATGACCATCAATGAAACACCAGCAGCGAAAGCCATTTTAACAACAACTACAGCAGTGCTTATGTTTGAAACGCAAGGGCCCATTACATTTCGTCCCCACCTAGTTCTCTTAGAAACACATTAACTATTTAAAACTATTTAGTCAATACCTGTCTATATAGCTCACCTTTCTGCATGTATATTCCCTACATAAAATGTAAAACTTAATACTTTTACTCATCGGTACGATAGAAACAAGAGAAGAACGAGTTCCTAGATAAAGGGTGTCACATGATGATGGAAATGCCTTGGGGAAATTAGGTACGGGATCAGTTTTGTAATGAGAAAACGAACATCTTGCTATCTTGTCGGTACAAATTACTTTATTTAAATGATCAACACACATATATTAATTACTACATTCTAGAAACACATCTATAAACTTTATAATCAAAATACATGAAATGCATATAAAATTACACTTTCCTTTTAAGCTTTCTAACTTCATTAATTCGTATAATTTCTGCATTTTAGAATATTGTAAAAATATTTAATTCTCGATCAATTTCAAAATAGCCAAAAGTATAAAATGTAATAACTGTAATTAATGCAACAATGAATTTAAAGAAATGCATTTTACTTATTTTGAAAAAGAATATTGATTTAGAATATGTTATTAGATATTATTATTTCTTGCTTAAAGGATACTTTATTTCAACATTAAATCTAAACATGAAGTTGGTAGCGAATTCGACTTTTACAAAATAATATCATAAATGTAATTAAATGTTAATTTTTAAAACATGTAAACATTCCATTACAATATATTATAAAGAAACGAATTAAGTGAACAATGTTGATGACATATCAATTTTACCATTAAAATCTCAAACATTAAAAATACTTATTTCTAAAAGAACTTTACGACATATACAGTTCTTACCTGTAATGAGAAAACGAACATCTCAGTATCTGTCGGTATAAGAGACTGACTTGGGCGATCTACGCACCTTATTTATACTCATTTGGCTCAAGTCAGGACCAAATATGGTCACCCTTTTGTATACCGCCTAGCAGAGAAGTCTGTTTATCATTATATAGGAACCATTTTGATTTACGTCATTCGACAGAAGGTTACACTCAATCTTGTGGTTTATTTATATTCGTTTGGGCAGCCAAGACCAAATGCCATCCTTTAGTATACCAAGCAGAAATGCTTGTTCACATCAGATGAGAACCATTTTGTTTTGCGTCATTCGACAGACGCCAAACCACTTTTAATCACTGGCTTGGAAACTAGCCAATGCATAATATTGAAATCGGTTTAGTTTGCAGAATTATATATCTTCTACTTAAGACTTAAGAGTTGCTACTGAATCAGCGAAAACAGCATACAATGCCTTTAGTAACATCATACACTTATTCCACACAACAATTTACATTTGTATAGCTTACTTATTCTTACTGGCTTTATACAGCACAGCGATGTACATTGCCTTTTTTTCCGCTTGCACAGCATTTATTTTCATTCCATTAATATATATAGTTTGTGCATTAGAAATAAATGAAATTAATCTTAATATATTTTATTAATTTACTTTAATATAAATGAATAAAACATTACTTTAAACAATTTAAAGAAAATGGCAATCTTATTAATTTTACTAAAACATCTATCCTAATATATATATATATATATATATATATATATATATATATATATATATATATATATATATATATATATATATATATATATATATTGTTACGTATATTTGATTTAAGTCATTTATTTTTATTTTAATTGTTTGTTTGTAAGATTCAAATTCGAGATTCATTCATTGGGAGATATTTTTTAAAAGGTGGGATGACTTGTACTTTACAAATAAACACCAGATGTTAACCTCATTTCTGACCTGGCTTCAGAGTTGTAAACAAGCTTTTAAAATGATTGGTTGATTCCAAGGATATTATGGCGCTTTGTTATAAACGACTTTCTATTTTTAGTTGTGTCTTACGGTGTGCACGAGATTTTTTTAAACGTAAATTTGTTCTAAAGATTCTAGATCCCTTCCTTGTTTTCGTAAAAACAGATGTATAAATTATGTTTTGGAGCGAACTATTTAATACAAGTTGGGCTGTTAGAATATTAAGTTGTATTGTTTTGAGTTATTTTAAATTACCTTGTACTGGAAATTATTTCAATTCGTTTGGATCAAGAGGATTTATTTTGTTATTTATCTGGAAAAGATTTGTGCTCATTGAATTTCATAAGACCAGTAATGACTTCATCACGTGACATCGTCTTCCATCTTGGATGCTTCACCAAGTTTCGAACTGGGAATTATTAGGACATTTTATTACCAGGACTTTTGCAATTTCACCAGTGGATTATATTTTGAGTTATTTTTGGATTAATTTTGGGAATTGAGTCTTAAAACCGTAAGTTTATTTTTCTTTCCTTTAAATATTTGTGCTCAATAAATTGTTTCTTAAGTTTTTACAAGCTTGTTATTTTCACTCTTTCTATGTTACTGTTTATTCGAGCCTAAGCACGTAACATATAAATTGGTGGCCTCGTCCGAGATTGGGATCAATTTGAATTTTGGGTAGAATTTGTTTCAGAAATCTTTTGTTTTAAATTTGAATTCCCCTAGTTTTGAAATTTTTTAAAATCTTTAGTGAGATTGACAGGTCTGTATTAAAATGACATCTAAAGTAGAAATATTTCTTTTCTAATCCTACTCAGGAGCAATTAGATCTTTTCAAAAAAGATGAGTTGATTCAATTTGCCAGAAAATATGATCTTTCTGAAGTTAAGGATTCTTTTACGAAATAAGATATCAAAATGATTTTTGTCCAATATTTGGTTGTAAAGAATGTTTTGGAAAAAAGTGCTTTGTTTTCGGTCAGTAAGTCTGCATTAGAATCTGACATTAAAATAAAGAAATTAGAATTGAATTCAAGATGGAATTAGGGTTGAAGAAGCTGAAATTTCAAGAAAGGAAGAAAGTAAGACAATTACAATATGAAAAAGAGGAGAGAGAGAGAGAGAGAGAGAGAGAGAGAGAGAGAGAGAGAGAGAGAGAGAGAGAGAGAGAGAAAGAGAGACAGGAAAGGGAGAAAGAAAAACAATTACAATATGACAAAGAGGAGAGAGAGACAGGAAAGGGAGAAAGAAAAACAATTACAATATGATAAAGAGGAGAAATAAAGACAATTACAATATGAAAAAGACGAGAGAGAGAGAGAGAGAGAGAGAGAGAGAGAAATACAGGAAAGGGAGAAAGACAACAATTACAATATGACAAAGAGGAGAAAGTAAGACAATTTGAATTACAAAAAGAGCTTATGCACATTCGGTTACAAGAAAAACAAATTGATAAAGAGAGAGAGAGAGAGAGAGAGAGAGAGAGAGAGAGAGAGAGAGAGAGACAGAGAGAGAGAGAGAGAGAGAGAGAAGGAAGAAAGGGAATATCAATGCAAAATGAAAGAAATAGAGGAGGCTTTTGATTAGGTCACTTTTACTCCTTGTTTGGATCAATCAGAAGGTATTGATCATAGTGATCCTGTTTTAACAACTCATTCTCTTTATTCTAATCAGGGTGATAAACGACAGTCACTTGTCGTCGAACGGGAAAAAGATCCTGAGATCTCCTGTTTGTTTCAAAGGGCCATAAGTGAGACTGAAGGTACTGAAGTGTCTGTCTGATATTTCATTAAAAATGGAATTCTCATGATAAAAATGGAGACCTCCCGAGGTACCTGCTGGTGATGAGTGGTCGGTGAACTATCAAATTGAAGTTCCAAACCTTACAGACAGGAAATACTTAATTTGGCCCATGAAACTCCTTTGGCTGGTCATTTAGGGATTAATAAAACTTATCACAAGATCTTGACTCACTTCTATTGGCCAAAAATCAAAAGTGATGTTGCCAAATACTGTAGATTTTGTCATACTTGTCAAATGGTAGGAAAACCCAATCAGAAGATACCTAAGGCTCATATACAACCTATTCCTGCCTTTGACGAACAATTTAGTTGAATTATGGTAGATTGTGTAGGTCCCTTATCCAAGACCAAGTCAGGTAACCAATACCTGTTGACCATTATGTGTGCGTCAACAAGGTTTCCGGAGGCAATTCCGTTGAGGAATATAAAATCTAAAACAATAGTAAAAGCTTTGATAAAGTTTTTTACTCAGTATGGCCTTCCCAAATCTGTTCAGTCTGATCAAGGTTCAAACTTCATGTCTGGAATTTTCCAACAAGTTATGTATTAATTGGCATTCAGCAATTCAAATCTTCTGCGTATCACCTTGAGAACCAAGGAGCATTAGAAATATTCCATCAGACTTTGAAAAATATGATTCGATCATATTCTTTTGATAAGAATAAAGATTGGGACGAAGGCATTCATTTACTATTGTTTGCTGTTAGAGAGGCATTTCAAGGATCTTTAGGCTTCAGTCCCTTTGAACTGGTTTTTGGACACACTGTGCGTGGACCATTGAAGTTATTGAAAGAAAAACTTCTCTCTAATGAAGATACTGAGATCAATCTTCTTGATTATGTTTCCGATTTTAGATACAAGTTGTCAAAGGCTTTTGAGGTCGCAAGAGCAAATCTGCACTCTGCTCAATCTAAAATGAAATCAAGATATAAAAAATCTAAGGAAAGGAGTTTTCAGCCTGGTGATAGAGTCCTGGCTCTCTTACCAATGCCACAAAATCCTCTTCAAGGCAAATATTATGGTTCCTACACAGTTGACAGGAAAATTAATGACTTAAATTGCATCATAAATACCCCTGGGAGGTGCAAACAAATACAACTCTGCCATATAAACATGCTAAAAGAGTATATTGAAAGAGATAGCCATGTTAAGCATGTAATTAATTTACACTGTAGTTGTACCTGTCCCACTCATTGAAGGAATATCATCAGATTCTACTGATATTGAAATGACGAATCTTTGTAATTCAGAAATTATGAAAGGTCAAGACCAGAAACTTTCACATTTACAAGTGCAAGAAAGAAATGAACTGAAACATTTATTATTTGAATATGAGCAATTATTTTCAGATGTTCCTACAAGGACAAACAAAATTTTTCATGACGTTGAAATTGTATAAATCCAAAGCTGTCAAACAACATCCATACAGGATTAATCCACTCAAACAGAAATACTTGAAGAAGGAAATTAAATATTTGCTTTAGAAAAATTTTATTGAGTCCAGTAAAAGTGATTGGAGTTCACCATGCATACGTGTTCCAAAACTAGATAAAACTTTCTGTATGTGCACTGATTATAGGAAGGTGAACAGTGTGACAAAAACAGATTCATTTCCATTACCAAGAATTGATGATTGTATTGATAAATTCGGGAATGCCAAGTATGTCACCAAATTTGACCTTCTGAAAGGATTTTAGCAGATTCCACTAACGGAAAGAGCAAAGGAAATCTCGACATTTGTTACTCCAGATGGACTTTACCAATATAAAGTAATGTCATTCGGGATGAAAGGGTCACCAAGTACATGTAAAAGTCTCATGAATATGATCATCTCTGGTCTAGAAAATTTTGATGCCTATATAGATGACGTCATCATCTACAACGACACCTGGATAGAACATCTAGCAACAATTCGAATTTTTTTTGACGAACTCATTGATGCATGTTTGACAGTTAATTTATCTAAAATTGAGTTCTGCCGTGCTAGTGTAACTTTCTTGGGACATATTGTGGGACATGGACAAGTTAAACCAATAGATGCTAAGGTTGAGGCTATTTCTAAATTCCCTGTGCCTGAAATTAGAAAGCAACTGACGCGATTTTTAGGTATGGCCGGATACTATCGGAAAGTTTGCTCCAAGTTTTCTATAATTGCAGAACCCCTGACAAATTTATTGAAGAAAAAAAAAACAAGTTCTTTTGGACTGAAAAATGTCGGGAGGCTTTTGACAAGTTAAGAGCCATACTTGAAACAGCATCAGTTTTTGCAGCTCCAAATTTCAGTCAATCTTTCAAATTATCTGTCGATGCAAGTGATGTTGGTGTTGGAGCAGCTTTTATTCAAGAAGACAAAAATGGTATTGAACATATAAGTGTGCTATTTTTCAAAGAAATTAAATAAGCACCAGAGAAATTATTCAACTATCGAGAAGGAATGTCTAGCATTAATTTTGGCTTTACAAGATTTTGAAGTTTATCTTTTTTCAGCTCCTTCTTCGATTATAGTTTTTAGTGACCACAATCCCCTTACTATCATTGGCAAAATGAAAAATAAAAATCAAAGATTACTAAGGTGGAGTTTGTTATTGCAGGAATATAATCTTGACATCAGGCACATCAAGGGAAAAGATAATTTAATAGCAGACGTTCTTTCCCGTGTATAACAATATATTATATCATATACACTGTGTAATTTATACGAGTTATTTTAATCTCAGGTGTAAATTGGTTTGTGATGAAAAGAAAGATTTATGATATAAACCTTTCTTTTTATTTTATGGGGGAAGGAGTTACGTATATTTAAGTCATTTATTTTTATTTTAATTGTTTGTTTGTCAGATTCAAATTAGATATTCATTCATTGGGAGATATTTTTTAAAAAGTGGGATGACTTGTACTTTACAAAAACACCAGATGTTGACCTCATTTCTGACCTGGCTTCAGAATTGTAAACAAGCTTTCAAATTGATTGGTTGACTCCAAGGACATTATGGAGCTTTGTTATAAACATGTTTCTATTTTTAGTTGGGTCATACGGTGTGCACGAGATTTTTTGAACGTAAATTTGTTCTAAAGAGTCTAGAAAATCATGTGACCCCTTCCTTGTTTACGTAAAAACAGGTATATAAATTATGTTTTGGAGAGAACTATTTAGTACAGGTTGGGCTGTTAGAATATTAAGTTGTATTGTTTTGAGTTATTTTAAATTACCTTGTACTCGAAATTATTTCAGTTCGTTTGGATCAAGAGGATTTATTTTGTTATTTATCTGGAAAATAATTGTACTCACTGAATTTCATAACACGATAACTGTTTTCATCAGGTGACATCGTATTCCATCTTGGATAATTCACCAAGATTTGAACTGGAAATTATTAGGACATTTTATTACCAGGACTTTTGCAATTTCACCAGTGGATTATATTTTGAGTTATTTTTGGATTATTTTTGGGAATTGATTCTTAAAACCGTAAGTTTTTTTTTATTTCCTGGAAAATATTTGTGCTCAATAAATTGTTTATTACGTTTTTACAAGCTTGTTTTTTCCACTCTTTCTATGTTACTGTTTATTCGAGCCTAAGCACGTAACAATATATATATATATATATATATATATATATATATATATATATATATATATATATATATATATATATATATATATATATAGATACATACATACATATATATACATATATATGTATATATATATATATATATATATATATATATATATATATATATATATATATATATATAGAGAGAGAGAGAGAGAGAGAGAGAGAGAGAGAGAGAGAGAGAGAGAGGGAGAGAGAGATTGTGCAAGCAGTCCTGCAGATTGAATTGTTGAGACATATTGAGAAATAGTTTCTTAAAAAGTACAAACACACTATGTTCTTTGTCTCTGTCAATATAAAGCTGTTATTATTCTCTTTTGTAACATCAAAGTATTTTAGTTTCTTTATCCGTCAGTGTTTGGCAACATTACCACTCTAAACATGGATAAATAACTGCATAAACAAGCAAGTAGAAACATGTATAGTTTTCAGTTTTCATGGGCTTAAATGAGTCGTTTGGTTATCGTTCAAGTTAAAAAGATAATTGTTGACATATAATTTCATATTTTAAAAGCATTTTAGGAATACATCGTTTTAACATTGGACACAAAATCATATTCCGTTAGACACGTGTTTCGTATGAATACACTAAAGATGACACTTCTTTGAATGGTTATCGCTTTCATTCAATATCATCCTACGTCCATCATCTCCACTACAAATACAATATTTGACCATACTAATTAAATTGGTTTGTCAACTGTATTTGGCACAAACATGTTGCTGCGAAAAGTTCTAGCATAAAATACATGGTATGAAATTTTAATTCGTGACTGATATTGTATCCCGAAAATCATTATCTGGAAATATTCTTTCAATATGACAAACTTTGGGATATGATGCGAATCATTGTAAAGAAAATGTCAATATTGTCTATTTGCAAAAAAATAATTAAGTGCATTTCTATTTGATAGCAATCAATATACACGATCACTGTTCAACTTAACTATTCTGTATTTCGATATAAACAAGGGCAGATAATTTCATGTATAATATATGTTACGTTTCGATAAAGTAAATATCCTTATCGATAGATAAATCGGATTATTCTTTTGAATATACATAATGACTAGTTGCTAATTACTCAAAATTGCGACAGAATGTGCGCGCATTGCATTGTGGATATTTGCCTGATCATCGTGATATCTGTGCAAACATAAGACCTTTCATTCTCGTAAGGTTGGGTCGGGAATCCGGGCACTTTATCACATTTGTACCTATAATAGACACTTGTATATTTATGTAGTTATTGGCGAGAGAGAAAATACGTATTTTGTAATTTAGTAAGAGTTTATAATTATTTTAATTTTCCTTTTGCATATCATAGTTTGTGCACCCACCAACACTGCAAATCTTAGGCATATCTTAAAATGTGTACATGTCCCCCACACGTTACTCAAGTCACTAGAACAAAGGCGGTTGTTTTCACCTCGACGGTCGTAACTATACATTGAAAATGCCCGGAGACGCCGCTAGAGGGCACTGGAATAACGTTTTCTCAAAATGTCAACCTCATTACATCTGGTACTTTCTCTGCTTTAATATGTAAAAATCCGACATTATTACTTCTGAATCTATTCATGGTTGAAAGGTCAAATGTATATAATTAGCGTACATGACATTGGGCCGTTTCTACAACTTATTCAGCGGAAAAAAACGAAAACCAAATTTTTCAAAACGCTGAAAAACTAAATAAATGAACATATACGCTCACCTACGTCTTCTTTTAAAATACTTTGGAGTTCTTTTTACGAGAATAATGTAAAATATTTGCGAATATTTGCGGAAACCCACAAATTACGTCTTTTTCAAAGGTCACCCATGCCAGCAAGAACGATAACTCTTTACGTACAAAATGTAAACAATTACAACAATACGACATAATTTAGATTACAAAACACACGAAAACTTATTTTGTATGACAAGGCAGACGTTTATAGCAAGGAATCGGATTATAGAGACGTATTGTCATTCACTATATCAAACTTATTACAAAATATGTGTACAATGTTTGTTGTGTAATATGTTTTCGATGTTAGAGACTCGACGGGAGTATCACCCACTGATTCAATGATACTATTGATAATATGTATGTGATTGTGATCACTGAGATATTATCAGAGACACTGGTATTAAAATGTTCATGTTTAGTAGAGACGGAAAATGTTTGATAGGAGGTATTGATATGAGCTATGTTGTCATTTAAATGATATAAATAAAATATTAAACGAAAGTCAGTAAGAATTTAATGGTAAATGATTTTTTTCACTCCATTAGTCATTATTATTAAATCTTTTTTATTTATTTAATAACAAGTTTCTGGTTAAGGCTCTAGATGATTTTCGCCGTTCTGTTTTAATGTATATTTGTAATCACCTTTAGTAAGAATGAAGTTTTATATAAAGATTATATATATACTTGTACTGCGGTTATTGATAGGAGAAGAGCGGATCAAAACGTATTTAGTGTATTCACCAATCCAAACACGCGTGACAAAAGGCAGTCACAGTCGTCCAATCGGAAGAGAGCAGTCTGTGACGTCACCTTCCCTATATAGAGGTACTAGCGTCTGCGACAGAGTTGTCAATGATGTCGGACACTAAGAAGACGGTAAATTGGGGTGAGTCAGTAGTGGAGACAACAAGTAATGGGACAGCAGTGACTACCAAAGTCATGACAAATCTACATCCAGAAGAAATTGATTTTAACTGGAATATTGTGGATTTTCTAACATCACAAGAATTTATTCCGAAATCTTCGTTACCTTCTGCTTCTTCTTATGTACATGTCGATGATTTTAAGCAGAGACAAAAATAAGAATTGGAGCGATTTTTACAACAACAGAAAGTAGAAGAACAAGCTTTTCTTATTCAACAGCGGGAAGAAGAAGCAAGAAGGAAACACCAGGAAGAAACAATAGCAGCAACAGAGAAGAAAGAAGACCAAGGACAGAAAGAGAATTGTGAAAATCAAACGGTCACGACGGTACTTTTAAATATTTTAGCAGAGTTAAGGAGTCTGAAACAAATGTATCAGACTTCTTTATCACGACCGAAGAGAAAAAGACCTTCTCGAGCTAAACAATCCAATCTAACTCTGACTACGTCTGCCATACCACCGTTAGTGATTACCAAATCATTGACAGGAACCACCAGTCCCGAAGTAGGCCTGGGCCGTTGCAAACGCTTAAGACAGCTGAAGATGGTTACTTCTCGTTTCTGAGTTTGCTTTGTTTTAAACAAACAAAACCCCAACGGTCCTTTTCAGGGCCACTCAAATTATTTCGAAAAGAAATACTATTTCAATTGCCTAATTCAATGAAAACTCAAAAGTCCTTTTTTATTTTTTTATACCCATGATGTACGTGTGAGTGAATGAATGTGTGAGTGTAGGTTCTTATTCTATAAAATCAAAACCAAGAGACACTTACGTTTTTTCTCTCTGGTGTATTCTGTTACAAACGTTACAGTCCAATATCACAACATAACATAACACAATACCACTTTAAAATGTTCATAGGTTTTTCTGTTCACTCTTTCTGTTTCTTTAATTTATTTACTGTCACATGTTTTTCTTTTTCTTTGTCCTCTTCACTTTCGTTTCGTCTTCTTTTCTTGTGTTTGTGAACTTTTCGGGGTTCTTCCTTGGGAGAGGGTACCTCTTCCTCCTCCTCCTGTTCAGAATTCCTCTCCACCAGCTCCTTCTGCTCTTGTTGTTTCTTCGGGCAGTTTGGAGACCAATGTCCTTTCTCTTTACAATAATAACAGGTATCTTGACTTTCGTCTCTATTGGTATCTTTTTTGTTTTTTTCACGATCTTGACATTCTGTAAACCAATGTCCTTTCTTCTTACAGATATAGCAAGAGAGCAGTCCGTCGGCTTGTCAGAAGAACTTTCGTATGACACCACGTTAAGCTCTGATCAGAAGTTCAACTTGTGTACGTTCTTCCATAGTTCTGGTCAGTATGAGAATAAAATGAATACTGAAAGGTTAGACACTGACCCTTTATATATGCACGGATTGGACATGAATATATAGGGGTCATGGTCTTTAAAATGTAGTCATTTGATTTTTTTGCAGACACGATGAAAAGACCGCATCATGTTGTGGAGAAAGGAGAAGACAGTAACAGACAGAAACGTAATGTATCGCCACGCACAGTAGCTGAAATCTTGGCTCATATTCATGCCACTGATTTTGAAGATGACATGAGCGAGCCTGAATCCACACCCAGACAATCGACGTCCAAACAAAGTTCACCACCCTTAGTAAACCCTGAAAATTACTATCACATTCGAGAGACGGAAAAGCGTTCCTTTCGAAAATTTAGAACAACGGCTTACACGTATGCAGTAAAGTTTAAACATTTCAAGTCCAATGTACATTTAGAGAATGCAGAAGGGTTCATTTACGAGGTGTGGGATTCTGTGAGAACTACACTGAAACAGCAATGTCAAGCCAAAGAAGACGATCGCTTGAGACTTTCTATTCATCACGATAATTTAAAGTCTCCCGTTTGGATCGAGTTTAGAATCAGAATTAACACCTTCCAAAGTCATCGACAAAATTCAAGATGTGCAACAATCCAACGATAAGTTTCACATCACTGATGGAAAATCCACACTGTTCATGACCCACTTGTCTCTTCCTCAGGGGACAGGATGCAAAAATGTGTTATTGGTGGACAACATTCGCAACACCAAAACAAGCCTCGTCCAAATTAACAATTCTCCAGACCAGATGTGTTTAGCCCGTACCATCGTCGTGGGACAAACGTATCCCAACAAGAACGTGATGGCAGAATGGAAAAGAGCCTGGAAAACTATTCAACGATCGGACCGAGCCAAACAACGAAGTGAAGCAGAACTGTTACAGCAAGCAGTGATATCCAAAGACACCCCTTGCGGTATTTCAGAAATGCAAAAATTGCAAGGTGTCTTGGCTCCACATTACACATTGAAAGTACACCCACAAGAAGTGCGTGGTTCTCTTCCACGATTTCAAAGACGGAAAATACATTCACGTCTATATCACGATGGTCATTTTGATACCATTACCAGTATTACTGCATTTCTGGGATACAGTTACTACTGTGAAAAATGTGACTACGGTTATAACAATCGAGAACAACATAAGGATTGTGGATCGAAATGTGAGGGATGTTTGGCCTCTCAACCCTGTTTGGACAAAGGACAAGTACGAGTGCATTGCCCTGTTTGTCAGCGCACTTTTGTCAGTCCTACCTGTTACCAACAACATTTGAAGATACAAGGTTCACAGCAGAAAAGTACTTGTCAACTGCTGAGATTGTGCCCTACTTGTGGACAAGGCATATGTACCAGTAATGCCAAGATTCACGTTTGCCGAGGTAAAAAACGCTGTCACATTTCTCGCCAAATCGTTTACAAGGATATCGGCTATCCTTCCTGGTGCCACACTCCCGAAGACCGAAAGATATTCAAAGAAAAATATCGGCAGCAGGAAGGCATCACTTTAGACCACATCGAGAAAAACGAAGGAAGGCGATCGTTTGCCAAAGTGATGTTAAATTGCTTGTGGGGTAAAATGGCACAAGACGGAGTATTTGTCCGAACCTTCCCGCTACTTCCAGATGATTCACGACAAAACCAAATACATGAAACACGTGGACGTCATTCTTAGTCAATTACGAAGAAGAACTAGACTTTGTAGAAGCCGACAAATTTTGAAATGCCATCATTGCAGCTTACGTGACAGCCCACGCTCGCTTAAAATTGTACGAAGTGTTAGAACTGTTAGGAGACTGTGTGTTGTGTTTTGACACGGACAGTTGCATCTACATTCATCGACCGAACCAGTGTAACCCTTCTATCGAAGGAGACCGTTTAGAAGCCTGGACCGATGAACATCCCGACGACAAGATTCTATGTTTTGCAAGTAGCAGTCCTAAAAATTACGGCTACGAATACAGAAACCCACAAGGAGAAATGTACACCGAATGTAAAGTGAAAGGATTGACTCTCAATTATCGCATCAGTCGAGTGGTGAACTTTAACGTGCTTCAAGAAGCCTTACAGTCTGGACAGGATAAAACTTTTAAAGTGACCACCCACGAACTGCACAAGATTATCCGTTTACCCACACACCAAATCGTCAGCCGACCTTTGGAAAAAGTCTATCAAATCATGTACCAGAAAAGAGTACGACTTCCCAATCACTTCACTCTACCGTACGGTCACTTCGAGATTGGGCAGCATATAAAAAGGGACATTGTCTAAGACCAATAGTTCATTTGTAACTACAACGACCAAGCGAAAGAAGATGAAGCCATTTAAACAGGCATCATTCAAATTTGGGAATTCTCAAGTGGAGTGAGATGCTAAAACTTGCGATTGTAGTGATGCCAGACGCTGCGACCTTAGCGATTCAGCAGGATATCGTGGAACATTGTTATGACTTCTACCCCTTTATCTACCATTTAAAAGTGATGCTGTGCGTGTTAAACGTTATGGATGCGAAAGCGGTGCCACACGTTATCGTCGACTCATAGGAATTTCACCATACCTGCATCGAACTGAAGTGAGGAGAGTCGAATATTCGTTCCCTGCAAGCTTGCCTGAATACTTCACTTTAAAAGTCGATTCCAAACCTTCAAAGATAAATGGCCAAAATATCTGCCTGGACCAACTCCTGAAGAATTAGCCAGAGCCAGATTTTTCTACTTGGGCGAAGGGGGTAAAGTCAAGTGCTTCAGTTGTGGTGTGTCAATTTACGAGTGGGAACAGAAAGATTCCGCTTACCTGGAACATGCTCGATGGTCTCCGAATTGTCACTACCTACCTTTAGTGGGACCTAGTGATTGAATGTGACAATGCTGGTCAATGTCGTTTAACAAACCAGTTTGGGTTGGAAACAAACCTAGACCAATATATAAACCCTCTATAAAACATAATATTCAAGGATTAACACACGAATTACAAGAAAAGATCTACAAGGACGTTTGGCAGGGCCTTGCTAAAGAAACATTTTAATGGGTGACTGTAGAACTTTTGTGTCGTGAAATTCACAAGAGGAAAGTGACAAAATCAACCAACGTGTCAGATTTCTCTGGATCAAGTCTACCTTTCACAGATTCGAATTTAGTTCGTTTACATCTGAATATTTTTTGATCATCCTTGACCGTTACCCTGAATGGCAGTGGGACGAAATTACACGTTATATTAATCACTTTCGCTTTTGGAGAAGATTTTAAATCATTCTGTGCAGAATATACACTTATGGTCTTCGACATAAAAAAAGTATAAAATAGAACGACCATGCCACAACCTTTATCACTTGTGATCAAACAGATTCCGTGGAAGGATATCAATGAGAATATTCACACGGTGAAGGATTACGAACACTTATTACAAGAACTGTGTCCCATTACTTGGGGTCGACGTGTAGCGTGTGTTTTAGTGACATGCTTCCTGGGATTTCGTTTACCTGTCGATTCCTTGTGGACACTTTACGAACACTACCTATAAAAATGACATTATGTTGACTCCTTTAAATGTCCACGAGAAACTCATTCTGTTGAAAGCATTACGCTTTCATCTGGATACGTCTCGACCTCTACAGGAAAAAAAGATTCATCAACTTTTACGTACGGAAGTGGTGTACGAGGATGTGTGTGTAGCTGTGATTTACACCCTCACTGGACATATGTACGTGACTGGAAAAGTTGGGATTTTGAGGCTTGGACAAACGAAGCATCTCATTATGTCCAATCGATGTGTTCGTAAAATTCATCGTCGAGTGAAAAAAGTCACTTTTAAACCTGTGTTAGTGACAGTGCCAGAGGAAGAAAAAGAATCTGTCACCGAGGACAATCAGTCTGTTCAAGACAGGACTGTTATGGACATTCCCCCACAAAGACCCTTCCGAGAGGACACCTATGTGACTGTACCGCACGTAGAGACTATAAGAACATTACATACTACCTCTAGGACACCTTCGTTACCCAAACAATGTTGTACAGTGACTTGTTTATATGCCACTGTGATCGTTTCCATGTGTTTTTTTATTCCTGTACTTATCCATTTGGCTTTTATGTATTTTTGTCTTTCGTGTTGTTCCAATTTAAACATGCATTGAAAAAAACGTGTCTTGAAAAAAAGTATAAAAACCTCTTGTCTTGTCTGTTTTTGTGTCATTAGTGTCATACCCTACACAACTATGGCTAATTCTACTATTTCTACTCCTTCTTCCTCGACATTCAAAGTCATTGACGAACACTTAGATCATGCTAGTTGGGAAGCCTTGTATCTTCGTCATCCTTTTAACATATTAATTGCTGGACCGAGCGGTTCAGGCAAAAACGAATTTGTCAAACATTTGATTGAACATAATCATCATTTGTGGTGTTACAAAGAGTGGCAATCGGCAAACAGCCTCTTGCAAGAAAGTCAAGGTGATTCCATTGTGTTTGTGGAAGGCATTCCTAGAGAAGACGATGGAATCGTGTCTGACCCTAGTCAGACTCATTTGGTCATTTCTGACGACATGTTAGGAGAAGACGAAGAAGAAATTAAACTGTGGTTTACGCGTGGAGGGCATCATCGTAATGCCAGTGTCTTTACATTACACAAAATGTATTTAAACAAAGTAAAGCCCATGGTACCATTAGTCTCAATGCTCATTACGTGGTGCTGTTTAAAAGTCCTCGAGATAAATCGCAAGTGCAAATCTTAGCCAAACAGTTAGGAACACCTTGGCCGACTCATGCGTACGATGATGCCACTCAAACGCCACACGCCTATTTACTCGTGGATTTAAAACCCATTACCCCCGATTATTTGCGATGTCGTACCGATTTGTTTCACGAATGGTGTCAAGACGGAGTATCTGTCGTTTACACGTGCTAGTCGTCGACATAACAATATGAACCACTAAAAAAAAAAATCTATAAAAACCTCGGTCACTTTGACCTTGGCTCATACATCGTCAACATGACGTCCCTTCGGTCTCATCTTCCCATCAAATTGATTCGTGCCTTGTACTGTATCAGTCGCAAAACAAAATCCACAAATACGTGCTCACGTCTTAGAATCCAGTCTCAAAGAAGTCTCATGATGGTTTACGGTGACAGCACGTCAAATACTGCAAGGTATCATTCACATTCCACATCAAATCAAACGCTTTTATGACAGAAAAAAAAGTTGCCTTGACACAAATGTCCGATCCTCGCATCGACACTCAAATCAAAAAGCAAATCATATTGAAACCTGGAGGTAGTGTTTCTCTAGGAGGTGTCATGATTCGTTCCCTTTTAAAATGGGATCCCAATACTCCCAAAGTTCAACCCAAGAAAAAAAAGACCAACGAACCCCTGAGAAAAAGAACAATGCTGTCAAGACCAAAACACAGAAAAAAGAAAAGTCCACAGAAAAAAGCTGTCACCCGCAAAAGAAGCACTTCGACCAGGACGCAACCTTACCTTCGTAAACTACGACCTGCAGCACCAGTGACCACGTTTCCAGTAGCCTCAGGTGCTTCCACTTCTCCGTTGCGGGTGATGCCAGCCAAATCCAATTTCACACCCGTTCTTCACAAAGTACCTGCCCACAAAGTCAAAGTCCAAGAAAGATCTGACATGTTAAAGAGTTTACTGGATTGTCCAAACAAGAACTGTCCCGATTTAGTCTATTGCAAACCCCTTTATGACGTGTGTTACCTGTCATGAAGTTGATACGACGGAAAGATAATCAGTAGCGTCGTATTCCATTATAAAAAATGACCTGAGGACAACAACGTGAATCAGTATTTTCTGTGCCACTTCTGAACACTCAATGATGCTTCCTCAAAAACGTGCACACCACAACCCTCGTCGTTCTGCTGTCTTAAAAGGAAAAGGAAAAAGACAATCTCATCATCCTACAAAACGCTTAAAACCAAACATCGACGTCATCCCTTCAAAAGACGTAGACCTTTAAAGAGAAAGAAGAGTCACCAAAAAGGAGGTTACTGTGGCAATTTTGGAAAACACATCGTTACCTTTTAGACGAAGCGGTAGTTCCCCAAAAAAAAAGATAAAAGAAGGTGTGTACCAAGTCATTGACGTCAGTGGTATTGTGGAACGAACAAGCAAAGATGTCACCTCGCAGGAAACATTCTTATTCACACCACAAAGGAAAGAAAAGGAAAAGACTACCTCCTCGTTTAGTCAAACACGGAGACGTGTTGTCCGTCGTGTCCAAAGCCTCTCCACCCATGCGAAAACAAATCATTAAAACGGCCTCCAAAGATGTCATCGATACCATGTGCGAATGTTGTTTGAATGTCCTGAAAGGCACGATACCTTTTTCTCCACACCAGAAAAAATACTTAGCCAAACATCGACACGTTTTTCGTCAAATGGTCCAAAAGAAAATATCCGTTCGTCAAAAGAAAAAGATGTTGGTGCAACGCGGAGGATTTTTCCCTTTCTTCTTCCTGTGTTGGGAGTATTAGCGAAAGCTGGCATGGGTGTATTGCCAGGTTTGGTACAAGGGCTGGCACGAGGGATATCCCAAAGTGCATCCTTCCAGAAGATAAAAGGAACCTATGGAGCACCACGATCACAGACGTAACCTTTGGAAGCCCATAGAAGGACGAAAACTGACTTTAGTCCCTTACAAACGATGGATGGAATACCATCGTTGGCAAAAACAACGTACCCCCCCCCATTTACCACCCAATCCTGATTTGACCGAGATGTCCCAATTACAACACGAATTGCAATCCTTGATGCATCGCCACGATTTGTCCGAAACCGAAAAATCGCAAAAGAACGGTCAACTCTTGCAACGACTGCAACTCTTTCATCGAAAAGCTGTGGAACAAACAGCTCTACCCACTCTGACTGATTTGAAGGCTCTGATGAATAGTCCGTCGCTCTCACAATCTACAGTAGTCAAAACAGACGTCACTCCACCATTACCGAAGGAAGAAGAACCCCGTGATATCTTTCAAACACCAACCGCCACTCCCATTCCGAGTAAGATTGCAGCTTCCTTGTGGACCCCTTCCCCCACTCCCCCACGAGAAGAACTCAAAACTGTGTGGCTTGAAAGATGATGGCCACTCCTCCTTCGACAGATGTGAAAAAGAAAGAAAAGAAACCAGAAGTGAGATAAGAAAAGAAGACCAAAGCTATCCCATTACCACCTCCACCACTACCACCACCACCAGTACCCTCGACGTCGACTCCTGTGGCACATCGGACACTTAAAACCGTTTCCAAACAACCCCCATTTCGTCCCACCCAAAGCAGTATCATCGAAGAGTTGGTGCTTTATTAACAAAACCATGGAGAAGGTATTAGCCAACATTTACTGCGATCCAGCCCGCCCTGCAGGTTACGGAGACATTCAGAAATTATATCGTGCTGCAAAAACTCGCCTGAAAAGCTCCATTTGCCTGAAGTACAACGATGGTTACAAAAACAAGCTACATACGCTTTACACAAACCCATTCGACGAAAATTTCACAGACGTCGCACTCAAGTGGAAGGCATCGATCATCAATAGCAAGCCGATTTAGCCGATGTCTCTCATTTAGCCACCTACAGTCCTGGCTACAAATATTTGTTTTGTGTCATCGACGTCTTTTCTAAATTTGCCTGGGTCGTACCATTGACATCTAAATCGAGCGGAGAGTTAGTACGAGCTTTGCAACTGGTGTTGAAACAAAATGGTTGTCACCCTCTTCGATGGCAAACCGACAAAGGCACCGAATTTCTGAACCAAGCTTTCCAACGAGAATTAAAGAAACGTGACATTCAGTTTTTTGGCACCGAAAATCCTGAAAACAAAGCCAGTATCGTGGAACGTTTTCAACGTACCTTGAAAAAACGCATGTGGAAATATTTTACGCACCAACACACTCTCAAGTACAACGACGTCTTACCGCACTTAGTCCAAGCCTACAATCAATCTTACCATAGAAGCATTGGACGCACCCCCACAAGATGTGACACCTGACAACGAAGTGACTGTTTTTGAGCGTCTGTTTGGTACGTCCCGGACGATGGCTGTCCCCAAGAAAGGTGGAGGAGTGTTAACCCCTGGAGATTGGGTTCGCATTGGCAAAACCAAGCGCACTTTCGACAAAGGTTACTTACCCAACTGGACCACCGAATTGTTTCGTGTTACTGGACAAGTGCGTGATGGTCATCCTACCGTCTATAAATTGGAAGACATGAACGGAGAAGTATTTAAAGGAACGTTTTACTTGCTTGAGTTACAGCGTGTCACCAAAAATGAAGACGACGTGTACGACACTGAAAGCATTCTCGAACGAAGAACCCGTAAAGTATAAAAACGTCGAGTCAAAGAAGTCAAAGTACGTTGGAAAGAATATCCTCCTAGTTTTGATTCTTGGACTGACGCGTCGCAAGTCATCTACTATAAAAAGAAGTGACCATCATGTCCTTTAATACAGCTTCAGCGACCACAGTGACTACTCCTTCACCCAGTTCTTCTCTGCAAGATTTACAAAAGCAACCCTCGTGGGTGTGGTGTGGAGAACGTGTCCCTAAAACTCAAATCGTCTTTTTCTGTCAAATCTTTGTGGTGTATTGTGTCATCGGTGCAGCTATTGCTAATCTGAGTTTGCAACAAAGAGACAAACAATTGTGGACCATTTTACTCAGCAGTTGCATCGGTTATCTTCTTCCTAATTCTTCCCTGAAATACTCTTACAATGGGAACAACAGTAACAATATTGGGAGTCTTGCGTCCAACGTTAGTCATTCTTCTAACAGTCATCCTTCCTACCACAATCCTATTTTAGACACTCCTTTAACCTTGAGTGACTCCTCGGACAGAAGAACGTTGGAATTATGAACAACACTATTAAACAATTTACTTAACGTTACCCAGTGACAGTTCCAAGGAGGTGTTTCCTAACAACACGTTGTGCTGTTACACGGCTAAATTACCTCAAACCATTCATTTGAATCAAGATGCTCTTTGGGAAGTGGCTTTAGTGGAAATGATACACCCGACACAAATCAAAAACATCGTCGAAAATCAAAACACTTTCAAAGTACTAGTGTATGACGAGCAATTGCAAAAGCCTTAGACGAACGAGGCATCAATGGCAGTGACACAAAGAAAACAGAGGACCCACAAACTAAAGGTACCACCTATGTGTTCACCATTCCTGCTGGTTATTATTTTAGTGGTCAACATTTAGTGACTACACTTGCTACCAGGTTCAATACTTTGGTAAAGCGATGGAGAAAACCAAAAAAAAGTGTTACCTTTGAGTACCATAAAGTGGCTCGTCGCCTAATGATGAAATTTTTAGAGGATAAAATGATGGCCATTAGATTTTGTCCTGAATTGTATGACCCAAGGATGGTGGTCAAGAAAAATGAAATACCACCCATAACCACTAACTCGGATTTTGCGAAATATTTTCGATTCCCTGTAGAAATGAACCAAGGACTCGACTTGATTTTTGTGTACTCCGATGTGATGGAGTACAACGTGGTAGGACACACCTCTGTACCGTTACTGCGTGTCATTCCTTTCAAAGTGGATTCTGCCGCCGCCGCTGACGAGTAAGGTGGAAATACCTATCACGTTCATCTCAAATTTGTACATTCTGATTATTTGCTCGTCAGTAAATCGTATTTCGACAGTGTCAACATTTCTATAAAAGGAGAACTGGGACAAAATATTCCATTTACCAAAGGGAAAGTCATAGTGAAACTCCATTTTCAAAACCGATTCTCAAAGAACTGAAAAGTGATGTATCCTGTGAACCGAGGAGTCGCTTGACAACGAGGACATGGTTTAAGAGACATGTTTAAATCAGCCTTTCGTTCCGTGGTCCCTGTTTTGAAACTGATGGTGACACGAGGATTGCACGCCTTAAAAGATGCCATATTGACTCACGGCAAAGATTTTCTTCACAATGTCCTCATGGACAAACAAAACCCCAAAGAAGCTTTTTTTGAGAGCAGGCAAAACTGTCTTGCTTGGAGTCTCATCTCAGAAGAAGCCGTGTTACATCAGTGGTTACATCAGTGGTATAAATACTTGCGTGATGATTCCTCTCCTCCATTGTTTGCTCGAGAAATTGATCGCATCGAAGCTCTCTTGGCACAGAGTAAGGAGACGAAGCAAACAAACAGTTACTTGACAGACCTTTTCAAGCAAAATGTCTGTATTGAATTGATGACTTATCATCACCTGTTAAGAAGAAAAAAAACAAGGTCACAAAAACATGGATACCTTGGAACTTTATTATCTTTTGATACGGCTGATTGGAATCCTGTTGTGTGTGCTAAAGATGAACTACCTCATCGCAAACCTCAAGAGAATCAAGCTTATGTCATCAACACAGATGACAGTCATCTTCCAGGAACTCATTGGGTAGCTGTCTACTTTCCTCAAGAGGGTTGTGTGGAGTATTTTGATTCGTATGGATTGCCTCCTTTGGAGACGATATCATTGACTTTATGAGAAGAAATGCCCAGACGACACGATTCAATAATATGAAATTACAAGGCACAGATTCTATGGTGTGTGAACAATATTATGTCTATTTTCTGCATCATCGCAGTCTTGGATATTCTTTAGAACATTTAGTGACTTCTTTTGATTGTCATTCGTCTCAAAAGGATGACAAAGTAGATCGATGGTTTTGTGACCATTATGGCTATCTGTTGTCTTTAGCTAGGAAACGTAGTGTACATCAATGTCCCAATGACTTTCAACAGTGGAAATCTCAATTTAATTCACAACGTTGTCAACCATGTCAAAGATAATGTATTGGTGCTATTGAAGAAAAAAAAATGTTTGTTATTTGAAGAAAAAAGTGTTTGTTATTCGATAAAAATGTTTGTTATTTGAAACAAATATGTGTGGATTACAAAATGTTTGTTAGTTGATAAAAGTTGTGTTTTGTGAGTTGTTTGTTATTTGAATAAAAATGTTGTTTTGAAACCAATGCGTCTGTCGTTTGTTTAACATTTTTATTAATATAGATGCTCTTTGACTTCTTTCTATTCCTTACATCAAACTATCCAAACGTTTCCAACCCTAATTCGTAGAGGGGTGTTTTGTATCGCGTCCGCGCTTGAACCATATAAATTAGGGATAGTCTCCAGTCTGACCATCCATTGTTTGACTTATCCTCTTACGAAGATGTGCTCAAGACTAGCCAAGCTGAACGAAGCTTACGTCACTCTGCATCGTATCAGACACAATCTGATGCCAAAGCCTGAAGAGATAGAGAATGTTTGAATGCTGCAAGTAACGGAAGACCTCATAGAACTCTTTAGAGAGGAAAATCAAAAAGACAAAGAAGAATGGACTGAGAAGTATAGACTTCAGAAAAAGCAGAGAGAACAGCAGCAGCATCAGCAACAGCAACAACAGCACCAGGAACCAGACAGAAGTTTTGTCGACTGTCGTGTCGACACGAAAGAGTTCTCTTTCTCTTTCTGAAGAAGCAAACCCTATCCTGTTGCCAGACGAGGACGCAATCTTAGACGATAAAAGATTGTCATCCCTCCTCGTGCACACAAAAACACAGCACTTTTCAGGGCTACCTAATTATCTCGAAAAGAATTAATAATTCAATTTGCTAATGGTATGTGAGGAAGTAAGAAAAAAAATAGAAGTGAGTCACACTTAATCACAGTCTCTTTTTACTTTTGTTTGAAGTGCGTCTATAAGCACGACGTATTTTACAAATAACTTGTTAAATTTATAATGTATGTGAGTAAAGTAAAAAAGTGAGTGTTTTCTTTTAAGTCCGAGTGTTTTGGTGATGATAGGGATAATGTAAGTTTTTTTTAATCGTAGGGGGTGTTTTCCTTCACGTCCGCGCTTGTGCCATATATAAAAAAGCACTCGTCAGTCTGGCTACCTATCGTTGTCACATCGACAAAAAGAAGATGAGTAGACTCAAAAAACTTAGGGAGCTTCAGATGCACCTGGAGAATGCTAGACGTCTCCTGGACAAGCTGGCTATGGAAGCCTTAGAAGAACAGGCCAGAATCGAAGAAGAAGAGAAGGAGAGAAAAAAAAATAAGAGGAGGACAAGAGAAGACCAATCTTGCCTCACCTCATGATGGTTAAAGTCTGGTGAAACCTGAGGTGAGGATGACTCCACCACCAGGATCAGCTCACCAACCACAGCCACAGCCCCGGTCGCAACAACCACAACCCCAGCGCAACAACCACAACTTCATCCACGGTTGCGGTATAGAGGAAGACGTGAACAGGCTTTCACTATCCCTCAAACGGAAGATTGGGATAGTGAAGCCACTCAAGCTTCCTCTGCACTCCCAATCACAAGAGTCAAATTGGAGAATGATTGGAGTAGGAGATGTGTGTGCGGGGCTAGATCTGGGAGGTGTCAGCATTAGCCAGGTGTATTTAAAAAAAACAGCCCTTCTCAGGGCTAACCAAATGTTTAGAAAAGAGACTGTTCAAATTGCCAATGGGTATGAGAGAGGAGTATTGTGATTATAAACACTGACTCTTTTTTGGATGGTAGATGGTGTGATATTGGATAGTAAATTATGTGGTTTGGTTTGGCTGCTTACCTTAGACTTAATAAATCTGATATGGAGAACAGGTCGCATCCCCACACTATGGAAGCGAACCATAATCATAGCCATCCCAAAACCAGGCAAAGACCCTACTAATGTAACCTAGGGACCTATTTCGCTAACAAACACAATCTGTAAGGTAATGGAAACAATGGTCAACAATAGATTAAAACACCACCTAGAACAAAATCAACTACTGACTGAAACCCAAAGTGGATTTAGGAATAAACGATCTACACTTGATCAATTAATCCGTCTGGAAGCCAACATCAAATTAGCATTTAATGCCAAAAGGAAAAGAGATAGACATCTAATAGCAATATTTCTAGACCTAGAGAAAGCCTTCCACCTAGTCTGGACCAATGGCCTATCTCTCAACTCAACCAATTTGGCATAACAGGAAGAATGCACCGCTGGATAGCAAACATCCTTACGGGAAGAACTTTTAAAACCAGAGTAAGAGAGGCATTGTCCCAAACATATACACTGGGTAATGGAACCCCACAAGGAAGTGTGATTGGCCCAACCCTATTCAATCTAATGGTCAAAAATATAACCAACTATCTCAAAAATTGCCCAGTTGATTTGTCACAATTTGCCAATGACAGTAGTATCTGGAAAGCAGGAAACCCCAATAGTCAAAAGAACATCACTCAAATTCAGAAAGGACTAGACATCATCGGCACATGGGCCAACAACTGGGGTTTCAAAATATCCCAAATAAAAACAGTTGCCATGCTCTTCTCCCCAACTAACAAACGACCTAAATACCCTAAACTATATATACAGAATCAGCCCATCCAATTCCAAAACGAGACCCACTTCCTGGGAATGCTACTAAATGAAACAATCAACTGGAAACCACACATACAACAAACTATTCAAAAATGTCAAAAAGATCTAAACATACTTAAAAACATCAAAGGTACTACATGGGGAGCTGATCAGCAAAGTATGCTAATGATCTACAAATCTTTAATCCGAGCTCAGATAGACTATGGCTGCCAGTCTATTCCTCAGCCAACAAGGAAACACTTAGACAACTAGACAGCATCCAATATAGAGCACTTAGACTCTGCACCGGTGCATTACCGAACACCTCCCTGGAAGAACTACAAATCCTCGCATGTGAACCACCATTACAACTGAGAAGAGAAGAACACATACTTAGATACGCCTGTAGAATCTCAATACATAAGAAGATCAATCCCACCAGAAACATAATAAGTAAATGTCAAACCACCTTTAGCTCAAGACTGGTACCATATCCTACAGCAGCTAACAAAATACACACACTCTGCAAAGAACTCAATCAAATATAACTCCAAGCAGAACAACTACTTATCAAGGACCCCACACCTTGGAGAAATAACCAACCTAACATCAACCTAACAGCACTCCAACTGGTACATAAGCTTGACAATCCCAATATCACATTAACACAAGTACAAAGCCTCGTCAACAACAACTATGATGGATATGTAAAAATCTATACTGACGGCTCAAAATCTAAAGAACTACATTGAACGGCTGCAGCGGTAGTGATCCCAGAACATCAGATCACATTTACGACAAGACTACCAGATGACTGTTCCATATATACCGCGGAATTATGGGCCATCAACCGAGCCTTAAAATGGATAGTAACACAAAATCAAAAACAATACGTCATCATAACAGACTCACTTAGTGTACTTGAAAGTATTGAGACAGGTAATTCCAAAAGTAGTCAAAACTTGCTAGAGGACACTATGCTGACCATCAGGGAAGCAGATAAATCACACCAAACCATACACTTCTTGTGGGTGCCATCTCACATCAATTTGTCTGGAAATGAAAAAGCAGACCAAGCAGCAAAAAGCAGTCTGATGAAAGACCAAATTGAACCCGTACAGTACAACACTCAGGAACTATATAGTCAAGTCAGGGACAGAATTAATAATAAATGGCAACAACAATGGGAAAACTCCACAAAGGGTGGACATCTATACCAACTACAAAAAGAGGTCACTAGAACCCAACGTTTACCAAACAGCCTGGCAGCCATTGATATTAAAATCATCAACAGAATCAGAACAGGTAAACACTACTAAATGGCAGCTTTATGAAACATATAAGTACAGGACCCATGCCGGATAAATGTCCACACTCCAGAAATTGAAACATTGGAACATGTATTCAACATATGTCACAAATACCATCGACAACGTACCGTCCTACAACTACAACAAAGAAAACTTGACTCATTTACATCATTCCCCCAAATTCTAGATAAAAGGTATAACAAAAACGTAAATACTACCTATATAAATATACTTAATCACCTAAAATCAATAGGCATAAAACACAAAATATAAATATCAAAACCATGAAATAAATAAATAACATAAACATAGCCATAGAGTTAATATTTATCAATCAAGGGGCCAGAGCAGATAATAACATCGCTAGCTCAAAAGCAGACCCACGTAACAATGCCTGAAATAAACAGACAATAAATAAATATTATAACTACCAAATAAATAAATAATTGACGAGGCTATATCGGTTAAAGGGGCCAGAGCGGATAGTAATACCGCTAGCTTAAAAAAGCAGAACCACTTAACATTACCCTGAAATAAATATATAAAATAAAAGAGAAAAGGGGAAAGGAAGGGAAAGGGGGGATTATAATATAAACATTGTAATGCGAGGAAAAAAGGAAGAAAGGGAAGAAAGGAAAGAAAGAGAAGGGGAAAAAAAGAGAACATTACACTAAGTAGTGGCACAATGTAGGTACAGTAAAACCAGTCAACCGACAAGTGGCAAGATAAGTGTGATGAGATCACCGGGATCAAATAGTGATAGCTCAAGGAAACATAACACCAGCCAACGGACAAGAAAAAGTAAAAGGAAAGGGAAAAGAAGGATGTAAGAAGGAAAAAGAAAGAAAGAAGGATGAAGGGAGTAGGAAGAAAGTGGGAAAGAGAAAAGGGAAAAGAAGAAAAAAGAAGAAGGAAGAAATGAAATAACACCAAACACACACCACTCCAACTCTAATTTTTTGTATTTTTTTTATTTTTTATTTTTTTTTTAATTAATTTTTTTTTAATTTTTTTTTATTTTTTCCCAGGGTTCTAATTTGGTACGAGAATCCTTTTCGAACAATCTCTTTCTCGAAATCTAGCTTGATCAATTTTGACCACCGCTCAAAATTAACAAGCTAAAATACCTAACAGTGACTACACTCATTTATGTCGCTAAGACATTTTAGCAATTAAATTTGTTAAGGACCTACAACATGTACACTATGTACTAGAAATATTTATTGATAGGAAAGAAGAAAAATTCTATGACTATATGGATTTGATATAATTGCACAGGTGGCTTACACATTATTGGTATTTGTTCTGCCTTTCTGCTTTGCCGTGACCCGACATGTTACTCTAAGGCGAGACTGCCATTTAACGCGGGTGCCTGGGAGACTGCGACAACACAGCCTAGTGTAGTCAAAGTTACCTTTGGTCCCGACCAATTAAATAGCCCGACCCTCGGGCATTAACTGGTCGCGAAAGCACATAGTTGCGCATGCGACCTTAATTCATATAAAAAAAAATATTAGAACCATTCCACGGAATAACTATAAAAGATGGTGACAGCATCAACTTTATTCAACAATTTAAGACACAGCTATTTCTGGATATTAAATGGGGAATATGTAGTGGAAAAACTACATAATGAATGGAAGTTTACGAACAGCCTGGACATTGCAAAAATACTAAAAATAGCCAGGGAGCTCTTAGAAGGAATGCTAGAAGAAGAAGCCGAAAAGTTACGAGGCTGCATTAACCCACCCTATGTCAGAGTGGGGACATTGAAGAAAGTGATAGATATTGTCGAAAACGTAAAGTGCTTTTTGGATAATATATTGACAGAGTGGCCCCATGTCCAAATTGGTTTGGACCAGCTCAAGAAAACTGAAGAACTGACGAGAAAGGAGCTATTAGAAGAAGTGAAGAAGATAAAAGATAACTGGAGTAAGGAGAGAAAGGACAATGAAAAGAAAATAAAGAAAGAGGAATTTGAAAGTTTAAATAACAATTGGATAAAGATACAAGAGAAGTTTAGAGCTATGGGACATCCTGACTGGATTCCCGAGGACGAAAAGAAGGACAAAAAGGGAATCATTATTACAATCAAAAGGTGGATGAACAACGGAAGAAAATAAAAGAAGAAGAAGTATCCAAAGGCCCTTTTCAGGGCCATTCATATGCCTCGAAAAGATATTAGCTTTCTTTGCCTCTATTTCTCTTGTAGCTACACAGTTCCAAATACAAATAATATTTCCCATGTTCGATTTCCCTTGTCGCTATATAGACCCACTCTGTTCAACTTCCCTTGTCGCTAGATACACCCCAATTGTTTCCATGTTAAATTCCCCTTGTCGCTAGATAGGCCCACCATGTTAAATTCCTCTTGTCGTTAGATAGGCCCACCATGTTAAATTCTCCTTGTCGCTAGACGTGCCCACCATGCCTTGTCGCCAGACGTGAACAAGCTCTTTTTGACTGGATTTCCCATTTCTCGCTAGGGTGCCCCATATTACTACTTATCTATCTATCTATCTATCTATCTATCTATCTATCTATCTATCTATCTATATATATATATATATATATATATATATATATATATATATATATATATATATATATATATATCCTATTCCGCCGGGATTACTGGGAGTTATAAATAAAAACAAATAAAAAAGGCATTGTACACATTAGTTTGCACACGGCATTACATTACTTCAGCCAAATTTGCGCAGAGGCAGAGTTGATTTAAACAAGCCATGTAAACTTCTCAGTCCACACTGCCATCCTCAAGTTGGATGCACTATGGACAGAACAAGGTAAGCACACTTGTTCAGTAATACAGTTGACTCATCGGCCGCATTAACCATTTGATGCTTTAGATTAAATATAATTGATCAAGCAGTGACCTAAATATTTTTAAATTTTCTCTAATTGGCCCATCCTACGTTTTTCCATCTAAGTGGCTTCAAGGATGGTATTTTTTAATCTCTTTATATACCTACTGTCTTTTCTCGGGCTTAATTCACGATCCAAATAATTGATTGTAAATGCGCTTTTTAAATCGAAAGCATGCCAATTCATGCTAAACATTTAAGGTCAACCACGTTAAAGAACCATCGACCTTCGCGAAACACTTTTCGAACTTCTCGAATCACGCGGTCTAGAGCTGATCAGTAATCCCGGTGTTTGTTATAAATACTCTATTTATAGACGGGAAATTCCCTGGGGATTTGCAAATAAATAAATCGATCGATATAGACGCAGACTATAATCACAACAACTTGTATATATATATATATATATATATTTATACCACATACATTAAAAATAACATGGCATTTAAAGTGTTGGTATAAAGCAAATCTATATACCAATACTATTGGTATATCAAATAGTGATCCGCCCATAGCGCAATAATACGAATATATAAACATTCTTTCTACCGTAGGCCTATAGCTCTATGAAGAATTTCTACTCATTCATTAATCATAAAAATGACATGAAATTAACGACACAAATATTAATAGTCCCTGTTTTCTAAATATTAAAATGGTACACAATTTCATCGGAATCCTGTCCTTTTCCTCTCCCCCTCTCATGCAAAATAAGCACAAATCTAGAGTGAGAGAGAAATATATTGCGCTGGACGAAAACATTAAAGCTGAACATGTACCAAGTAACCCACAGTACTCTGTTTCCTCGTAAACCTATGCTTACGCTTTCCTTGGGATTTATCTATAGTATTCATAATATCAATGATACATAGTTGCAATCGTCAGACGACACACAATTCATACATGTTAAATTTGTCGGTTACGATGCGCACACACTGTATTGTGTTTTAAGCCTTTGTTGTTGTTTCTGAAACACGTTTTAATCGAGTATTATTAATTAAATATAAAACTGTCCAAATGGTCGCCAGCCCCCCCCCCCTCCCCTCTTGATCAAAAATACACGAATATACAAGCGTTGTGGATTTTTGCTTGTGTCACATACGACGATGTCTCTGGACCTATCAATGATGGCAATGTTAGTCAAGACGTACACACAGAGAGAGAGAGAGAGAGAGAGAGAGAGAGAGAGAGAGAGAGAGAGAGAGAGAGAGAGAGAGAGAGAGAGAGAGAGATGTTTAGTCTGTAGAATCGCTAATTAAATCAAAATGATGACTTAGTTGAACTGTCAATATATTAAAATATTTTAATTACCTCTTGTTGGTTCGTGATTCCAATTCGTTTATATTCCACGCGAATTTCCATACGACAGTAGGTCAATGACAGTACATGCATAGTCTATAATAAGATCACCGTGTTTGCAGTGCACTACTTTCTTCATTAAAAAAAAACAACACAACAACATATTTTATGTTTAAATAATGCGTGTGTCTTATATTGATTTAATAAATGTTAATAAAAAAAGAAAATGAAAAAGAAAACAATCAACTTATCAATTTGAATATGTGATTGTGAATAACAAGAAAAATCGTAGAACTAGATTTTGTTGCAGACAGCCACTTGGTTGTGAGGAGGTCATTTACTCGGCCAATATATCAGGAGCACATCGTAACTCCAACTTGCAAATATTTGTATTTGTATGTGATATAAATAAAATATATGTATAGTATGTACGCTGTATCATTGATATACCACTCGTTGTATAAATTTTTCATTAAAAGGAAACTCGGGCAAGCCTCGTTTCCTTTTAATGAAAAATTTATACATCTCGTGGTATATCATTGATACAGCGTACATACTATACATATATTCTATATATATATATATATATATATATATTCTTGTTATTGTAGGGTTTAATGCCATTTCGAAGTTCAAGATACGCTTTATATGGCGGTCAGTATTAATGGTGGAGGACGAACCCAGGAACACCTCCAAAGAACCAACAACCAAGACAACTGGCAAGCTTCTTACATACCCATATTGGCCGAATTCGAGACTCGAACCCACACAGACAGAGGTGCGATGGCAGTAATTCAAAACGGAGCGCGCTTTAGACCAATCAGCATCTCTGGGCCCACAAATATGCATATATGAGTTTAGGACTTGGATGCCTAAACTTAATTTGCTATGAGCCTCCTTTAACTTGTCAGGGGATAAAACAATATTCTCATGTTTTGATTAAGTATTGCTATCGATAAAATATAGACCAGTTTGTCCTTACTGGTGTGATCTGTATGTAATGAATTTTTATATTATTCAGGTGGATGCAGCACCAACTTTGTTCATCAAAATTATCCTTTGCATCCAAGGCCAAATAATTCGATCAGGAGCTTACATATCTTGGAGCAAAATTATTTCAATAGACGTCAACATTTCAGTACTTTAGCATTACACGATGTCACTGCTACATGTATTCTCTATCTGTATAAATGTAACAGCGTACATATTTTATATGTGCGTATATTCAAAATTGTAATTATCTATCCCTACTAATCGACAAACATAGGTACTCGAAGTTTTTATCTATCTATTCATCTGACTATATATACACATTAATAAAAATTTAAACAATCGATTATAATCTATTGCCAAAATCAACAGGTATATTGTTTTCCAATTTTAGGCTCGATCTCAGCCAAAGAAACATCTTGTAATTAAACCGATCGAAAGAACAACATGGCTACAGTCGTTCAAGTTGAAGATGCAAACGTTGAAAATATTGACTTCACACTGCTTCAGAAGACATTCAATACAAATTTTCTGCTTTTAAAATGGAAGAATGAAACTAAGGTTTATGTGATATTAAATTTATTAGAAGTTTCAGCATCTTCTATAAAAGAAATGTTTTATGAAGTTTCTAGTGACTATTTCGTTAAACATCAAACACAGTTTAATGTTTTCTTAAGTTTGGACACACATACTTTTGTTTGCCATCAAGATAAATTGCACACGATGGTACAATTGCTGCATAAAAGGATAAGTGAAAATCTGTACGTAACTGCGTTTATGCGTTTCAATAGGGACAGTTTATCGTTCAAAACTGAGAAGAGAAACAAAAACGATGATGCAAAATGTCAGCTCTTCGCTGTAAAACTTTTTAATGAAATGCAACGCTGTAAACACATATGTGGTACTGACAAATATATTAGCGATAAATCGGTGTGTAGCGCGGACTCAACCAACAGAAAGAACAAAACATGCTCATTATACCAACTAGATGACAGTCTTTATAGCAGGAAAAAGAAAACACACCCACCTCGCAAATTCAAAGACAATCAGATGTTTTTAAAACCTAGATGCAGTGTGGTGGACGTAATTCGTAAATATGAAGACATCGAATCTTTCGACTTCGCTGCTGTTTCTGGTGATCGTCGCACACTGAAAGTCAATCAGACTTGTTCGCTTCTTGTCAACCATATGACCCCCGACTTATCTTCTGTTCCAGAGTTTGGTCAAGCGAATGGTGGTACAGAAATACCATCTCCAAGGTCTGCAAGTAATATACAATCACGTTCTCATGTGGACGAACTGCATTCAAATGATTCTACGAATTCTCATTATGGGAACAACCATGTCCCAAGGGACCTTGAGGAATATGAACATTCATCGAACTTAGGACAAGCTATTAGCCACGATGGGACATCTAGAAATATATTAGCTTTCGATGTGTCACAGAACGATTCCAGGAGTGAAGATTGTATTGACGGAAGTAGTTACAATCATACTGGACAGTGTCATTTTAGTGGAGTAAATTTCGACACTGACTTCAGATTGCCCCCACCAGCTGTAGTACAGCAATTCCCAATGGGACATATAGGGGGCAGCACCTCCGGCCAGCAACAGCAGTACCAGCAACAAAATAAAGAGACGAATTTTTCTGGCAAGTATTATGGCTGACAATAACTTTTTATATGAAACACCGGTGTAAATGTAACTATTAACTTCATTATTAATGTATATAATCTACGTTGTTTGCAAATCTAGATTGTATGATACATTTAAACATACCGTAACAACACATTTCGAACCAAACGAGCAGCCTTACTACTTATTGTCTTTTTCTGGTTTCTAGAACTGTCCTTTTCAATGAAAACTGTTATCTACGACCAATATTTGCATGTCTAGTTTTAATATTTCTAAAGTAAACTGAACAAATAAAACAGCAACTCTTGTGTACATGTGTTGAAGAGATGTATTATTGCTATTATCGTAGACAGTGAACTATATCACATGTGTTACTTGATAGCAGACACCGATTTTTTTCAGTTATGGTGGCCATGTTACTAATAAACTCCCGTTTGATTCAAAACGCGAACAAGATGAATGTTTGCACTCCCCTCAGCGACAATCGGGTTAGCAATTATAAATTGATGATTTTAAAAAAAAATATCCTTAGTGCCTTTTGTTTGTAAAATCTGTTGGGGGTTCATACAAATGGGAGAGAGTGCGAATACTATAGCATCACTTTTCAAGGCATATACCTTGTCCTTTGATAAATTTACTAGTAGTTTTAGAATGAACACAGGAACTCATTTTCTGTTATTTTCATTCAGAACTTGCCAGACACCAGGCTATTCCTCAGCAACGAAACGGAAATGACTTAGTTCGCGATCTCGGACGAGTCCGATCGCCAGAGTATGCTGATCTCACCGTGCGCCTGGGCACATTTACACGATGGCCCTCAGACATTGCACAAACTTCAGCCAAAGTAGCAGAGGCGGGGTTCTTTTACACAGGTGTGTATGAAATAGAATTGGTTTGCTCTTCAAATCATTCAACAATCTTCTAGCAACTTCACCTACGAATCTAAACACTAGTCAAACAGGTAGTGAAAGCGAAAACACTTCACAGGGCAGTTCAGAATATTTATAAGTCAAATGTACCGAAATACAAACATTAGAATTTAAAAGCATTGCTTTTACTGTTAAATATAATTTACACTTGTCTCAGACGCTGAGTAGGTGCGTTCCTTTTAGACATCAATAACGTTTAGCTGACAAAGTTGTTTAACTTCCATTTTATTTTTAAAAAATCTTTGGTATCATGTCCATGTGGTACGAATAAGTTTCAAAATGTCGTCAATTCATACAAGGCGAAGATAATAATTATAGGTCGAGGACTTAATTTTGGTACAACAGTATAGTTTCTCTTCAAAAGGTACCATACTTGTATGTAGATTAGCACCTTGCGGGACTTTTTTCCTCCGCAAAGCATTATGGGAAAAGTAAATGTGTAAGTACGCATCTTTATTACAAAGGGTCATACGTAGTGTAGGAATGTGATCTTATTGCTTATCTTTATTAACAGCCATCTATGAACTATAGTGTGAATGTTTACTAAGCGCATTTGCTTACCTAATTTGAAGGGAAGGACCACTTTAACATTTACAACATTTAGGAGGCACTTATATGTATATGGTATTTCCCAAAATAGAGCAACTGTTTGTTGACCGTTTGTTTTAATTTTGATAATCTAGTTTCGAAGACGACTTTCCCAAATAGACGGCTATTTTTCCATGTGTTACCGAGTCCGCTTTAATTATGTCTTGCTTTGGACATCCTTACTGCATCTGTCTAGGGTATGAAGCATTAGTCATACGAATTTACTGGATATGATATGTATATAGTGAATGTGAGATTTCCAAGATATGTAATGGGCTATTATATCCTTTTGACTTGCATTTATATACACAGTTGACTCATTAATAAAAATGTCAACCATTGTCGGTACATTGATACTCGCCCGTTGATAAAAACCCGGGTAATAAAATGAGCTGTAGGGTACCCGTTTACAGTATACAAGTTTTCTGCCAGTGCTTGTACAGGCATCATGTTTGTTTACATATTGACAATTCTTTCAATTAAGCCACAAGTACATGCGTTTGTATCGTGCCAAGCAGAGGTCTACATCTTCCTGTAAATAATCGACCTTAATTCCAAAGTTTGTTTTCGAGCTGCGAATGCGGTAGAGTGGCAAGTAACAAGGTGGCTTTTTGATCTACTGCACAACTGTCATGTGATTAATTGCAAACTTGAATAAATTTCTTTTGTTTTAAAAATCAAAGTGTTTCTTACAAAGCTCAAACTCTGTTTCCAAATTATCATGCGTGTATAACACCATAGCCATGACTAGAGACTAAGACGATATTTATGATGACTAGATCACAATGATTTACTATGCTACAATGGAAGAGTTCTGAACTTTATCCGAAACAGAGGTTACTGTACCAGAATGATGTTTATTTTCCAGCAGTTTTCCAGATTTTAAGGAGACATTGACAAATTTCAGGCATAAATTTTAAAGTCTGATACGTTGATTAAGGATACAATACTGCAGTTGAAGGCACGTGTGCAAAACTGTTAATTACTAGGCTTGACCATGGCTACTGAAGTAATATGATGATCGCTGTAACATCGTTCACTGCACAGAAGCAGCAAAACAATAACTTAATTTCTGTATAAAAAAGTTTTAGTTTAGTCTTTTAATACCAAATTCCAGGACAAGATATGACAAAAGTAATTCTCAAGTAGGTTTCCACAATATTTTTGTTGAACGCGTATTCCGGTAGGATTCCACAAACACTTAAAAATCTGGAGTTCGCAGAAACAGACACGAAGGATACATTCTTGAACTTGTACCAGAATCAGCAGAGGGGGCGAACAGACCAACTTGTAGAGTCGTCGATTCGGCAAACTGAGGCTTCCTCGAGAAGCGTTAAAAAAAGCGTCGATTTGGCTAACCAACGCTTGTTCGAAGACGCCATGGTCGTTGGCATTCGCCCCCTCTGTTGCTATGGGTTAACCGAATATTTTATCAAGTCCGATACGATATCGCGTCCGAGGATCTGATAAATTTATCGTCACAAATCCGTGTGGGATTGACTGAGCGTGACTAAAGAAATTTCTAAATCGATCATGATCCATATCACCGCCACACCAAGTTTGCCAAATATTTCGTAGTGTATGAGTATCAACTCCGTTAAACACACACAATAAATTGCAGTTATCTCTGATCACCTTCGGAATTTGAGTGTACCGTTGAGTGACGTCGGTGTTTTTACGCCTGCCTCTGGAAAAATATCCTAGCAGGATTCTTTTGATTGTCTAACATCACATCATCATATACGATTAAGTTGTTAATACTTCCATTGATATCATCAATGCTCAATGCTTCTTCGATATCGGTTATAAATTCAATAATACCTTCGTCGTTGATTTCTATTGCTTTCTCGTTAGCATCATTTAACACTTCATAGCATCGTTGATCGTCTACACTCGGGGCGACCAAATACAACTTGTCCCATTTCATCCATCTCGTTATCAAATTTAGTAGCAGCTGTATCTTGCCGCTTCCAGATGGTCCGATTATAATCGCGCGAATAGAATTCGGCAACATCGCATGGTGTTTAATAGGTTCTCGTCGTCGGGTAGCTGAATAATCAATTACATTCATGGTATTATAAATATATTATGGATCTATATTGTGTGAAGTGTAAAGCACGTACTGGCACAGATGACTTGACGACGATTACAACTAAAAATAACCGATCAGCACTGTCTGGTAAGTGTGTACAATGTAGTACAAAAAATTTAGATTTGTTTCCCTTGATAAGGATTTTTTAAAAAAAAAACGAGGAGGTGATATTGCAGCCAAATTAGTAAAACTCCCAGGAACACCATGGGCGAAGTATCCGGGAGAAAAACATCTTCCCGGGTATAGTTATTGTGGACCAGGGACTAGACTCGATATTAGACTCGATGATCAAAACCAATCTCGACTGGGTGAATATCCAATAAACGCCATTGATAAGGCGTGTCATGCTCATGATGTTGCTTATAAAAACAGTAATCTGCAACACAGACATCTCTCAGATGTAAAATTAATTCATGCGTTGGATTCTATCACCGATAAATCCTTCAAAGAAAAATTGGGTTCATGGTTAGTAAAATCGGCTATGAAAGGTAAATTGATGTTAGGTGCCGGTAATTAATAATAACATGGAATCTATTTATTATTCTCCGAAAGGATACTGGAGGGGTACGGCAGCAATTGGTAAACTCGCTAGCTCAGCAGCGGTGAAATATACCACTGCAGCGAATTGGTTATCCAAACAGGCGATATGGCAAATTTATCTACCACCGCCTAAACAAATTAACTACTCGCATTTTGATGTGACCTTTCCTAATGAGGTTCAGCAGATATATTATTTCTGCCGCATGATGGTGGTTACAAATACGCGCTCACTGTAGTTGATGTTGCGAGTCGATACAAACAAGCAGAGCCGTTAAAAACAAAATCATCAACTGAAGTGGCTTCTGCGTTTGAAAAGATTTATCGAAGGGGTCCTCTGCGCTGGCCAAATCTATTACAAGTTGATCCTGGCAAGGAATTTCATGGCGCGGTTCTATCAATGATGAAGAATCATAATACCGCGTTACGACGAGGGCATACTGCACTACATCGCGATCAGGCAATTGTTGAACGATTTACTCGCACACTTGCTGAGCGGTTATTTGGATATCAACACGCGAAGGAGTTTATTCAGGATAAACGATCTCGTGTATGGGTCAAGAGATTACCAGGCGTAATTATAGCGCTGAATAATGAGATTACTAGAACGATTAATATGAAACCTAACAACGCCATTAAAAAGAAGTCTATACCAGTACAACCGCAAAAAGATTTTTCAAAACAACCAATACTCGGTAATGTCACTGTGAGATATTTATACGAACCAGGAGAGCTCGAAGGTGGCAAAAAGAGAGCTACTGATCCTATTTGGAGTATTACCGCGCATAAAATGTCTAGTAGAACACGATCCACGGGTAGACCAGCAATCTATAAATTGGACTCAACTGCTCCTCAGCGAGGATTTACTCGTGAACAACTGCAAGTGATACCCGAGGCCACTCAATTACCGCCGCTTGGTCTTAACTAGCACCTCTTCGTCTGTTGCATTCAAGACAAGTCAGCATCACGTTATCGTTGGTATGACCATTACTGCTATTCTTTCTGTCTACGGTAAATTGGCGAGAATCTTTTTCCGACCAACACCAACACATTATACAATTGCAACTCTCGCAGTGATTATTCTGTTGTTGTTTCAGCGTAATTATTAATTCGGCATCAATATCAAATTCTGTGTTATTTTTTTTATCCTGTTGTTTATAACCAGATAGTTTTTTCTGATTATATCATCGCTGACAGTATCATTGATTGTAGTGTCATGATCATCTAAAACAACCAGTTTTCAGAAGCTGATTTATTCTTCGTACTCTAGATAAACTAAATACGACCACTCGATGTGATTATCTATAATCCAAACAATTGTATCTGATATACTCAATCCCTGTGAAGAATGTATTGTTGCTGAGTAACCTAGCGTCCATGGGGATTTATCAGCGCGCAATGCATCTTCGACGACATTGATATCAACCGACACAATATCATTTAACACTAAATTCTGCTTTTCACACTGCCCTGGAATATCAACTTCAATATTTTGTTTTCGTGTATCCGAAGGCCTATAACACAGCGGTGTTGGAAGTGTTGCAAATTTTTCTTTATGCAATTCAAATAACTTCATCTGAAGTGTGTCTCTGACTATTTTTCTACTTGCCACTATCAAATCGTTTTGTCTCCACGTTTCCCAGAAGTCATTTAATGGTGTCTCTGAAATTATTTGAAGCGCTATTTCACATCGGATTCTATCCGGTTATAATCTGATTAGTTTTTTAAACTCGCGTAATTGTTCATCAAGCACTCTATGATCAGTATTAATTTCTTCATAATAGTCTACGATATACTTCAGCCAATTATGTGGGGATAAGCCGACAAATGGTGGTGATTGGCCATGATCGCCGCACATTGTTACTTTTGTATTCGCTAACAATTACCAATCGAGAAATCTTTGTAATACATCTAATGACACCGTGCATATCTCATCCCAAATAATAACTTCAGGAATAAATTTCTCGCCCATTCGTTCAGGAGTCCATTCGTCACCTTTCCATCGAAAGAAACTGTGATAAGTGCTTGCATTAATTCCCCGTTGTTTCATCTCTCTGGCAAGTCTGTGTGTTGGTGTTGGTACAATCATGTTTGATTTCCCACAAAATAATTCAATCGCGCGAGTCTTCTTTCCTGACCCACCACAGCCGTTTAAATAAACTGTTTTATATCTGCATATTGGATCAGATATCTGCGGTGCATTAGATAGTTCGGATATCTGATTATTTTTCAAGTATTTATCTTCAATCGTAACATCTGCTGATTTGGAATAATCACGCAGCATTTCCTTTTTAATTCTCCATGATCCCAAACTTTCGTCAGAATTAGGGAATTTGGCCACTGCGTTGCTGTGTTTCATGTCTATGTAAAATGAATCAGTGGCTACTCTAACTGCGGTGTCGGGAAATCTATTTATCATCGGAAGTAAATTGATAGAAGCATAAACCAGCATAGATGCCCTCAAATGTGTATACTGAAGACTGTATCCATCGTTGTAAGTAACAATTGTACCCAATTTGGTTCCATCAGACAAGAAAGCGTCTTTACGATCAACATATATACCCTTAGATGTTATATCCGCGATAATAAAATCGTATTCAAAGCTATCTATAATCAACCGTGAAGAATATCTTGTATTGTCGTATTTGCCACCCTGAGTGAATTTACCGATTATTCTTCTACCAAGATCTTTTGCGTCTTTGTTTCTAACTTCAAATAACTGTTTGGACCAATTCATGATATATTCTTCGTCGAGATCGGGAAATTGTTTTTTGTTTTCATATATTATACTATCTAGATTGGGTTGCTTAACTGACAATCAGTGATATCAGCATGCTACAATCAATCATATATCGTAATAACACTATTGGCATCCAGTGTTTTTCAGACATACGTCTGCCAATCCAGACATAACAGCACGGATGAAGTCCTGTAGCTAATTCAAATGATACCACACGAGCGAATCCGGTTAAATCAAAATCAGGCAGTGGCCCATTAATAGCAACGCGGGCCATCTCATGGGTGGGATGTCCAAATCGCTTGAAGTATTCAGCGCATTCTCCGTACCCGAGAAAACTCCCTGGATAACACGCAACCATGTCAACCGAAATGATGTTTTCGGGTTTATATTTTGTGTTCCATAGCCTGGAGGCATGGCCATATTCAATACAACTTGATCTGACATCTGTGAGAAACTCACCTCGCGTTGGTTTCCACGTGTTTTTCTTTCTCGCGAAGTGAGCTGCAACCGACGGAAGTGTAAAGCAATTTGTTAATAATTGTTCGTCGTATTCTGTTGAGAAATCACTAGCTAGTTTTTTATTTTATCATGTAGAGGCTTAGTGCGGTATAATTCTCCATTGGGTCTTACAAATTGATCGAATCTACCCTCGGAGTTTTCAAAACTATGAAGTAACCACACTGACACAGGATCGTTTTTACTCAATTAGCAAATAAAATCAAATAATTTCTCCTCGTAGAATTCTGGAGAGAATTCCGTGAGTATATATTTTATTGTTCTATGCCGCGGAAATATTGTTACTGTAGATGTCCATGCGTGTTCGTTATGATCAATAATTTTGATTGGAGCTCCTCTCGATTTATATTTCTTTTCGTATAATATCTCGCCTGTTATTGTCGTTACCGATATTGGAAATTTTAGTATTCGTTCTAACTCTGTCACATTTTGAATTGTTGCCCAGTGCTCCTTCACTGTTAGCCCCCACTCGTTTATTTTTTTTTTGCGTCTTAGATCAGTCAGTTTGTTTCCACGCAACGCATTTGTGAAGTGTTCTATTATTCGTTCTGCTACACAATTACGCGACTATAGTTTCATGGGTTTTAATTTTTCAGTACTCGGTTTATCATTTAACGGATATATCCCATAAACAACTGCTGTTACAGGATAGGATCTCTCGTAGTACGGTTTGTCAATTCCAGTCAGAATTCCCGGTTTGGAATCTTGACTCACAACGACGGTTCTTTTATCCTTCAAGATTGGTTCAAATTTATCTCTGATAATCCAATCTCCCGTGTCTGAACGAATAATGAATTTTACTCTAAAAAATATCTTTTTCGCCCCAGATGTGAAATTATCACTGCTGCGCTTTCATCATTCATGGTAGCATCAACGCTATCATCAAACTGAAATGTTGACTAACAATGAGATGCTCCATCACGCTTGAATTCATTAAAACAATCACGGATTTTACCTATCATGGTTCTATCACCTATTAGATTCTTTGGTGCTATGGAGACTCTATCGAGATTGAATTTAGCATTTTTCCAAGGCGTAATTTTCGATAATCTCTCGAACTCCTTCATGCTATAATTAAACAAGTATTGAATTAGAGAATTTATATATAATGAATCATTGCAAATGGCTTATGATTGGATCAGTAACCCCGTGTAACAAATCATGCAGAAAGGAGTTCTGTGGGTATCATATGCAAAGCGTTCGACGCGGAAGCCTTGGTCCAGTCGCTTGCATAAGATGTGGGGTAGGAGTGAGAGGAAAATCACAGTTGTGTCTCGGTTGTGGTGGCAAACGATACAGAGAGTTGAAGCGTTATTATGATAAGAGAGCTAAAAACTCCATTAAGAATTGCATCAATGACTGTGTCAGCGTCCCCGACCGAGTCATAAGAACACCCCAAGACTACATTGATAGATTCTCAAGAAATGTAATAAGTCAACCAAACAATGAATTAGACAAACAATAGTATATTATATACATGAACCAAGAATTCCGACCACACCCTGTGATCACAAACTATGAGGCGTCCCGTGATGGTATTATCAGAAACCGTAGACTGAAGAAGCCAGTCGGTTTTATGAATAATATGGGGTATTTGATGTTTACTGCTGAAGGGAAAATAATCACAGTATCGCATACGAGTGTTTTCATGGATTCATCGAAGATGGTTTTGTTATCGATCACATAAATGGTATTAAGACTGATAATTTTTTATCAAATCTACGAGCTGTTATGCCGAGTGAAAATAATGTGTTTGGGAAAACTGTAAAATTCTTGAAAAATGCGAAACCTGTAAAATCTTTTAATACAACAACTAACGAACAAATTGTATTCCAATATATGTCCGAAGCCTCTAGATATTTTGATATTTGTAGAGCCTCGGTACGATATGTTGCAGAGGGAATAACCCGATCTGCGATTTCCCATAAAAACGGACAAAGGATTCAATTTTCATATGTCTAACTAGATTTCATTTTGTACTATTCTATATGGTATTAAGGGAGATAACTCGTCCGGGTATATGTCGGCTTATGAAAGAGTTACAGATCTCAAAAGTTTTTTTTTGAAACACTGTCATCTGATTTCCGATTGGCTGTTATAATTGTCATGATTCTCAGCGGAGATAATCAATTATCTGTTTTTGTAAGAAAACGAATCAAATACGCAGTGTTTACAAACAATTATATTCTTTTTCTTAGTGTTTTTTTTTTCAAGTATTGTCTTGCTTAAATGCTGTTAATAATCATTATTAAACACATGAAAGATATAGCGATCGCACACCTTTGTGTTCGGCTTTCATGTATTACCAGCTTATATACTATATCGTCTGTTATATTATTGGGCTTTAGCGTCGAAAATCATACGTGAACTAATCATACAACCCACACACTATCCACGGTGTGTGCATACCTTTTGTATCCATACAACCTGGGATTTTATCTGGGTTGTATGAATTGGTCACGTATGAATGTAGACCCGCCCATCATCCATCCATCAATTCATTTCATCCATCATTCATTTCATCCATTATCAATTCATTTCATCCACCAATTCATTGATTGTAAATACCACGCCATTGACATCATTTATTATATATACATGTATATACAGCCATCAATTCATTCATTGTAAATACCACACCATTGACGTCATTATTGTGTATATACATGTATATATAATCCATTCATTGTATGTGTCATTGTATTGTATTGTATTGTATTGTATTGTATTGTATTGTATTGTATTGTATTGTATTGTATTGCATTGTATATATGTAAGACGCCCTTCCCCCTAAGCATATCTTCCTTGGTTTCTAACCCGTTATTTAACGAGTTAGGTCCCTTATGGGGGAATATGCTTTGTGGTATATGATTATGGACGTCAAAATAAACAGTAATGTAGATTTAGCATTCCATCACATTCGGGTAACCGCATATGGTAATTCAGAATGAATTATCGGCCAAAAGACACTGTCATAGGGTCACATCTCAAAGAGAGAAAAAAATACTCATTGCATATAACCATCTACCATTCACTGTATATAGCCATCTACATAACCATCTACCATTCATTGTATATACCATAAACAACAGAAAAAATTCTCACTGTATTTTACCATCCATTGTATATACCATAAACAACAGAAAAAATACTCACTGTATATAACCATCTACCACTCATGGTATATACCATAAACAACAGAAAAAAATACTCACTGTATATAACCATCTACATAACCATCTACCATGCATTGTATATACCATAAACAACAGAAAAAATACTCTCAAAGAAAGAACCCTATGAAAGATATAAAGGCCTAATAAGGGACCCAATGAATGAATAACCGCTCATCGCGATTACTGTTTATTTTTGAAAAATATATCAATGTATTTTTGTATTAGAAATATATTATATAATTATATATGAACTCTGAAGATATTGATGAGATTATAAATGAAATTTCAAATCTAAAATCTCTAAAAAAATACAATTGTCAGATGGTTTAAACTGTGATAGAATCCTCTCTGATTATCAAGATATTAATTTCGCTTCTATATGTAATAAATATCTATTACCAAAAAAGTATGCATTAATTAAAAGAATCCAGAATTCTATCCGTGACTCCCTTATATTATATAACAATATTAGTGTGTTTGTCCCGTTATTTACCATCGTAGAAAGGGTTAGAAGAGAACTAGGCCAACAAAATGAGATCAAACGGCAGGTCAATGCAAAAATTAGAAATATACGAGCGTTAATAAATGAACATGAAAATTCCTCGCTGGATAACGACCAAGTGATTGCATGAATTGCTTTGTTTTCCTTACCCCCGGTTGTATAATTAACGATTTGACATGTATAGCGCGTTAGTAAAATTCTCGCTATAAATACTTGACTGCATGTGAACAGATGTTGCAGATACAATGGAAAAGGTATAACTGTAAAGGTAATCAATACCGGCTTTGATCAATAAACACGTTGCTACGAGGAAGTAAATTGCGTATAGTGAAACTGAAAAATATTTTAGTGAGTGGTTTTTTGTCATTTTTGAGTAATTTTTCATTGATGCTTATCTATTTTTTTACCTATCTGAGTTGGGTCAAATGGTCAATTCTTTCTAAATGAATCAATTAGACTCTTTCCATTTGAAAGTTTCGATTTATGATGACAAAATCACTGCATAATACATTAATTGGAAATTGCATTACTGTTTTAATAATGGTAAACGAAGCTTTAACAACTAAATTAGCGAGGGAAAGATTAGCGTATTGAAGATTAGCGTATAACTCAAATAGAAAGTATATTCCCGTGCGCAATTCAGTCCGAGAAAAACTTCAAGCTAGACAAAATCTTCAAACCGATTTTTCTGTAGGATCTGAACAGTTGTTTAGACCAATTACTATAGCAACGAAAGGGGTAATATCAGCCACTGAGCGAGCTATATGGGGGGATGTCCCCGGGATGTACCCGAGGAGGGGAAACCACCAAGAAAAGAAAAGCCTCTTATTGGTGAACTTGAAAAAATAGCAACGGAAACTGAAAAAATAGCAAGAAGATCCAAACAAAAAAATCTGTAAAAGAAGAACAAGGGGGTAAAATAGAACGAAAAAATCTTGACCCTAAAAAGATATTTAAAAGTGGTGCGATAAATGATATTAAAGATTTTAAAATTGATAAAAAGTTTGCTCAATTTATCGTTGATTCATTTCCAAAGGGTCAACGAGAACAATATATGAATGAAGGATATGAAGACGCTATAACTAATAAGAAGGATTGGATAAAAAAATTATTTTTGGCAAAAATTGGTAAGTCCTCACTACCACCAAACGATGAAGTATTTAAGAGATTTAAAAAGTTGATAACTCAAATAGAAAACCCACCGATACCAGTTCCACCTTTTATATCCCATCCCCTCCAGCAAATATCAGAAGCTGATTCTGAAAAAGGTGCAACTGGTAAAAAAGGAGATGGATATCAAAAGGCTTTTTCAGGTAGTGGTTTAGTTAGTTGTCCTGGTAATGTTCTTGGTGATATAGCACGATTAGAGGTTCTCATCGGAGGGAAACGAGCTGGAAATAACTCACCGGAAATAATTAATGAAGCAGCTGATATCTGCAGGCGGTTATTTCAAGGCGGTATCATGGATATCAAAACGTATTGAGATTTCATTGACGAGTTAGTTGAGCATCATGGTTATCAAAGTGATTAATCACCATGACTGAAAATCCTACGAATTTTTCATCACCACATTAGATACATATCATTTAAATAAGATGATCATACACTACAACCATGATAAACCAACCAGCGTCTATGTAGTAAACTCGCGGTTTCTTGTTTATAGAGCGTACTATGGTGATGGTCTCGGTGATACAATTGCAGGGTTATTTGCGAGAATGGCTCCAAAGGTGGCGTCGCTAGCAAAACAGTTATCAATGAAGGCCATTGATATTATTCGTGATAAGGGTATTAGCGCTGTTGGAGATCTTGCGGGAAAGCTGCGAAGGAGAAACTAACAGCGCTAGTTCGACGGCGAATAAAACCACAATTGGGACCACTACCATCTACAGCGGAGATGCCTGCAAGTGTTAGTAAAATAATAAATAACGCAGTTGATCAGAAACTAGCATCACTGGCGACATCGTTGACCGCAAGTGACCAAGATAATATAACCGCAAATATGATAGCGAGAAGCGGCAAACTAAAAACCAAGGCGGGGTCGACGCCGATGATTTAGATCTACGAATATATAATAAAATGTTCAAACGGTCACCTGATACAGCGTTTGATATGAACGCCCCAGTGCTCAAGGACGATTCTGTACGTGATTATCAATTTTATGCTTATCACGAAATACAACCGGATCTTCGATCAAGAATTAAACTTCAAGTTCATGATACCAGTAAATACTTTCTACCCGCTGAAGCGTTTATTGAAGAAGAAGGAGAACTTGTAACAAATGTCGCAGCTCATACATCATACGCAGATAATGCAACTGTTCGAGTGGGTTTTGTTAATAATGGGATCATGGCGTTATTTTGTAGCGCTAGATATCTCATTGATGGAAAAGAAATTGAAACCATTGAGAATGATGTTGATATTGCTACAACAATATTAGGGTTAGCAAGATATTCTGACGATTATACAAGATCGGCGGGTCCATCTATGATGTTTGCTAAGGATATTAATGATCACGCTGATCATATCTCGCATATTAAATTATTAACACCGCGAGCTACTGCAACTGATGCACAACCCGATACCTCTGAATACAGACCTAAACCAGGAGCACCACCAGATAATATTGATATTGTTAGAGGCGTTAATCCTGATTACAACTTAGGATATGCAACTCGCGTAGCAATGTTAAAAGGAGAACGTCGACGATTCTCATGCGCGATTCCACTACATCACATATTTGGATTTTGTAGAAATGTCCGAAAAGTTATCTATGGAGCAAAGCATACGGTAGTACTCGCGCGAAAGGGTACTGATAATGGTGCAATTTGGCGAGGTGTTGGTGTTTCTGAAGGTAAAGTTAGATTATTTAAACTATCACTATGGATGCCAGTGTTGACTACATCAATCACCACAGAGGAGCGATTACTATCATTTATGGACCAAGGAGGAAAGTCGTTGCTGAGTTGGTTATCAGTGAGTACAGATACTATAGATTCTGATATTAACGGTACATTTACATGGCACCTGGCAGCGCGACAAGGCATTTCAAGTCCGCGTCATATATTTATTGCGCTACAGGATAGAACGCGATTAGATAATCAAAAACGCAGCCATATGATATTTGATCAGTTAGGCGTTAAAGAAGTCTCGCTGAGAATAAACGGCCAACAGGAACCATCCGAGGATATACAACTTGATTACGAAAACAACTATATTGCACGCGTATATCATCGGTTGTTGTCATATATGGCACGCAATCAAAATGTTGATACTGGTTTACAAATATCATAGTTAGATTTTAAAAAATTATATCCGATCTATTACTTTTCGTTGGAACATCTTGATTTAACAAGACAGTCCGTCGTTGATATACACTTTAGAGCTCGTATAACCCCTGCTGGTGTTAATTTCAGAGCGGTTGCTGTCATTCTCAGTGATAAATCAATGCTACTCGAAGGTGTCGGTGGACGAATGGGAGTAATAGACGCACCAGTAGAAAACATGTAGTGTAACAATGAGATCAATCTGTTATTGTATAATGCCATATGATGTTATTAGTGTTACGCTAACTCCAAATCAAATAAAGAAACTACAATCATCAGCAACTGAAAAATTTGGAACTACAATCACGTTGAAACCCAATCAGATATCCAGCGGGGCGAAATAAATTATCGTTGAAAACTAATCAAACAAAACGTTTCAATGTCGTGTCTAAAAATAAAAAAGGAATTCGAATTAAACTCTCTGCGGCTGCTATTGCCAATTTGAAAAAACACTGCGGTATATTTCCGTTGTTAGTTGCGTTACCAGCGTTGATTGCGGCAGCAACACCAGCGGTGGCTAAAGTGGCGGCGTTAGGAGCCGTTGGTACCGCAGCAGCAATGGCACTAAAGAAAGCAACTGGGAAGGGATATAAAAAAAGAAGGGAAAGGGTCTAAGACTACCAGGAACCCAGTATTCATGGTACAGTGGAAAAGGCCTGAAACTAGGACCTGTTTATTAACTCAGAAATCTTCGATTGTGGAATCTTCGATTCCTATGTCAAATTTTGATTTACTCGAGGCCCCTAAAAAACTTGCGATTAAAAACTTCAGAGGTGTCTTTATGAAAGATCAGTTGCCGACACAACCAAACAACGCTGCAACCGGCATCATTAATCTCGACAACAGCACCGGACCCGGAACCCACTGGGTTGCATACGTGATTGATCCACGTGTAATCGTTTATTTCGATTCGTATTGATTAGCGCCGCCTAAAGAATTCATGCGTTATATAAACCGCTTAAAAACTCCTCGTTGGTATTCTACGCTACCAACACAACAAATGAATGACCCACCAATATGTGGCAGCGAAGTATTAAATGTACTCAACGCTATTTCAACATCTAGAAAACCACCACATGTTGTCGTAAATGAATATACTAGCAGTCGCTGGTAACGACAAAGTCGTCAACGAAGAGATTTTAGAGAAATAATTAGTTTTACAATAACATGATTGATATTTGGGGGAGATCTTTATCAGCGCTGAAGAAACCAACCGAAGAAATATCTGCAACCGGCGATATAAAAAAAATAATTGAAAATGAAATAGCTGAGATGTTGAACTTAGCAAGTGTTGATCCTAATGAAATAGGGTGTATTTCAAGATCGTCAGGGTAAATTGAAAACTAGTGATGATATTTTAGTTAAACGGGGTAAACTAAAACCGGGTGTACTCGTTTCGACGATTACAGATAATTTAAAAACTCTCAACGATGAGTTAAAATTCATACTAAGTTTTTTGGGTGATCCAGCGACAACATCACCGAATTTATCATTAATAAAAATCTCTATGGACAATATAAAGACTGTCAATGACGAATTAAAATCAATTATGGCTTTTTTCGGCGAACCAGCGGTGATATCACCGAATTTACCATCAAAAAAAAAGATCCATGGATAGACTAATTGAGCTTGATTATAAAATTGATCAATTTGAAAACAAATATGAGAAGCATGAAAAAGATTTTAATGTACTTCGAAATAAAGTTGTTAAAGAATTTTTTTGGAAATCCACCGACGGTCACAATGAAACTAGCAGATATAAAAAATTCTCTAGATGAAATAGCCGCGATTAATCGGCAAATAGAAACTATCAACACCGATATTAAAACGACCAATGATATTAACAAGGATGATATACCGAAGATGATAAAAATACTTGAAAAAACAAATATTCCTCATGAGAGAACCAATAACGTAGTATACACAATTCAACACGGATCATTTGCGTGGACACCATCCACTAACACGCTAAGTATCACCGCAACCGTCAAAGGTATTTATCGATTAACACTAGTGACGCCAACTCAATTTAATATTTCGTCAACAAGTTCATCTGGGGTCAATAATACGATATCAACGATCATCGACAAGAATACAACTGAACAATTCACGATGACATCTACTGATAAAAATTTGGCTAGGGTTTCAGTAACATGGTATGTGGAATTCGTAGCGGATTTAAATAAACAACTAAATTAAAATCGTAAACGATTTGAAAATATAATGACATCACCGACGATACCTTCAGTGTCTCAATACCGCTATGATCAGGTTAGAGAATTTCAAACTAAACTCAAAGCACTGATTGAGGAGTATCAAACAAAAATATAAAAAAAATACCGACGAAGAATCACCGCAATTGATGTTACTGTGTACTCTGTGAGTGGTGTAATCATTGGAGCTGGTATAATACTATCCTCGGTGACAATGATTGCTCCGATAGCTGTTCCAATTTGTATATCAGCGGCGACAACAATTGCGGGAATTATTTCAATTATAACAACAAAAAAAATATCATCATGCAGCCAGCGTAAACTGCAAGATTACATAATTAAATTTCATGTTGTATCAACTGCGTACTCACAATTATCCTCGTTGATATCGTCGTCACTCGATGATACATTTATATCAGATAGTGAGTTCTCAGCGATGGTAAGTATTTATGATTCCGCGATATCAAAATTAGAAATACAACATGAATATAATACCAATGACAGCACCGCAAGAACTACTTCAACGAATAGTAAAAAATACCGAACCAATTCAACAAATAACGGAAAATACCACACCGGTGAAGACCAGCATGATATCAATAATCTCAACGAATCCTGAATTAAGTGTGAATTTCACTATTCCGATTCCCGTGAAGGAAATCGCGTTAGCGAAACAAATAGTTGGCCTAATGTTAGGTTGGTAGCATTTGGTGGTCAACAACCGAATAATTCCTTGGCGTTTGCGAGTAAAAATCGCGAAGACGGAACTCCAGACTGGAACGTTGTTTCGCTACCATCAGGGTCGTACCAAATCGAACAAATCAATGCTGAATTCAAAGATATTTCGCTGTTGTTAATATCTCTTAAATCCGGTACTCTCACCCGAGATGAATTTATCAGCGTCGTAGAAACATGTAATAAAATCATCAATGACATGGAAACATTTCATTCGCAAATTATTCAAGAGGTATTAGGTGACAGTAATCCTAAAACGAGCTAGAGTGTATAATATACGCGTAGAAGATCTTCCCACGCTCAAACTACACGGATATAATATCTCAAAGCTACAAAAATCTCTCAATGATGCCATCGATGAAGGTTTCAAAAAATCCACGATGCATGGAAAAAAACAGCACCACAACCACAAACAACAATTCTCAAATATAATAGGGACCCAGACGGAGGCGGCAGGCATATTGCCTCGCTAAACGTAAATATATCCTCGGTGATAGCATTGAATTTAATATGTGATGTTATCGAAGGAAGCTATCAAATAAATCTCGAGCGATCAAATCTGTTTGCCCCCTCTGCTGCTCCAGATGCCATTAAGCGGTAAACTTTATAGGATTCTGTGCATTTTGTTTAAAATATAGTCTTCAAGTTTGTTCACTTTAATACAATTTCTCTTTCATCAGCCATCTTGAATATCTTGACATAGGGTTTTCACCGGAAATCCATTTTGAAAATCACATGAATTTGCCTGTTTCATAATCTGACTGAAGGTGACGTACCCTTAATGCAAACATGTATAAAAGTACATGTTAATAGACACTCAAGTTTACAATTAGATGATCAGAGTTTTTTCTCATTTTTGTTGTTAATTGTAATGTCTGCAAAGTGTTCAGTCAGATGGCATTTGCCAACTTCTGATAGATGAAGTATATGAAAAGGACATTTGCATAAAGGTTCAGTAATATGTTAGATATTCCACCAATACATTTTGCCTTTTTCCAGACCAGTGCGCAGCTACTGCAATACGTGCATTGTTTAATGGGACTGGCTCCTCTGGAATGTACAATATCATACAGTTCCCCTTTAAAAACTGACACATTCTGATATGTTGTATGTTAGCCTATTATATATGAGCGAATTAAACATTGTCTTGAACCTTCAATGGAGAAATATACACTGTTCTCTTTTCTCTTCGTCTTTTAGGAGTTATCTTTACATTTCTTGTCGATGTAGTTAGTCACCATGGAATATGACTAATGAAAAAATTTGCATCCTTCGCCAGTCTCAGTACCAGTGTCAAAGTCTGCTCCTCTTGTAATGTTCTTTGACTTTCGCGCAATGTTTCTTCTTGTCTTATATATTTTCTTATCGTGTTTAAACATTTCGAAAGTTGTTGTTTCGAAAGTCCTTTTTTGTCTACTGGTAATATACTAGAAGTGGTTAATTGATGCCCTTTCATTCATGGTCCTGTATCACAAAGTTATTGTCACTACTCTTTCTATACAAGTGGGAGGATTGCCACCGAATTTTACAGACGTATTGAAATGACAATTGTTTCCCTCATCGGACATCCCATATGGTGGCTACTGCAGCCATGTTGAAAATATTGTTGTCGCCACTACAATTACACAGATGGTTATATCGGTATGGTATTATCACTACAATATTTTATGTGATGCCTAGATGCTCGAAAATGAACATGGTACATGGTGTCGATTCGACATCCAACGGTGTCGCTGAGAAAGCCATCTTGAAAATATCGTTATTTTTACTTCTCCAGATCGGTTGGTCATGTTTAGATCAAGCTTTTGGTTCGTTCGTTATAGAAAAAAGCTAATCGTTTATCAAATATCACATTCACAGCCGATATCTTCAGCATCTTGTTTTCTCTACATCTATTGAATGCACGGTTACATGGATATTGGATTTTCACCAAAGACTTTATATTATGTTATGTTGGTCCTTTATGATAATGGTGCCGATGTAACATCCCGTATAGCTGCCATATGGTGTCCACGAAAACAAGTTACAAGAAGAAATGGTTCTTCTCTTGGATTGATACAAATTGGTTTTGGCCTGTAGTGTGCAAGTCCACTGTGTGATTCGTTTTTGGGTCTAAATGACGGATTGAACTTGAGATAATATGAGGTGTAGATCATGATACCAGTAGCTGGAAATACCGTTTTAGTCAGCTAATACACTCCGTGCATATTTATGTTGCCATTTGCCTTGTCTTCACGGTAATTGTGGCAGCAACGTGCTCGCTTGAGCCAAGTATGAATTTGGTATTGTGGGTAAAGCTCGTTTGCATTGCCGTACTTTTTCATTTAAGCACCGATATTTTATGGCTGTTTTTCTGTTTGTTCCTGTTTTCGTTTTTCTAGATAACATGCATACAACCTAAATAGAGTTGAAGACTAAAGGCTTAGTACGTGTTTTGTGTCCATAGTTTGATATATATCAGGCTTTCGCCTGTGACAATGCGCTTCCTTTATCAGGTGTATGTTTCATCTCAAAAAAGGTATTAAGATGCATTCTATTTTCTCCCGTGGGCAGGATTACAGGACCATGTTCGGTGCTTTGTTTGTGATGGCGGTTTGAAAAACTTGGATCCTGCTGATGATCCTTGGATAGAGCACGCACGATGGTTTCCACAATGTGCCTATGTTCGCCATATCAAGGGTGAAGAATTTATCAACCTTGTGCGGATGTCGACAGAAGAATCGGACGAGGAGGTAAGTTATCACGCTCCCATTTAATGAGTATTTACTCTTGTATGGAAATAACCTCCACAGACAGGTTCTCAATTTCTACATTTTTCTGTGTCTGCTTTAGCCATTGTCCAGTTTATTAGGTTTTCCAGTTAATTACTTTGATTTTGTCTATTCACTGCATTTATAGTGAATAAATAAATGCTAAATTAAAGTGAAGCGGCCGCGAAGGGTCATTATTCACTGTTTTATCTTTCAAAAGAAAGTTATTTATTTTTTCCCGTGGGGTAAAGGATGATGCCACATCCCCACGAGCGTTTATGCACACATAGTGTGCTATCTAATTTGGTCGTCATGTCGCGCCCCTTTTGAGGGACTATCCACATGAATGTAGGACCTGGGTGAGTGGGAATGAAATAGAACACGTACTCATCCCTATCACCCAATCGGAAATAATGACTGATGAAAAATGGGTTTCACGTGTCGTCATTTTGAGGGTTTCTGGTCGTGAGAAAGGAGAAAAAGTTCAGATAAGCCAGCCCATGTATGTCGACAGCCTTGAAATGCACTAGCCATACTTATTTCAAATCAGGTCTAGTTTCACTAATGAACGGAAAATATACCAATAATGTGTAAGCACCTGAGTAATTAAATCAAATTTTGTGTAGTTGAAGATTTTTTCTAACTCCTAACATACCAATGTTTCTAGTACCCAGTGTACGTATTACAAGTCTCTAATAATTTTAATTCTAGAATGTCTGTGCGACATATGTAGGTTGGTCACTGTTAGGTTATATGGATTGTGAATTTTGATTGGCGGTGTTCGAAATTGATCAGTTAGGTTTCTCAAATGAGCTTGTCAAATAGAGCTTTCGTTCGAAATGAGAGCTCTGTATTGGCTAAATGGCAGTAGCGTTTAGAAGGTCTTTTTGATGGAGAGTTACGTAATGGTAACCAGTTGTCCCCCATCTGGTTTGTTTGCACCGGTGTCCTCCTGTACTCTCTTGTTCCTTGGGCCTCCATTCATCTTGATTGTCAGCACCTGCATCCTCCTCTCTTCTGGGTATCTAGATCTAAAATTGTCCCTATCAATTTGGAAATACTCTGTGCTGTTGTTACAAAAGTGTAGACAGTCTTTGTGACAGCCTATTAATGAGGATGTACTAGTCCCGCATTCCTGACGGTTCGAGGTTTGATACCACCTTGTATTTCTGATTTAGTTTTTAGGAGAATACTGACTAATTGGTATTGGATGCAGCAATGTGCCGCTGGGTCTGATGGTTTTGGTGTTTTATGTATATGGAAAAAAGTAAGAAATAGATAGAGAGGAGTGTTAATTCCTAGATGATAATATCATATTCCACCCATTTGTTTTTGTACCTGATGTTATTTTCTTAAATGCTTCAATATTTATTTCTATATCTTTTGTTATTCCTGATGCTTCATCTAATTCTATTTGGTTGTTTTAAGTGTGTAGCCCATCAAATGATTGATCAATGAACCCATGTGACCTCATTGTGGGGCTACAATTTACTTCTTAAAGTTGTTATAAATTTCAGAATTAGTTTGTTATTTAGGTGTTTTAGTAGCCTGTCAAATGATTGGTCAATGAACCCATGTGACCTCATTGTGGGGCTATATATTGCCTCTTAAGGTTGTTATACATGTTAGAATTTTCGATTTATTTAGTTGAATATGCAATGTTTCTATATTTTTTCAATTAGCCCAGTTGTTTTAAGCAGTTCAATTATATTTTTGAATGTTCCTTGAGGGTTGGTGTTAGTTAATTGGATTACTTCTGGGTATGTACTTGGTGCGGCTATATTTAGTTGTTTGGATCTAAATTTGTCCCTTTCCTTTTTGGTTTTTGTACAATTGTTGAAGATATGGTGTAAATCTTCTGAGGTGTTACAATTGTGGCAATTAATGTTATGTGGGAAGGGTCCTATGTATTTTCCAAAGCTGTTTGCCAGTTTGGTTATTTCTATTATTATTCTATTTATTTTAGTTTGTTCATAACCTGTGCGCCTGGGTGGTTTTATTACTCTACTAACTTCCTTCATGATGTTGTGTAATATTCTCCCTTGTTTATTTATGTCCTAATCATCGGTTTGCCATTTTTTATTAATCATTGTGCTAATTAAACTATGTAGTTCAGTTTGGCTATAATTAAGTGGCATGTAATTAGATTCGTCGAGTTTGTTTTTAGCAAGTTGGTCTGATAACTCATTACCTTTGATGTCAATGTGGGATAAAATCCACATAAATTCAACTACTAGTTTATTTGAATTTAGGGTTTTCAGTATTAGGTTAATTTGTTTTCAGAAGTTTTCTCTAGATTTTGTCCTGTTATTTAGGATGCATTTGTAGCGTCGTTCTTTCACAAACACATCCGCTTGATGGTACGAAACTTCCCGTGAATGTGCAGATTGAAGTTGTTCTGTAAGATTCGTTTCATGTTTTAGAGATTCAAGGCTTATACGAGTGGTACAGAATCTAAGATTATCGGTGATTTATTTTCTTTGTTCAAGTCTGTTAATTTCCTTTTCTTTGCTATCTTATTTAATAAGCATTTTATCGCGATGTCTGGTCCATTTTGTTAGCACCTGTGTGTTAATACTGTTCTCTTTTTTGCTGTTGTTGAAGGAAGCTGTACATGCTTTATCTGATTTATATTTACATGTCTTTTTTAGGGTTAATAGGGTTAATAACTCTTGATTCGTTTTTATTTTTGTTTAGTCTAGAGCAATGAAGAAGTTCTTAAGTCTGTCTTTCCATTTGCCAATCGGTTGAAAGTTGGTAAACACTGACTATCGGTAACGGTTTGAATATTGTAGCCATCTCTACAGGAGTTTGAGTCGGTAGAATCCTGATTAGAAAGTACGAACATCTTCTTTTTAGAATATTTCCTTTTAAGAATGGTCAGATATTAGGGAATACACATTTTATAAATTTTTTTGAGAATATGTGGTGCTTGATCATCCTTGTGGCCATTAGAATCTTTCTGTCTTTTGTGTTCTAAGTCGCGGTTCAAACCCCGGCCGAGTCATACCAAAGACCAATGAAAAGGTTTCTAGCAGCTGCCTTTCTTGGCGCTCAGCATGAAGACGTCAGTATTAGGACAGGCCAGCGTGTCGTCAGGGTAATGTCATTGGGTGGGACACCATGCAACACATCTGCTCCATCGGCATTTTGCCCCAGTGCTCGACATCACTATAAAATGACATACTGCAGACATCATAGCAGTATGACTGAACAATTAATAAATATATGTTAAAATTCCAAATCTCTCATCTCTATCATTTACCAGAGTGCGGTGGATATGAGCAAGCCCTGGCAGATACATGTACCTCTTTATTTTGAGTTGTAATACATACTCGATGCAATTATACGATGGAGCTATAGGTCTTTATATTTCAGCAGTTTTGGTGACTCAGATGGCTAGATCCCAGTCTGCAACTCGTAATTTAATTATTTTGTATGCTTCAGTAGTTAAACAGACTAGAAAAACAAAGAACAAAAATCCAAACCCAAAAATCAAAGAGAAAAGCAAACCTGACAATGAAACGGCAACCATTAACCATTACACATGATAAGAACATAGTGAGGATTCAAAACTTAAAATTACAACATAGATTTTATGATTCAATGTTTTGAAGAATTGACGTTTTAGATATGGTTGATGATTTTTTTTTACCTGATCATTTTTTCGTAGGATGACTACACTGTGCATACAGGTGCAACTTGGGGAGGAGCTAAAAACAGTAATACCAGTGCTGATTCAGGTAAGAGGGAGACTGAGTGAGAGAAAATATAGGGATACACTATACCTACCTAATTACTGTGTACTTACCTGTCTTCTTGTTCAACTGTTTTCCTACTTACATACTGAGACAGTCGACTGGCGGCGCGCACTGACTGACATGGTTGAAGACGTACATGTAATTGATGACTTTTATGTGTATTCGTTTAATTTGTACAGACATAATGTGTATATAATAACTGGGAAAGATATACGTCCCAAGACTTTGTTTTGTTTTACATTCTTAGTCGTATCACCTTCTAGACCTCTAGTGTACCAGTGTGGATCAAAATTTTAATACAGTTGTTGACATCTACAAACCACCATTACTATAATGTCAAGGTACATGATCACAACATTGTTGATATATGCAAACGCCACCATACAAAATGGATACTTTTATCTACACTGGTGTTTATTAAAGTGGATCAAAATGTGGGTTACTAAAATAGAATACATTTGTACGGTACAAAAATTTCAGGTTTTTTTATCAACAAGTGTTAAGAAATTCATTTGCATATTTCGTTTGGATCAGTGTAAAAAAAATTTTTAAAACAAATATGAAGCTTCGTTACTATTAGTACCGATGGTACTATCTATTGTGGATGCTAATGCTAACTAAGTGTACTAGTGGCTCCGTACAGTTTCTATGATCATTTGTTACATTCTCGTTATTACATCTAATAAAATATATTTTCATTCTTTGTTTCAGCCTCACATGAAATTACCGAACTGAGTGTCCTTGAAAGTAAAGATGCGCAGTTTGTCATCGAAATGGGATTTCAAAGAAAGATGTTGCAATGGCAATAAATGACATATTGAAGAAAGGTAAAACAACTAACAGATTCGAATGATATAATTTTCTTTTCATATTTTAAAGCACGAATTCATGAAAGAACTGAACATGGTGTACAAGATGTGGAGCGTATTTTATTTTCAAGTCACTCGTTTTGCTTTTCTGCAGCCCCAGGTTCAGTCATAAGGGCTCGTGTGTGCACAAGATTCATATTGTTCAGCCAAGTTTTATGGTTTCTTTCATCTTGTTTGGTGACCCCAGCACATAAAACCATATTGAACCACGACCTGATTCGCTGAAAGTGCTTGATTTTTTTCGTTACTGGAAATATGTTTGCTTGATGAACAATGCAACCTTTCTCTACCGGACAAATAAACGATGAAATAATTGGTCATGTTTAGGTGATTTGCTGTTCAAAGGTAAGATACAAGTCGAAATGACAATTGGTAAAGTCTGGATTTGAGAGGTGATTGATTAAGTTATGTAGCCTCTCTCAGCGGCTCAACAGAATGAAATTGAATTGAACAAAAGAAAAGAAACAGCATAATTACAAATTTATGATAGTATCTACCAGAATCAAACTATATTTTTTTTATGGAACATATTTTATTTTTTAATGATTTTATTTTGATTGTTTATTTTGTACGGGGCAATATTACAGTTACCATTGTACACTGTACATATAATAAAGGATGCAAAATGTAGATGGGAGTTTTAAAATTCTAACATTCACACATACACTGACACAAACACAAAAATTCTAAAACGTAAAATATAGTTAAAGAGATGTTTCATAAAGACTCTCCAGTCTACCAAGATTTCGCGTTACTGTCTTGCAGGCAAAGAAGATTTTACGAGTCAGGAAATTGCAGATATCATCCTGGAAAAGGAGATGCGTGGAGAACCGAGTATTTCCATGCTGGCTGTTGATTGCCCACCGACTATTGAAAACGTGTCTCGTAAGTACACTAGTTGCACAAATTGTGGCACTGCGGACGAAAATCTCAGAAGATGCACACTTTTATATCTGAAATACTCAACATTAATTATCTATGGTTTTCATAGATGCTGTTTCTGCAAGGGCAAATCCATTCGTTTAGTGGACGAACAAGTATAAAATATACAGACTTTGTGCAGTACCAGCAACCACGTGAACAACATATTTTATTCAACAATTATGGTGAGAAATAAGGGTAGTAGAGTGGGTTAGGAGTCAGTCTAGCGTGAACATAACTGAATACAGTGGTCGGGGGATATTGTCACACGGTGTAAATCTGATTTTGCCTTATTGAAATATGTTTGTTTCAAGATCTTCAAGAAGTGCAGCTTTACATTGTCATACAAATTTGTGGTCGTAGGGAATACAATCAAATAGGTTTTCCATACACAATCATGCACTTTTGTCATAATGTGTTATATTGTTCAACTCTCATCAAGGGGTAATAAACAGAATGAGTGCACTGTGTCTTAACTGAGTTTTAAAGGTATGTTATGTTTCAAAAAAAAATTTGAACCTACATAATTCCTTTGACTATAAGATGTATCAATTAATTGTTTGGTCGGCTACGCTCTGCGACAATTGTATGGAAAGCATAACCTGTGAACTATGAATATTTGAATACGCCATGACAGCACATAAATGTGACTACATGAAAAGTAAAACAAATTGTCTAGTTAGCTAACGGAATTATAAGGACATATTATGGCGCATAAATGTGATGTTTAAGAATTTGTGAACGCATCTATTGTTTTTTTTATCTTTTAATCCAAGAACGTTCACTTTTTTCTTCGTTTACGTTAACCATTCATAATAACTTAGATAACTCCTACCATCTCTCAAATGGAGCTCTCCCAGATACTACTTTTAGCAAAGAGAGTTAAAAGTTGTATGCTGACCTATTTGCTGGTCGGGAAGAGTGATCGTCCATTACATATGAGACTTTGCGAAACAGTAAGATTATCCCAGTTACTACTTCAGCTGGTGCCAAGAAGCACGCTCTCGTCACGAGAGACCTCGCAATACCATAAGCTACGTGTAAGATATACCACTACAAGTTGGAGCAGTTTTTTTACTTCAAAAAGTATACTTCATCTATATTTCCGCCCTTTTTTCTCTTGCTATCATGGCAATGTTCTGCCCGTTTGATTCAAAACGCGAACAAGATGAATGTTTGCACTCCCCTCAGCGACAATCGGGTTAGCAATTATAAATTGATGATTTTTAAAAAAAAAAATCCTTAGTGCCTTTTGTTTGTAAAATCTGTTGGGGGTTCATACAAATGGGTGAGAGTGCGAATACTATAGCATCACTTTTCAAGGCATATACCTTGTCCTTTGATAAATTTACTAATAGTTTTAGAATGAACACAGGAACTCATTTTCTGTTATTTTCATTCAGAACTTGCCAGAAACCTGGTTATTCCTCAGCAACGAAACAAAAATGACTTAGTTCGCGATCTCGGACGAGTGCGATCTCCAGAGTATGCTGATCTCACCGTTCGCCTGGGAACATTTACACGATGGCCCGCAGACATTGTACAAACTTCAGATAAAGTAGCAGAGGCGGGGTTCTATTACACAGGTGTGTATGAAATAAGATTGGTTTGCTCTTCAAATCATTCAACAATCTTCTAGCAACTTTACCTACGAATATAAACACTAGTCAAACAGGTAGTGAAAGTGAAAACGTTTCACAGGGCAGTTCAGAATATTTAGAAGTCAAATGTGCCGAAATACAAACATTAGAGTTTAAAAGCATTGCTTTTACTTTTAAATTATAATTTACACTTGTGTCAGACGCTGAGTAGGTTCGTTCCTTTTGACATCAATAAAGTTTATCTGACAAAGTTGTTTAACTTCCATTTTATTTAAAAAAAATCTTTGGTATCATGTCCATGTGGTACGAATAAGTTTCAAAATGTCGTCAATTCATACAAGGCGAAGATAATAATTATAGGTCGAGTAATTAATTTTGGTACAACAGTATAGTTTTTCTTCAAAGTGTACCATACTTGTATGTAGATTAGCACCTTGCGGGACTTTTTTCGTTCAGAAAGCATTATGGGGAAAGTAAATGTGTAAGTACTGTTACGTCTATTAGATTTAAATTATTTATTTTTAATTGTCAAATCCAAATTTGTCATTTAGAGTTGAAAATTCATTAATTGGGAGATTATTCTGGAAAATTCAGGCTGACCTAGACTCTAGCTGTAAACACAGGTTGACCTTGGCTTGTTGACCTCATTTCTGACCCTTCTTTAGAGAGTGTAAACAAGCCTTGGTAATGATTGGCTAGATCCAAATATATCTTTTTATTTTTAGTAATTAGTGGCTGATTTTCTTCTGGTTCATTCTATTATTACGTGACTTAGTGAAGGTAGCTTCTTTCTTTGACCTTCCAGAAAATCATATGATCCCTTGTTTACGTTAGAAAACGGGTATTTAAATTATTGTACTAGGAGAGAGATTCAGTAGAATCTGGGCTTTTAAAGTTAATAGTTGTGTTTTCTTTTTGAGTTATAATTTTAATTACCTTGTACAGGACATTGTGTCATTTCGCTGTAGCAAGAGGAATTATTCCATTTAACTGGAAAAGGACATGTGTTTATGATTTTCATTTGGATTGTTTTACAAACGAGAACTGCATCACGTGACATTGTCAGCCATTTTGGATTACATCGTCAAGATTCGAACCTGGAACTATTAGAACATTTATTTATCAGGACTCTTGCAATTCCTTTAGTGGATTATTTTTGTGAATTCTATATTGGATTAATGTTGGATTTGATTCTCTAAAACTGTAAGTTTATTTACTTTATGAAAATAATTGTACTTAATAAATTCATTGTTCAAGTTGTACAAGCTTGTTAGTTTTCACTCTTTTTGTGTTGCTGCTTTTTCGAGCCTAAGCACGTAACATAGAAATTGGTGGCTATAGTCCGGGATTTAAATAAATTGAAATTTAAGTTTGAATTTCCCCAAGTTTTTGAAAATTTTAAATCATTAGTGAGACTGACACGCTTGTATTAAAATAACATCTAAGGTAGAAATATTTCTTTCTAATCCTACCCAGGAGCAATTAAATCTTTTCAAAAAAGATGAGTTGATTCAACTTGCCAGAAAATATGATCTTTCTGAAGTCAAGGCTTCTTTAACGAAACAAGATATCAAACAAATTTTGGTTCAATATTTGGTAGAAAAGGATATGTTGGAACAAAGTGCATTGATTTCGATCAGTAAGTCTACATCATACTCTGACATTAAACTAAAGGAATTAGAATTAAAATTCAAGATGGAATTAGAGTTAAAGAAGCTGGAATTTCAAGAAAGTGAGAAAGAAAAGCAATTATAATATGAAAGAGAGGTGAAAGAAAAGCAAATTGAATTACAAAAAGAGCAGATGCGGATTAATAGAGAGAGAGAGAGAGAGGAGAAAGAAAGACAATTACAATCTGAAAAGAGGAGGGAGAGAGAGAGAGAGAGAGAAAAGGAATTAGAGTTTAAGAAACTGGAATTTCAGGAAAGAGAGAAAGAAAGACAATTACAATTTGAAAAAGAGGAGAGAGAGAGAGACAGGAAAGGGAGAAAGAAAGACAACTACAATTTGAAAGAGAGAGAGAGAGAGAGAGAGAGAGAGAGAGAGAGAGAGAGAGAGGAAAGGGAGAAAGAAAAACAATTACAATATGAAATTAGAATGAAAGATATAGAGCTGAAAAGTGAGAATCACCATCATAGTTCAAATCAAAATTTTGATTTAGCAAGGAATATTAGATTAGTGCCCCCTTTCAAAGAAAAAGAAGTAGACAAATATTTCATTCTTTTTGAAAAAGATGCAGAAAATTTAAAGTGTCCAAGAGAGAATTGGACTCAGTTACTACAATGTGTAATTACTGGTAAGGCTAGGGAGATTTACACTTCATTGTCTATTCAGCAAAGTAGTGACTATGATGTAGTTAAAGAATAAATTTTAAGAGGTTATGTGTTAGTCCCTGAAGCTTATCGATAAAAATTCAGAAATTACAGAAAAGAAGCTGGACAAACTCATGTTGAATTTGCTAGAGAAAAAGAGCAGTTGTTTGATAGATGGTGCTTAGCCAAGAAAGTCGAACAAGATTATCAAAATCTCAAGCAAATTATATTAATTGAAGAGTTCAAAAACTGTGTCCATAGTGACGTTAAAACTTATCTTGATGAGCATAAGATTGAAACCTTGGAAAATGCTGCTCGAGCTGCTGACGAATATTCTTTGACACATAAAGTTCCTTTTGTTAACAAGACTTCTACTCAACAATTTTCTGGTAGAAAAGTATTTCCGCCTAATTCAAGCTCTTCTAAAACTCAAACTAACACAACTTTCAAAAATCAAACTTCAGAGAAGTTTGATTCAAGATCCTTGTCTCTTCCGACGTGTAACTTTTGCAAGAAAACAGGACACGTTCTTTCTGATTGCTACAAATTGAAAAATAGGCATCAGAATCAATACAGACCTGTTCCAAATGCTCTTATTTCCAAGAGGTCAAGGTCTCAGTCATGTATTGAAAGCAATACATTTGTTGGGTCTAATAAACGCCCATCTGATTTTATTATGAAGAATTATGAACCATTCATATCGAAGGTTTCTATATCACTCTTGGGTGATTCAGCCAATCCCACCCCTATTAAAATTTTAAGGGACACAGGAGCTTCTCAGAGTCTTTTATTGTCAGGTACTTTGCCTTTTTCTGAGAAGTCTTCTTCTAATGAAAGTGTTCTTATTCAGGGAGTAGAGTGCGGATTTGTTACTGTTCCTCTCCATTGTGTAAATTTGTCATCAGACTTAGTGTCAGGACCTGTGACAATCGGAACAATCTCGGTTTTACCCGTTGAGAGCATCGATTTATTGCTAGGCAACGACTTAGCTGGGGACAAGGTTGTGGTTAATCCACTTGTAACTGACAAGCCTGATTTGGATCAGAAAGTTGATCCAATTGAAAAAGAAATCCCTGATATATTTCAAGCTTGTACAGTTACCAGAGCTATGGCAAAGAAAGCTCTTGAGAATGAAGTTGAAAAGGGCAGTATTCCCTTGGCTGACATATGTATAGGTCAGGCTTTTGATGAGGTCACATTTACTTCTTGTTTGGATCAATCAGAAAGTATTGATCATAGTGATCCTCTTTTAACAACTCATTCTCTTTATTCTAATCAGGGTGATAATCTTGAGAATGATGTTGGAAAGGGCAGCATTCCTTCAACTGACGCTTGTATAGGTCAGGTTTTTGATGAGGTCACTTTAACTCTTGGTTTAGATCAATCAGAAGGTATTGATCATAGTGATCCTCTTTTAACAACTCATTCTCTTAATCAGGGTGATAAACGACAGTTACTTGTCGTCGAACAGGAAAGAGATCCTGAGATCTCTTGTTTGTTTTAATGGATCATAAATGAGACTGAAGTCACTGAAGTTCCTGTCTGTTATTTCATTAAAAATGGAATTCTTATGAGAAAATAGAGACCTTCCGAGGTACCTGTTGGTGATGAGTGGTCAGTGAACTATCAAATAGTAGTTCCAAAACCTTACAGACAGGAAATACTCAATATGGCCCATGAAACTCCTTTGGCTGGTCATTTAGGGATTAATAAAACGTATCACAGGAACTAGACTCACTTCTATTGGCCAAAAATCAAAAGTGATGTTGCCAAATACTGTAGATCTTGTCATACTTGTCAAATGGTAGGAAAACCCAATCAGAAGATACCTAAGGCTCATCTGCAACCTATTTCTGACTTTGACAAACCATTTAGTAGAATTTTGGTAGATTGTGTAGGTCCCTTACCTAAGACCAAGTCAAGTAACCAATACCTGTTGACCATAATGTGTGCGTCAACAAGGTTTCCGGAGGCTATTCCGTTGAGGAATATAAAATTTAAAACTACAGTAAAAGCTTTGATAAAGTTTTTTACTCAGTATGCCCTTCCCAAATCTGTTCGGTTTGATCAAGGTTCAGACTTCATGTCTGGAATTTTCCAGCAAGTTATGAATGAATGCCTAATTCAGCAATTCAAGTTAAAAATGAAACTATGGTTTGAAAGAACTACAAGGGAGAAAACTTTTGAGTCTGATAATGGAGTTGTGTTACTCTTGTTCATTCTTCTTACTTTTCTTCAAATTAGATAATACGGCCCTTACAAAGTTAAGAAGAAAATGAATTAGTTAAATTATAGTATTAGTGCTCCTGGGATCTAAATTAAATTATAGGAGTACCAGTATATTGAAAGAGATAGCCATGTTAAATATGTAATTAATTTAGTTGTGCCTGTCCCACTTAGTGAAGAAATATCATCGGATTCTACTGACATTGGAGCGACAAATTGTTTTAATTTAGAAATTATGAAAAATCTAGACCAGAAAAGTTTACATTTGCAAGTGCAAGAAAGAAATGAACTGAAAGTTATTATTATTATATGAGCACTTATGTCCAGATATTCTTACAAGGACAAACAAAATTTTCATGACGTTGAAAATGAAAATTCCAAACAGCATCCATGCAGGATGAGTCCACTCAAACAGGAATACTTGAAAACAGAAATTCAATATTTGCTGGAGAATGATTTTATCAAGCCCAGTAAAACTGATTGGAGTTCACCATGCATACTTGTTCCAAAACCAGATAAAACTTTCCTTATGTGCATAGGTAGGTGAACATAGTGACAAAACAGATTCATTCCCATTACCAAGAATTGACGATTGTATTGATAAAATCGGGAATGCCAAGTATGTCACAAAATTTGGCCTTCTGAAAGGATTTTGGCAGATTCCACAACGGAGAGAGCAAAGAAAATCTCAACGTTGTGACTCCAAATGGACTCTACCAATATAAAGAAAGTCCATTTCAACGTCTCATAAAAATGATCATCACTGGTCTAGAAAATTGTGACGTCATCATCTACAACGACACCTGGAGAGAACACCTGGCAACAATTCGAAAATTCTTTGACAGACTCACTGATGCATGTCTGACTGTTAATTTGTCTAAAAGTGAGTTCTGCTGTGCTAGTGTGCCTTTCCTAGGACATTTTGTGGGACATGGACAAGTTAAAAGGTTGAGGCTATTTCTAGATAATATAATTTGCAGGCGCTCTTTCCCGTGTATAATTCATTATATTGTGTAATTTATACTAGTTCTTTTAATCTCAGATGTAAATTGGTTTGTGATAAAAAGAAAGTTTTATCATATAAACCTTTCTTTTTATTTCATGGGGGAAGGTGTTACGTCTATTGGATTTAAATTATTTATTTTTAATTGTCAAATCCAAATTTGTCATTTAGGGTTGAAAATTCATTAATTGGGAGATTATTCTGGAAAATTCAGGCTGACCTAGACTCTAGCTGTAAACACAGGTTGACCTTGGCTTGTTGACCTCATTTCTAACCCTTCTTTAAAGAGTGTAAACAAGTCTTGGAAATGATTGGCTAGATCCAAATATATCTTTTTATTTTTAGTAATTAGTGGCTGATTTTCTTCTGGTTCATTCTATTATTACGTGACTTAGTGAAGGTAGCTTCTTTCTTTGACCTTCCAGAAAATCATATGATCCCTTGTTTACGTTAGAAAACGGGTATTTAAATTATTGTACTAGGAGAGAGATTCAGTAGAATCTGGGCTTTTAAAGTTAATAGTTGTGTTTTCTTTTTGAGTTATAATTTTAATTACCTTGTACTGGACATTGTGTCATTTCGTTGTAGCAGGAGGAATTATTCCATTTAACTGGGAAAGGACATGTGTTTATGATTTTCATTTGGATTATTTTAAAAATGAGAACTGCATTGTCAGCCATTTTGGATTACATCGTCAAGATTCGAACCTGGAACTATTAGAACATTTATTTATCAGGACTCTTGCAATTCCTTTAGTGGATTATTTTTGTGAATTCTATATTGGATTAATGTTGGATTTGATTCTCTAAAACTGTAAGTTTATTTACTTTATGAAAATAATTGTACTTAATAAATTCATTGTTCAAGTTATACAAGCTTGTTAGTTTTCACTCTTTTTGTGTTGCTGCTTATTCGAGCCTAAGCACGTAACAGTACGCATCTTTATTACAAAGGGTCATACGTAGTACAGGAATGTGATCTTATTGCTTATCTTAATTAACAGCCATCTATGAACTATAGTGTGAATATTTACGAAGCGCATTTGCTTGCCTAATTTGAAGGGAAGGACCACTTTAACATTTACAACATTTAGGAGGCACTTACATGTATATGGTATTTCCCAAAATAGAGCGACTGTACCTTAACCGTTTGCTTTAATTTTGATAATCTAGTTTCGAAGATGACTGTCTCAAATAGACGGCTGGTCTTCCAGGTGTTAATGAGTCCGCTTTAATTATGTCTTGTTTTGGACATCCTTACTGCATCTGTCTAGGGTATGAAGAATTAGTCATACGAATTTACTGGATATGATATTTATATAGTAAATGTGAGATTTCCAAGATATGTAATGGGCTATTATATCCTTTTGACTTGCATTTATATACATAGTTGACTCATTAATAAAAATGTCAACCATTGTCTTGGTACATTGATACCCGCCCGTTGATAAAAACCCGGGCAATAAAATGAGCCGAAGGGTACCCGTTTACAGTATACAAGTTTTCTGCCAGTACTTGTACAGGCATCATGTTTGTTTACATATTGACAATCCTTTCGATTAAGCCACAAATACATGCATTTTGTATCGTGCCAAGCAGAGGTCTGCCTCTTCCTGTAAATAATTGACTTTAATTCCAAAGCTTGTTTTCGAGCTGTGAATATGGTTTTTTGATCTACTGCACAACTGCCATATGATTAGTTGCAAACTTCAATAAATTTCTATTGTTTTAAAATTCAAAGTGTTTCTTACAAAGCTCAAACTCCATTTCCAAATTATCATACGTGTATGACACTATAGACATGACAAGAGACTAAGACGATATTTACGATGACTAAATCACAATGATTTACTAAGCAACAATAGAGTTCAGAACTTTATCCGAAACAGAGGTTACTGTACCAGAATGATGTTTATTTTCCAGCAGTTTTCCAGATTTTAAGGAGACAATGACAAATTTTATGTATAAATTTTAAAGTCTGATACGTTGATTAAGGATACAATACTGCAGTTGAAGGCACGTGTGCAAAACTGTTAATTACTAGGCTCGACCATGGCTACCGAAGTAATATGATGATCGCTGCAACATCGTTCACTGTTCAGATGCAGTAGAACAATAACTTATTTTCTGTATAAAAAAGTTTTAGTTTAGTCTTTTAATACCAAATTCCAGGACAAGATATGGCAAAAGTAATTCTCAAGTAGGTTTCCACAATATTTTTGTTGAACGCGTATTCCGGTTGGATTCATAAACAACTTAAAATCTGGACATCGCAGAAACTTGTACCAGATGTCATTAAGTGGTAAATATTATAGGATTCAGTGCATTTTGTTTAAAATATGGACTTCAAGTTTGTTCACTTTAATACAATTTCTCTTTCATCAGCCATCTTGAATATCTTGACATAGGGTTTTCACCGGAAATCCATTTTGAAAATCACATGAATTTGCCTGTTTCATATTCTGACTGAAGGTGACTTGCCTATAATGAAAACATGAATAAAAGTACATGTTAAGAGACACTCAGGTTTACCATTAGATGATCAGTTTTTTTCTTTCTCTTATTGTTGTTGTTAATTGTAATGTCTGCAAAGTGTTCAGACAGATGGCATTTGCCAACTTCTGATAGATGAAGTATATGAAAAGGATATTTGCATAAAGGTTCAGTAATATGTTAAATATTCTACCAATATATTTTGCCTTTTTCCAGACCAGAGCGCAGCTACTGCAATACTTGCATTGTTTAATGGGAATGGCTCCTCTGGAATGTACAATATCATACAGTTCCCCTTTAAAAACTGACACATTCTGATATTTTGTATGTTAGCCTATTATATATGAGCGAATTAAACATTGTCTTGAACCTTCAATGGAGAAATATACACTGTTCTCTTTTCTCTTCGTCTTTTAGGAGTTATCTTTACATTTCTTGTCGATGTAGTTAGTCACCATTGAATATAACTAATGAAAAATTTGCATCCTTCGCCAGTCTCAGTACCAGTGTCAAAGTCTGCTGCTCTTGTAATGTTCTTTGACTTTCGCGCAATGTTTCTTCTTGTCTTATATATTTTCTGATCGAGTTTAAACATTTCGAAAGTTGTTGTTTCGAAAGTCCTTTTTTTGTCTACTGGTAATGTAATAGAAGTGGTTAATTGATGCCCTTTTATTCATTGTCCTGTATTGGATTTTCACCAAAGACTTTATATTATGTTTTGTTGGTCCTTTGTGATAATGGTGCCGATGTAACATCCCGTATAGCTGCCATATGGTGTCCACGAAAACAAGTTACAAGAAGAAATTGTTCTTCTCTTGGATTGATACAAATTGGTTTTGGCCTGTAGTGTGCGAATCTACTGTGTGATTCGTTTTTGGGTCCAAATGACGGATTAAACTTGAGATAATATGAGGTGTAGATCATGATACCAGTAGCTGGAAATACCGTTTTAATCAGCTAATACATTCCATGCATATTTATGTTGCCATTTGCCTTGTCTTCACGATAATTGTGGCAGCAACGTGCTCGCTTGACCCAAGTATGAATTTGGTATTGTATGTAAAACTCGTTTGCATTGCCGTACTTTTTCATTTAAGCACCGATATTTTATGGCTATTTTTCTGTTTGTTCCTGTTTTCGTTTTTCAAGATATTATATATACAACCTAAACAGAGTTGAAGACTAAAGGCTTAGTAAGTGTTTTGTGTCCATAGTTTGATATATATCAGGCTTTCGTCTTTGACAATGCGCTTCCTTTATCAGGTGTATTTTTCATCTCAGAAAAGGTATTAACATGTATTCTATTTTCTCCCGTGGGCAGGATTCCAGGACACGGTTCGGTGCTTTGTTTGTGATGGCGGTTTGAAAAACTTGGATCCTGATGATGATCCTTGGATAGAGCACGCACGATGGTTTCCACAATGTGCCTATGTTCGCCATATCAAGGGTGAAGAATTTATCAACCTTGTGCGGATGTCGACAGAAGAATCTGACAAGGAGGTAAGTTATCACGTTCCCATTTAATGAGTATTTACTCTTGTATGGGAATCACCTCCACAGACATGTTCTCAATTTCTACGTTTTGTGTGTCTGCTTTAGCCATTGTCCAGTTTATTAGGTTTTTCCAATTAATTACTTCGATTTTGTCTATTCGCTGCATTTGTAGTAAATGAATGAATGTTAAATTAAAGTGAACCGGCCACGAAGGGTCATTATTCACTGTTTTATCTTTCAAAAGAAAGTTATTTAATTTTTCCCGTCGGGTAAGGAATGGTGCCACATCCCCACGAGCGTTTATGCACACATAGTGTGCTATCTAATTTGGTCATGTCGCGTCGCTATTGAGGGACTATCGACATGAATGAAGAACCTGGATGAGTGGGAATGGAATAGAACGCGTACTCATCCCTATCAACCAATCGGAAATAATGACTGGTGAAAAATGGGTTTCACGTCTCGTCATTTTGAAGGTTTTTGGTCACGAGAAAGGAGGAAAAGATCCGATAAGCCAGCCCATATATGTCGACAGCCTTGAAATGCACTAGCCATACTTATTTCAAATCAGGTCCAGTTTCACTAATGGACGGAAAATATACCAATAACGTGTAAGCACCTGAGTAATTAAATCAAATTTTGTGTAGTTGAAGATTTTTTCTAACTCCTAACATACCAATGTTTCTAATACCCAGTGTACGTATTGTAGTCTCTAACAATTTTAATTCTAGAATGCCTGTGCGACATATGTAGGTTGATCACTGTTAGGTTATATGGATTGTGAATTTTGATTGGCGGTGTTCGAAATTAATCATTCCTGACGGTTCGAGGTTTGGTACCACCTTGTATTTCTGATTTAGTTTTTAGGAGAATACTGACTAATTGGTATTTGGATGCAGCATTGTGCCGCTGGATCTGATGGTTCCTTAAGGGTTGGTGTTAGTTAATTGGATTACTTCTGGGTATGTACTTGGTGCGGCTATGTTTAGTTGTTTGGATCTAAATTTGTCCCTTTCCTTTATGATTTTTTGTACAATTGTTGAAGATATGGTGTAAATCGTCTGATGTGTTACAATTATGGCAATTAGTGTTATGTGAGAAGAGTCCTATGTATTTTCCAAAGCTGTTTGCCAGTTTGGTTTTTTCTATTATTATTCTATTTATTTTAGATTGTTCATAACCTGTGCGCCTGGGTGGTTTTATTACTCTACTAACTTCCTTCATGATGACGTGTAATATTCTCCCTTGTTTATTTATGTCCCAATCGGTTTGCCATTTTTGATTAATCATTGTGTTAATTAAACTATGTAGTTCAGTATGGCTATATTTAAGTGGCATATAATTAGATTCGTCGAGTTTGTTGTCAGCAAGTTGGTCTGCTAACGCTTTACCTTTGATGTCAATGTGGGATAGAATCCATATAAATTCTACTACTAGTTTATTTGAATTTAGGGTTTTCAGTATTAGGTTAATTTGTTTTCAGACATTTTCTCTAGATTTTGTGGTGTTATTTTTGATGCATTTGTAGTGTCGTTCTTTCACAAACAATCCGCTTGATGGTACGAAACTTCCCGTGAATGTGCAGATTGAAGTTGTTCTGTAAGATTCGTTTCATGTTTTAGAGATTCAAGGCTTATACGAGTGGTACAGAATCTAAGATTATCGGTGATTTATTTTCTTTGTTCAAGTCTGTTAATTTCCTTTTCTTTGCTATCTTATTTAATAAGCATTTTATCGCGATGTCTGGTCCATTTTGTTAGCACCTGTGTGTTAATACTGTTCTCTTTTTTTGTTGTTGTTGAAGGAAGCTGTACATGCTTTATCTGATTTATATTTGCATGTCTTTTTTAGGGATAATAACTCTTGATTCATTTTTTTTTTGTTTAGTTCAGAGCAATTAAGAGATTCTTAAGTCTGTCTTTCCATTTCCCAATCGGTTGAAATCTGGTAAACACTGACTCTCGATAACGGTTTGAATATTGTAGCCATCTCTATAGGAGTTTGAGTCGGTAGAATCATGATTATAAAGTACGAACATCTTCTCTTTAGAATATTTCCTTTTAAGAATGATTAGATATTAGGGCATACACATTTTAGAATTTTTTTTGAGAATATGTGCAGCTTGATCATCCTTGTGGCAATTAGAGTCTTTATGTCATATACGACCACCTTTGTGTTCTAAGTCGCTGTTCAAACCCCGGCCGAGTCATACCAAAGACCAATTAAAAGGTTTCTAGCAGCTGCCTTTCTTGGCGCTCAGCATGAAGACGTCAGTGTTAGGACTGGCCAACGTGGCATCAGGGTAATGTGACTGGGTGGGACACCATGCAACACATCTGCTGCATCGGAATGTTGCCCCAGTGCTCGACATCACTATAAAATGACATACTGCAGACATCATAGCAGTATGACTGAACAATTAATAAATATATGTTAAAATTCCAAATCTCTCATCTCTATCATTTACCGGAGTGCAGTGGATATCAGCTAGCCCTGGCAGATACATGTACCTCTTTGTTTTGAGTTGTACTACATACTCGATGCAATTATACGATGGTGCTATGGGTCTTTATATTTCAGCAGTTTTGGTGACTCAGATGGCTAGATCCCAGTCTGCAACTCGTAATTTAAATATTTCGTATGCTTCAGTAGTTAAACAGACTAGCAAAACAATGGACAAAAATTCAAACCCAAAAATCAAATAGAAAAGCAAACCTGACAATGAAACGGCAACCATTAACCATTACACATGATAAGAACATAGTGAGGATTCAAAACTTAAAATTACAACATAGATTTTATGATTCAATGTTTTGAAGAATTGACGTTTTAGATATGGTTGATGATTTTTTTTACCTGATCATTTTTTCGTAGGATGACTACACTGTGCATACAGGTGCAACTTGGGGAGGAGCTAAAAACAGTAATACCAGTGCCGATTCAGGTAAGAGGGAGACTGAGTGAGAGAAAATATAGGATACACTATACCTACCTAATTACTGTGTACTTACCTGTCTTCTTGCTCAACATTTTTCCTACTTACATACTGAGACAGTCGACTGGCGGCGCGCACTGACTGGCATGGGTGAAGACGTACATGTAATTGATGACTTGTATGTGTATTCGTTTAATTTGTACAGACATAATGTGTATATAATAAGTGGGATAGATATACGTCCCCAAACTTTGCATTGTTTTACATTCTTAGTCGTATGACCTTCTAGACCTCTAGTGTACCAGTGTGGATTAAAATTTTAATACAGTTGTTGACATCTACAAACCACCATCACTATAATGTCAAGGTACCGGATCACAACATTGTTGAAATATGCAAACGCCACCTTACAAAATGGATACTTTTATCTACACTGGTGTTTGTTAAAGTGGATCATAATTTGGGTTACTAAAATAGAATACATTTGTACGGTACAAGCATTTAAGGATTTTTGTGAACAAGTGTTAAGAAATTCATTTGCATATTTCGTTTGGATCAGTGTAAAAAAAATTACAAAATCATGAAGCTTTATTACTAGTACTATTAATACCGATGGTACTATCTATTGTGGATGCTAATGCTAACTAAGCGCACTAGTTGCTCCGTACAGTTTATATGATCATTTGTTTTGTATCGCGTACATAAGCAAAAGTCAGTTTCTCATAGGTAAATTCTCGTTATTACATCTAATAAAATATATTTTCATTCTTTGTTTCAGCCTCATATGAAGTTACCGATCCGAGTGTCCTTGAAAGCAAAGATGCGCAGTTTGTCATCGAAATGGGATTTTCAAAGAACGATGTTGCAATGGCAATAAATGACATATTCAAGAAAGGTAAAACAACTTACAGATTCGAATGATATCATTTTCTTTACATATATTAAAGCACGAATTAATGAACGAAGTGAACATGGTGTACAAGATGTGGAGCGTATTTTATTTTCAAGTCACTCGTTTTGCTTTTCTGCAGCCCCAGGTTCAGTCATAAGGGCTCGTGTGTGCACAATATTCATATTGTTCAGCCAAGTTTTATGGTTTCTTTCATCTTGTTTGGTGACCCCAGCACATAAAACCATATTGAACCACGACCTGATTCGCTGAACGTGCTTGATTTTTTTCTTTACTGGAAATAGGTTTGCTCGATGTACAATGCAACCTTTCTCTACCGGACAAATAAACGATGAAATAATTGGTCATGTTTAGGTGATTTGCTGTTCAAAGATAAAATACAAGTCGAAATGACAATTGTTAAAGTCTGGATTTGAGAGGTGATTGATTAAGTTATGTAGCCTCTCTCAGCGGCTCAACAGAATGAAATTGAATTGAACAAAAGGAAAGAAACAGCATAATTACAAATTTATGATAGTTAAATATGATGGAATTAAAGTAAAAAAAAAATTATGGAACATATTTTATTTTTTAATGATTTTATTTTGATTGTTTTTTTTGTACGGGGCAATATTACGTTACCATTGTACATTGTACATATAATAAAGGTTGTAAAATGTAGATGGGAATTTTAAAATCCTAGCATTTAAACATACACTGACACAGACACAAAAATGCTAAAGCGTAAAATTTAGTTAAAGAGATGTTTCATAAAGGCTCACCAGTCTACCAAGATTTCGCGTTACTGTCTTGCAGGCAAAGAAGATTTTACGAGTCAGGAAATTGCAGATATCATCCTGAAAAAGGAGATGCATGGAGAACCGAGTAATTCCATGCTGGCTGTTGATTGCCCACCGACTATTGAAAACGTGTCTCGTAAGTACACTAGTTGCACAAATTGTGGCACTGCGGACGAAAATCTCAGAAGATGCACGCTTTTATATCTGAAATACTCAACATTAATTATCTATGGTTTTCATAGATGCTGTTTCTGCAAGGGCAAATCCATTCGTTTAGTGGACGAACAAATATAAAATATACAGACTTTGTGCAGTTCACGTAACCACGTGAACAACATATGTTATTCAACAATTATGGTGAGGAATAAGGGTAGTAGAGTGGGTTAGGAGTCAGTCTAGCGTGAACATTACTGAATACAGTGGTCGAGGATATTGTCAGATGGTGTAAATTTGATTTTGCCTTATTGAAATATGTTTGTTTCAAGATTTTCAAGAAGTGCAGCGTTACATTCAGCAGCAGAGGGGGTGAACAGACCATGTTTTCAAGCAAAATTAAGCTTCTATGACTAAGTTTTCAAATAAAAATAAAACGTATACGGAGACCGAAAATATTTCACAAAAAAAGCTGCGACGGTGAACAGACCAAGTTTTCAAACAAAAATAAGGCTTCTACGGAAACCGAAACTAGTTAGACAATCCGAAAACTTATTTCAAACTGAAAATATATTTCACAAAAGAAGGCTGCTACAACGACATATTCTCATTACAGAGAGAGGCGCCATAGAAGCGTCCACGGGGCAAAACAGAATCGACGCCACAGTCGTTGTTGCAGCCCCGTTGCTGCTAATGGGTTCACCGAATTAGCTATAGATACAATGATGAATTAGCGTTTATTTTTTATATAAACGGCAAATGTCGGAGAAGCTCAGATAACTAGATTAACTAGAGAACGTTTGGTTGCGATTAAGAAATTTCTCCCGGTGAGAGATTCTTTCAGAGATAATTTGCAAACTCGACAACAAGCAAAATTAGATTTTACCGCCGATACTGAACAATTATTTAAGCCTATAACTGCGGCAACTGGAGAAGTTGTAACCGCGATAAAGGAATCACAACCTGCGGTTGCACAACTAGAGGTTAAACCTCCTAAAAGAACAGATAATAGAGTTCAAGAGCTACGAGATAAATTTACTGAGGAAACTTTAGCGAAGATTGATAAAGATGATATAACTGATTTAGTAAAGTTTGCTGCGCTAGGATATTACACTAAAGAAAATTATTTAAAACCTGGACAAAAAGGTTATATCAAAAACGTAAGTGATTTTGCTAAAGCAGTTTACAAAATTAAAAATCACCTACCACAAATTGATAATGATGATCCCATATATCAGGTATATTTGACTGCTGTTGAACGAGAATATCTCGAAAATCAGGAAAAAAGAGGTTTATTAGTATCTGAACAACAACGACTAAAAACCGAACAAAAACAACGAGAGAAAGAGGAACGAGAACGATTAAAACAAGAACGAGCAGAAGAACGAAAACGTATACAACCAAGTCCACGAGGACGAGGGCGAGGAGGACGAAGACAAAAAGATCCTCTTGTGGAAGATCCTCAACGAGAAGAACCTGAAGAAGAAGAATTTACCGGTATGGGATATCACGGTGGTAATATACCCTGTTCAAGAAGTGTCCTCGATGATATATCACGGTTAGAAGTTCTCATCGGAGGAAAACGAGCTGGAAATAATTCCCCGGAGATAATTAATGAACCTGCTGAAATCTGTAAAAGGTTATTTCAAGGTCGTGTAATGGATATACAACTATATCGTAGTTTCATCGATGAACTTACTGATGATTATTACAGCGACTAAAAATCTAAGGGATTTTTCATCACCTATTAGATGTATAGCATTTAAATAAAATGATAGTACATCGTAGTATGAGCAGAGCAAGACCTATTTATGTCGTAAATTCACAATTGCCAGTGTACAAGGTGACTTACGGAAATGGACTCGTTGATATTGTCACTGGATTATTTACTCGAATTGCTCCAAAACTGCTACCAATCGGTAAAGAAATAGCGTCAAAGGTTATTGGGGTTCTCAGTGAAAAAATTGGTACAGCAGCTGGTAATAAAGTATTTAATATGTTAGATGCTGCCAAAGAAAAACTTATGTCGCTGGCAAGAGGAAGAAAACCAGTAAAATTACAATCTACTGATCAAATGCCACCTAAATTAGGTAGTGCAATTAATAAAATAGCAAAAGCGCGATTGAGATTAATTGCTGTTTCCGGTCTGAAACGATTAATGATTTAGATCCACGACTATAGAATAAAATGTTGAAACACGAAATCGATGATGCTTTTGATGTAGATGCTCCTGTAGGAAAAAAAAAATGATTCTATACGTGATTATCAGTATTTTTCGTATCAAGCCCAGAATGCAAATGCAAGGTCACGAATTGAACTTAGATTTGATGATACATCTAAATACTTCTTGCCGTGTGAAGCGTACATCGAAGTAGAAGGACGAATAGTAAAGCATGATAATACTCCGTATACTGCTGCTGCTGATAATCTCAAAACTATCCCGATCAGGTTTGTCAACAATGGAATAATGGCGCTATTTAGCAGCGCGCAATATATAATTAATTCTACTAGAATCGAATCCATCGATAACGATGTTGATGTTGCAACCACAGTAATAGGTTTAGCTAGATACTCTGATGATTTTATTAAATCTGCTGGTCATTCAATGATGTTTGCGAAGGATACTACCGATCACGCTGATCATAATCCATTTACGCTAAGACGACCAAAGAAGGTTTCAGCTGCTGCTGATGATGCTGATGTTGAAGCTATTGTTATAAGTGGTAATCCTAATTACAACGCAGGAATTGCATCGCGAAAAAAGAACATAGATGACGAGGGTAGATTTTCATGTACGATTCCACTATCTCATATATTTGGATTTTGTAGAGATGTCAGAAGAGTTATCTTTGGTGCTAGTCATACTGCAGTGCTCACGCGAAGATCAACTGACGATTATGTTCTTTGGCATGGTGCTGATCCTGTTAGAGATGGTAATGTAGAATATATTAACAAAATTAGCACTATGGATGCCAATTATGACTCCATCGTTGACTGTTGAGACTCGGTTGCTATCCTTTATGGATCAAGGAGGAAAGTCATTATTGAGTTGGTGTGATGTTACAACAGCTACAACAACCAGTACCGTTGCTGGAAATTTTACTTGGCAACTTGCGCTTACGAAAAATGTTTCCGCGCCAAGACATGTCTTTGTTGCGCTACAAAACGTTAATAGAACGCAAAAAATAGCTGGGGTTGCAGATGACAGTTTACAATTGCGGTCCCATATGATATTTGATCAATGTGACGTCACTGAGGTATCATTGTGAATAAGTAATCAGCAAGAACCCGCAGAACAACTTATTCTCAAATACGGTGACAATCAAATAGGACGAGTATATGGGTCGTGACCAAAACGTTGATACTGAACTACAAATATCACAATTGGATTTTAAAGAATTGTACCCGATTTATTACTTTTCGTTGCAACATCTTGATCTATCTAAACACTAAACCGTTGATGAAAAATTTCAAGCTCGTATCGGTAATGCCCTTGGAGGATTTAGAGCAATTGCTGTTATTCTTAGTGATAAATCTATGACGCTCGAAGGTGGTGGTGGAAAAATGCGAGTCATTGATGCATCGATAGAAAATATGTAATGGCACAATTAGATGATCACTATCTAAATAAAATGTCGTACAATCATGTTAATGTCACCCTGACACCTGGTCAGGTAAAGAAACTTCAATCGAAAAATTCTACTGCGTGTGGTACAACGATAACGCTTAAAAAAGAACAGATGACAGGTGGATCAAATAAATTATCACTTATAAAAACTCAGATTAATCATTTCAACAAAGCATTAAAGAGTAACACAGGAGTTAAATTGACTTTTTCACAAACTGCTGTCAAAGATATGATTAAAACCGGAGGTATATTCCCGCTGTTAGCTGCAATTTCAGCGTTGATTTCAGCAGCGGCCCCAACGGTGGCTAAAGCAGCAGCGCTAGGAGCTATTGATACCGCGACAGGGCTTGCAGTAAAGAAAGCAGCCGGTGGATCAGTTAGCAGAACTACAAAAAAGGGAAAGGGATTCAGACTACCAGGAAGTCGATAAACAAGATATTACAAAACCAGTTAAATCCAATGTCAAATTTTGATTTACTCGACGCAGTAAAAAAAACTCCCAATAAAACATTTCAGAGGTGTATTCATGCGAGATCAATTACCAGCACAACCACAAATACCAGAAACTGGTATAATTAATCTCGATGATAATACTGGACCTGGAACTCATTGGGTTTGTTACGCAATATATCCAACATCGATTATTTATTTTGACTCATATGGATTACCACCCCCGAACGAATTTGTCAAATATATATCCAAGTTGTTTACTACTCAAACTAAAGTTTCGTCAAAAATCCTTATTTGGTATTCAACGTTACCCACGCAGACATTAACAGATCCTCTGATATATGGACGAGAGGTTCTTAACGCGCTAACAGCTCTCTCGACGAGTTATAAATTACCTCACAAAGTCATCCACGAGTACACGATGATGAAATTCGTAAATAAAAATGGAAAAATCACTTAAAGAGAAACGTGTAATATATAACATGACAGATATTTTTGGAAGATCAGTATCACATCCTTCCGAAACAGTTACTATCGGACAAGTAAAAAAAATAATCAACAAAGCTATCTCATCTATAGCAAACTTAGATGAATTAAAATAAATTATATGATCAAATAAATGCTCTAACGGGATTACAAAAAATCATCGATGACGTTAAAGTCACCGCTGGTGACAACGTCACTGATATGAGAAAACTACGTGACGAGTATAATGATCATATAACCAAATTTAATCAACTCCAACAGGATATCATTGACACCATTGAAACTCCCATAAATAACTTCTTTGGTGTTCCGCGTGCATACCCTGATTTACATATCGCACAAGTAAAAGCCACCATTGACAATTTACCAAAGTTGAGGGTTGATTTTGATTCTCATCTCGGTCAATTTAATAATTTGCGTAAAAAGTTTAGAAAAACCGATGACGCTATCGACAAATTTTTTGGTAAGGATGTGAAACCAGAAGAAATTAAAACAACCCTTGAAAATATTATTTCAAAACTCGATGAAATAACCGCGATTAATTCCCGGTTGGGTGTTATTCGCGAAGAGAGATCAATTTCAGATTCAATCGTGATTATTAAAAAATCCATTGATGATCTTAAAACGGTCACCGATGCCATCAAAGATGATTTACCGAGGATGATAGCAATCATTGAAAAAATAAAAATTCCTCATGCGAAAACCAACAACGTAGTATACACGATTCAAAATGGATCATTTGCGTGGACTCCACTAAATAACATTAAATATCACAGCAACCGTCAAGGGTATTTATCGATTAACACTAGTATCACCGACTCAATTTAATATACCATCGTCGAGTTCATCTGAGGTCAACAATACAATATCAACAATCATCGACAAGGATACAATTGAACAATTTACAATAACATCCACTGATAATAATCTAGCTAGGGTTTCAGTAACATGGTATGTGGAATTCGTAGCGGATTTAAAGTAAACAATTAAACCGTTAACGGTTTCAACTGAAGTGAATTTAAGTAAATAAATTGAAATTGAAAATGATTTAAAAGATAAATGACCACATCTCAATATCGTTATGATATCGTCAAAGAGTTTCAGAGTAAACTACAAGCGCTGATTGAGCAATACAGTGTAACAAAGAAAAAATGTCAACGAAGAATTTCCATCATTGACGTATCCGTGTACTCGGTGTCTGGTGTTATTGCCGGCGCTGGAATAATACTATCTTCGGTTACAATGATTGCCCCGGTTGTCGTTCCAATTTGTATATCAGCGGCAGCAACAATCGCGGGAGTCTTTACCGGAATAATAAAAAAGATATCATCGTGTTCCCAACGTAAATTACACGATTACACGGTTAAACTTGTTATTGTGTCAAACGCGTATTCGGAATTGTCGATGCTGATTTAAACCCCTCCATCGACGACGAAATAATAACCGATAGCGAATTCTCGAGGATGGTTCGGTTGTATGATTCAACAATATCAAAATTGGTAAACAATTTCAACAATAACAATTACAATAACAATGTCACAATAAATACTTCAACGAATAGCAGAAAATACAACTACGTCAAAGACAAAATTGATATCGCTAATAACGATAGTACCAGAGTTTAACGTTGAATTTAATCCTCCGCTGGCAGCATCTGAGATAGCTCTAACGCAATTAAGATGTTACTACAACTGGCCAAACGTGCGATCAGCGCCATTTAATGATAAACTCCCCAACAACAGTTTTACATTTTTATGGAAAAAACCGGGTACAACAGAACCAGAAACGCATACTATACACCTACCCACTGGCGCATATGACACCGAAGATATCAATGAATTAATCATAGAATCCATCGAAGCAATCACAGGAAAAAATACTATTGACGTCAAAGATGGACCTGATAAATCTCCCATTGAGATAAGAGCACATGAACCACTGATGTCAACGGTCAACGCGATAAATTCACCTGATTACTCCGTGGATATATATAACAGCTCAATTAGAACCCTATTGGGGTATCCTGAGCATATTCCAGGCACCGTTGATATAAAAGATCTACCACGCGAGCCACTAAAATCCGACTTTATTTCAACGAAAAAAGATTATCACGGGATTAATCATGAACCTGTTCCTGATGGTGTTCATTTAAAGTATAAGATGTCAACCTATGAGTTTTATAATAGTTTAAAAAAAGAGGTAGGGCACGCTGGGATCACTAAATTTCCTGTATCATTTATTACTCAAATACTCCAAACTATTAATAGTGATTTCGAGCGATTTCGCGGTTATATAGTAACAGCAATTAGTGAAATCCCACTACGCCGCGATGATGTCATTAAATACATGGAAGTGTGTAATCAAATTATCTCCGATATGGATGAGTATAATCAGCGAATTATTCAATGGATTCTCACTGACGATGCTGCAATGAGAATAAAATTTGCAGCGGATAATAAAATCCGTGTTGAAGATATTTCCACGTTTAAATTCCCAGGATATAATACACCATGGATGCGAGGAAAACTCAGCGATACCATCGATGAATTCTTTCCCACGGTTCACAAAGCGTGGCTGGATAATCTTCCTGCGGTTCATTTTCAGTTACCGGAACATAAAAAATCTGATTACTTCACTGATGATTTACCCGCTGTAGATCCAAAATTCAATTACAATTTCGATATTAGTTTTCTACGACCCCAAGATATTTATCAAAAATATTCATATGATGTCTACGATGGAACAGAAACTGATGCACTTAGACGTTACGAATACAACGAGTATGGTAAAATAATATGGCGATTTGCTCTAGGTGATCAAGGTGTATTTATAGTCACAGAAAAAAGTCTCATTGGGATCTTCAACGCGATGAAACAAACATTCCAAACACAATTGGGACAATTGCGAGATTATCTGCAAAGATCTTTATTACTCGATTTAACAACTCAACGTGATACAATCAAACAACAACAACAACAGCTAAATCAAATTATCTGTGATATGAACTACCTCAATGATAAATTACTCTCTCTCGTCTAAGAAGATAAATCACCAAATATAGAAAAATTCAAAAATTTATTTTCACGCACCAATGACAATTTAGTCTTTTATAAATTTTTAGGATGGGATGTACCAGCAATGAAAGCGTCGTTGAAGAAACTCATTGATGAATTCTTTCCACAGATTCACGCGCTATGGTTTAAAATAAATCCCCACATGGAAATTTTAACATCAACGAATTCAGTATATAAAAACAACAAACACAGATCCCCCGGCAACGTTGATATATCATCAGTTATTGCAATACACGTTATTTGTGATGTAGTGTTAGGAAGTTTCGCAGTAGATATTTCAAGATCAGATAACGCTGATCAAGGATATATCTTATATACTTTTTCTCCGGATGTTTCTCCGGGGAGTTTAATTGTGAAAAATCCACCTCATTTAACCTACTTGGAAACCACTAATAGACTCATAACAAGGATGAATTTTAGAATAACCGATCAGGATTTTACCTTGATTGATCTCCGAGGGGAAAAACTACAAATGACTTTAGATGTGAAATCGTAAATGACAAAATCAAAGATTTTCAGCAAAGTAATTTCAATAAAAGAATTATAAATAAATTTATTTTTCACTGATTTTAACTGATTTGTATGTATTTTTCTTTTACTGATTTTGATGCACTTTAAATGCATTTTTGATGCATTCAGTGGGAATTTCAGAAGAAATTACACGGTTAAATGGTCGATTTTGTATGGGATTTTCCATAGGGGAAAAGCTGTTACGGTGAAAATCTCAAAGAGATTTTACATTTTTGGTGGTTTTCCATGGAAATCAATCAAAAATCAGTAAAAATTCAGTTAAAATCAATGAAAATCAATGAAAAATCATGATGCATTCAGTGGGAATTTCAAAAGAAATTGCACGGTCAAATGGTCGATTTGTAATTTTATTTCTCGTAGACTTTTTCCACTAGAAATCATTTTCCATTGAAGATTTTCACACTTGCAATTGAATCGCAAAGCGATTTAGAGCAGTGTGGACTTTTTCACATAATATATATATATATCATCATACGCGAATAACCATTCATGAGAAACATAAACTCGAAAACGCAATAAGGGAAATATTTCAATATTGTAAAAATACAAGGGATGAAATCTCGGGAAAATCGGAGATTTTCAGATTTAACGTTGAACTAATCATTGATAACCTAAGCGACAATGATAAATTCCTACTGACTGAAACACAATTACAACAATTGCAAGAACATACTATAACAACAATTAATTGTGACTATGATCAAATCATGCAGTATGTTCATTCATGTGTACGTGTTAAAGAGTTACTGAGAATATTAACCTGAATCTGAAATCCTTTGGATTTTCAATGACAAAAAAAAATATTTCAGTGTTAAAATCTGTAACTGTTACAACTTCCTGGTTGTAAGTTGAATGACCATACCTGTATAGGATTTTTCATTCATTGATAGCGCGATAGAATTTCACCGCTATTGTTGTTGGGTTAAATGGCCATACCTGTAAAGGATTTTCGCGCTATAGAATTTCACCGCTGGAAAATCTTTTGAAAACTACCTTAGAATACCTGTATTCGACTGAAGTATTTTTACACAGTTTATACAACAGAGGCGCTTAAGGGGTTTCATTCTGTTGATTAGATTCTTAATATCTCTAACTTTTGAATTTATTAATTTTTTAATCTCATACTCTTGACCCAAATCTCTCCTTACACGCTCAACGATAGTACATAACGGGACAAACACACCAACATCTTCACAATAAACAAGAGAATTACGTATGGAAGTCTGAATTTTCTTGATCAAGGAATGTTTTTTTGAAAGTGTATACTTATTGTTCATTGTTGCAAACTCAATATCCTGATATTCTGGCATAATTTGATCGGGGTTCAAATCATCTGACAATTTAATCCCCTGTTTTCTCAGATTTAATACTGCATCTATAATCTGAGTAATATTTTCATGATTCATTTTATATATAATTTTGTATTTTTAATTACAAAAAATCAAAAAATCAAAAAATTGGGGGTCAATTTCGACCCGTTTGTTTAGATAGTACAATGCCATTACCTCCTTATTAGGGTAGGTTTCTGGGCAGTACAATTAAGCCATTACAACCGTTTTAGGGTTGTTTCTGGGCATTATTAAGGACAGCACAATGCCATTACAACCGTTTATTAGGGTAGTTTATAGGCATACATATATACTTAATTAAGGACAGCACAATGCCATTGCAACCGTTCATTAGGGTAGTTTATAGGCATTACAATTTAAACCCCATTTGGAACCCCTTCGGTGTATTTATACATCAAATGGCGCCCAGAGGTTACATATAAGGACGGCACAACAATTCCCAATCGAGTGTATGGCGAATTGTAATAGACAGCACAACAATGAATGAATGGATTCAATGATAATTGATGAATGACGGGGCGGGTCTACATTCAAGCGCAAAACCAAACCTGAAAAATCAACATGGTTTGAATGAAAAATTCACACCACATGACGGTGTGGTTTTGGTTTGCGCTTGAAATTCGAGCTAAAGCCCAATTAATATAACAGACGATATGGTATATAAGCTGTTTATACATAAAAACAGCACATAGAGGTGTTGTGATTTTATTCTTTGTTGTGTTTAATAGTGATCATTGAAAACTCTGAAGTAAGACAGAATACTTGAATAGAATACAAAAAAACCCCGAATACAACCGTTTGTAAACACTTCATATTTGATTCGTTTTCTTATAAAACAGAAAATTGATTATATCCTGTTGAGATTTATGACAGTGAAACAAACCAATCAAAATATACCATCGAAATTAGGTGACAGTGTTTAAAAAAAAAACTATAAGGATCCGTAACTGTGTTAGGCCGTAATATACCTAAACGAGTTATTCCCCTTAATGACAATATGACTATAATGACTTAATGAATTATTGACTATCACAATACAGATAGTTAGATATAAGTAAACTGAATGTTGTTTTTTAAACGATTTGAAAAAGTAGATCGACAAATTCCTTCTGCAACGCATTGTACTGATAATCTACAAATACCGAAATACCTACCGGCTGCAGTCATATACTGAAATACTATCTCCTCGTTAGATGCCGTATTAAATGATTTCACAGATCTCTTCCCAATTGATTTATAAGTACCGGTTCTTCCTCGTTTTAAATTCTCACTTTGTGTAACAGCTTGTAGATTTGATAAAGAATTGTTCTTAGGATCGGAATCGATAACAAGACCATCCTTGATAAATCCCTGGAAACAATCGTATGCAAAACGATGATTGAGATGCATTTTTCCTCCAGTTTTAAACACCAAATACCCCTTTCCATCGTCAGCACCAACTGGCTTCTTCAGTCTGCGATGTCTGACAATACCGTCACGGGATGCCTCATAGTTTACAATCATGGGATGCGGTTGAAATTCTTGGTTCATTTATATACATAGTACTTTTTTGTCTAATTCATTATTTGGTTGAAATATATTATTGGAAAATCTCTGAATGTAGTCGTGGGGAGTTTTTATGATCTTGTCGTTGACGCTGTCAGATTCATTGATGGAGTTTTTAGTGGAATCTTTGATGGAGTTTTTAGTGGAATCCTTGATGGAGTTTTTAGTGGAATCTTTGATGGAGTTTTTAGTGGAATCTTTGATTCTCTTATCATAATAGCGCTTCAACTCTCTGTATCGTTTACCACCACAACCGAGACACAACTGTGATATTCCTCTAACCCCTACCCCACATTGTATGCAAGGTAGCGGTCCATTCCTTCCTCGACGAAAACTTTGCATATGATACCCACAGAACTCATTTCTGCATGATTTGTTACACCGGGTTACTGATCCAATCATGAGCCATTTGCAATGATTCATTATATAAAAAATCTCTATATTTAAATACTTGTTTTAATTATAATATGAAGGAATTCGAGAGATTATGCTAGATTTAATCTCGATAGAATCTCTGATATACCAAAAAGTCTAATAGACGATAGAATCATACTGAGTAAAATAAGCGACTGTTTTAATGAATTTAAGCGCGATGGAGCATCTCATACGTGGTCGACATTTCGAATTATTGATGATGATGTCAATGTACCCATAATCGATGCTACCATGAACGACGAAAGAACAGTTGAGATAATTTCACATCTTGGAGAAAAAGTATTTTTTTTAGAATGAAATTCATTATCGTAGATGAAGGGAAATGGATTATCAGAGATAAATTTGAACCAATTCTCAAAGATAAAAAAACTGTCATTGTGAGTCGAGATTCCAGACCAGGAATTCTGACTGGAATTGACAAACTATACTACGAGAGATCTTATCCTGTAACAGCAGTTGTTTATGGAATATATCCGCTAAATGATAAACCAAGTATTGAAAAACTAGCACCTATGAAAACCTCGTCGATGACTTTGTCAATAAGAATGAATTGTGTAGCAGAACGAGTAATGGAACACTTCACAAATGCATCCCGGGGGAACAAATTAACTGAACAACGACGTAAAAAAATTACTTCATGGGGATTAAGGGTGAAAGATTACGGAGCAACAATTCAAGACGTGGCAACGTTGGAACGATTACTAAAATTCCCAATATCGGTAGCGACGATAACCGGAGAAGTATTATATGAACCGAAATATAAATTGAGAGGAGCTCCAATTGAAATTATTGATCATAACGAACACGCGTGGACACCTGCAGTAACAATATTTCCACGGGAAAGAACCGTAAGATATATCCCTGAGGAGTTCTGTAAGGAGGTTTTCTATGAAGAGAAGTTATTCGATGCTATTCACGCGTTGTGTAAAGATGACCCTGTATCAGTGTGGTTAATTCACAGCACTGAAGATTCAGAATTGGGATTTGATCAATTTGTAAGACCGAATGGAGAGTTATATTGCACTGAAGAGTTACATACGAGGATGAAAAATATCGCTAATAAATATTCATCTGACAACTCGAAGAGTTTCCATGAAAAACTACTCACGAATAGTTTTACGATTCCATCAGTGGTAGCTCATTTTGCACGAGAAAAGAACTCATGGCGTCCAACACGAAGTGATTATTTATTGGATGTTAAATCAAGCTGTCTTGAATTCGGCCATGGAGGACTGTGGAATACAAAATACCACCGCGAGGGTATGATGTCAATTGATATATCCGCGTGTTATCCAGGGAGTTTTCTCGGATATGGAGAATGTGCTAAATATTTTAAACGATTTGGACACCCTATACATGAAATGACTCGTGTTTCTGTTAATGGTCCATTGCCTGATTTTGATTTAACTGGATTCGCTCGTGTGGTATCATTTGAATTAGCTACAGGATTACATCCGTGTAGTTATGTTTGGATTGGTAGACACATGTCTGAAAAACACTGGATGCCAATTGTGTTATTGAGATACATGATTGATTGCGGTATGCTGATATCGCTGATTATTTCCGAAGCAATTATATGTTATCGAGCTCAGAAAGAAGTTTAGCTACCACAACCCGATCTAGATAGTATAATTAGCGAACAACGAAAACAATTTCCTGATTTTAATGAACAACAAATTATGGATTGGTCTAGGCAGTTATTTGAAATTGAAAATGGACAAGTAAAAGAGTTTGGACGAAGAATAATCGGTAAATTTCCTCAAGGTGGAATAAATGACAATGCAAATATTCTTCGCGGTTGATCATAGACAGCGCTGAATACGATTTTATTGTAGCAGATTTAACGAAACATGGAAAACTTGTAACTCGTAAAGATGCTTTTCTATCCAATGGGACTAAGTTGGGTACAATTGTTACCTACTGTGATGGATATAGTTCCCAATATACACACTTAAGATCATCTATGCTTTGTTATTCTGCTATCAATCTGTTTTCGATGATAAATAGATTTCCTAATACCGCGGTTAGAGTAGCTACTGATTCGATGTATATACACAACAAATACAGATCAGCAGTGGCTGAATTCACATCCCCCGAGGAAAAATGGGAGTATTGGAGATTTAAAAAGGAGACGCTACATGAATATTGTAAATCTGCTGATGTTACGATGGACGATAAATATTTAAAAAACAACCAATTATCAGAATTTTCTAATGCACCACCGATATCTGATCCTGTATGTAGATATAAAACTATTTACTTAAATGGTTGTGGTGGGTCAGGAAAGACAACTCGTGTGATTGAATTATTTCAAGGTAAATCAAATATGATTGTGCTAACACCAACTCATAGACTTGCTAGAGAGATGATAAAGCGTGGGGTAAATGCTTGTACTTATCACAGCTTCTTTCGATGGAAAGGTGATGAATGGACTCCCGATCGAATGAGTGAGAAATTTATCCCTGATGTTATTACTTGGGATGAAATAGATACGGTATCGTTGAAAATATTACAAAAATTTCTTGAATGGTTATCAACGAAAACAACAAAAATTATTATGTGTGGTGATCATGGTCAACCACCAACAATTTGTTGGTTTATCCCCACATGATTGGTTAAAATCATACGTAGACTATTACGAAGAGATTAATACCGACCATAGATCACTTGATGAACAATTACGCGAGTTTAAACAACTAATCAGATTACAACCGGATAGAATCCAATGTGAAATAGCGCGTGAACTAATTTCAGAAACTTCCATGAATGATTTTTGGAAAACATGGAGACCAAACGATTTGATAGTAGCAAGTAGAAAAATAGTCAGAGACACACTACAGATGAAATTATTTGAATTGCATAAATGTAAATTTGCAACACTTCCAGTACCACTCTGTTATAGACCTTCGGATACAAGAAGACAAAATATCGAAGTTGATATTCCTGGGCAGTGTGAAAAGCAGAATTTAGTGTTAAATGATATTTTGCTGGTTGATATCAGCGTCGTCGAAGATGCATTGCGTGCTGATAAATCTCCATGGACGTTAGGTTACGCAGCGACAATACACTCTTCACAGGGATTAACTATCACAGACACAATTGTTTGGATAGTAGATAATCGCATTGAGCGGTTAAATTTAATTTATCTAGCAGTGTCCAGAGTGAGGAGAATAAATCAACTTCGAAGAGTTGTCCTGACAGAGTCAGGAGATGATAATGACACTACAATCAGCGCTGACAACGTCAAGGATATAATCAGAAAAAAACTCTCTGGTTATAAACAACAGGATAAAAAAATAAACGAGAACTTGACATTGATGCTGAATTAATAATTACATTGAAACAACAACAGAATAATCGCTGCGCGAGTTGCAATTGTATAATGCGTTGGAGTTGGTGGGATAAAGATCCTCACCAATTTACAGTAGACAGAAAGAATAGCAGCATTGGTCATATCAGAGATAACGTGATGCTGACTTGTCTTGAGTGCAACAGACGCAGAGGTGCTAGTTAAGACCACGCGGTGGTAATTGAGTATCCTCGGGTATCACCTGTAGTTGTTGTCGAGTAAATCCTCGCTGAGGAGCAGTTGAATCCAGTCTATAGATTGCTGGTCTACCAGTAGATCGTGTTATACAAGATATTTTATGTACGGTGACACTCCAAATAGGATCAGTAGCTCTTTTTTACCACCTTCGAGCTCTCCTGGTTTGTATAAATACCTTACAGTGACATTACCAAGAATTTGTTCTTTGAAATTTGTTTGTGAAATTCGAAGAATTTCCATTTTCGGTATATACTTCTTTTTAATAGCGTTGTTAGGTTTCATGTTGATTGTTCTAGTAATCTCATTGTTCAGCGCGGTAACTACACCTGGTAATCTCTTAACCCATTCACGGGATCGTTTATCCTGGATGAATTCTTTCGCGTATTGATATCCAAATAACCGCTCAGCAAGTGTCCGATTAAATCGTTCAACAATTGCCTGATCGCAATGCAGTGCAGTATGTCCTCGTCGTAACGCGGTATTATGATTCTTCATCATTAATAGAACCGCACCCTGAAATTCCTTACGAGGATCAACCTGTAATAGATTTGGCCAGTGCAGAGGACCCTTTCGATAAATCCTTTCAAATGCAGAAGCCACTTCAGTTGATGATTTTGTCTTCAGCGGTTCTGCTTTTTTGTATCGACTCGCAACATCAACTACGGTTAACGCGTATTTGTAACCACCATCACGTGGCAGAAATAATATATCAGCCTGATTAATTTCATTAGGAACTGTCACATCAAAATGCGAGTAGTTAATTTGTTTAGGCGGTGGTAGATAAATTTGCCACACTTCTGCGAGATGACGTTGTTGTAAATCACCGCTCCGGTAGGCTATATCATGTATCCGACATGCCTCATCGATAACATTTATCGGATTTTTTCCCGGGTTAGGATTATCATGACCATCAAGTCTGATATCTAATCGTGTTCCTGGTTCACAATAACTATATCCTGGAAGGTATTTTCACCTGGATACTTCCTCCATGGTAACCCTGGGAGTTTAGCTAACTTGGCGGCGATATCACCACCTCTTTTTGTTTTGAAAATTCGTATAATTTTTCACAAATCGATATTTTTTTATACCGCATATTTCACACTTGCCGGTGACCGCTTCTCTGTTATTTTTTGTGGTAACAGTCGTTGGGTCAATAGTTGGTGTACACTTCTTACATTTCACACAATATAGATCCATAACATATTTATGGTATATCAACAAATGGAAGTGATCGATTTCTCTGCGTTAAAGAAAAAACAACAAGTAAAACATCACGATATGTTACCAAACTCTATCAGGATGATTATCACCGGACCGTCCGGGAGCGGTAAAACTCAATTGTTGCTCATAATGATAATGAAATATATGACATGGGACAAATTGTATTTAGTTGCCCCGGGCGTGGATGATCAGCACTGTTATCAAGTGTTAAAGATTATAATGAAACCGTTTCAGAAGCTTACGGCGGAAACGTTATTGAGTTTATCACATATATCGACGAAGCGCCATCCGTATAAGACTTAGATGTATGTGTTAACAATCTCGTTGTGTACGATGATGTAATGTTGGATAAACAAAAAAATCCAGCTAGATTTTTTTCCCGAGGTAGACATAAAAACTCCGACGTGATATATGTCACTCAACGTTACACACAAATCCCGAAAGTGATCAGAGATAATTGTAATCTATTGTGCGTATTCAACGGAGTTGATACTCATACGTTACGAAATAGTTGGCAAACGTGGTGCTCCGAGATGGATTATAATCGATTTCAAAATTTCTTTAGTGGTGCTCGAGCTACCCCACATGGATTTGTAACGATAAGTATACACGATCCTCAGACACGATATCGTATTGGATTAGATCGTATCTATAGCTAATTCGGTTAACCCATTAGCAGCAACGGGACTGCGACAACGACTGTGGCGTCGATTCTATTTTGCCCCGTGGTCGCTTCTATGGCGCCTCTCTCTGTAATGAGAATATGTCGTTGTAGCAGCCTTCTTTTGTGAAATATATTTTCAGTTTGAAATAAGTTTTCGGTTTGTCTAATGATGCACTTTTGTCATAATGTGTTATATTGTTCAATTCTCATCAAGGGGTAATAAACAGAATGAGTGCACTGTGTCTTAACTAAGTTTAAAAGGTATGTTATGTTATGTTTCAATAATAAAATTTTGACCTACATAATTCAATTGACTGTAAGATGTATCAATTAATTGTTTGGTCGGCTACGCTCTGCGATATTGTATGAAAAGCATAACCTGTGAAGTATGTATATTTGAATACACCATGACAGCACATAAAAGTGACTACATGAAAAGTAAAAAAATTGTCTAGTTAGGTAACGGAATTATAAGGACATATTATGGCATATAAATGTGATGTTTAAGAATTTGTGAACACATCTATTGTTTTTCATCTTTTAATCCAAGAACGTGCACTTTTCTCTACGATTACGTTAACCAATCATAATAACTTAGATAACTGCTACCACCTCGCAAATACAGCCCTCCCAGATACTACTTTTAACAAAAGAGAGTTAAAAGTTGTATGTTGACCTATTTGCTGGTCCATTACATATGAGACTTTGCGACACAGTAAGATTATCCCAGTTATTACTTCAGCTAGTGCCAAGAAGCACGTTCTCGTCACGAGAGACCTCGCAATACCATAAGCTACGTGTAAGATATACCACTACAAGTTGGAGCAGTTTTTTCACTTCAAAAAGTATACTTCATCTATATTTCCGGCCTTTTCTCTCTTGCTATCATGACAATGTTCTGCCTTGACAAGTTGCCACACTTTGTCGTCGTCACACATTTAGGTACTTGCACGTGGAGCAAATGCGACTTTATTCAGTCTGTGCTATACGTATTTATACATGCAATTCTCTAGTGCCATATAACTCCTGTATATGTGTAATTCCTTTACAAACAGGTACATATTGTCGGGTTTCTATCCAAGGCTTTCGTAGCGTCCGGGCTCCATCTTTAATGTATTTACTAGTACGGGCGGTCCCTGGGCATTGTCCCCACAAGTGTTGCCTCATAATACATTTTGTCGCACATAATGTTTATGTCTCGATACGGTGCCTCAGTTCTCTTTTAAACGAAGGTTCTTGTGTGTAATGTAGACACTCTAGCAGCAGAGGGGGCGAACAGACCAACGTTTGGAGGCGTCAATTTGGCAAACCAAGGCTTCCTCGTAAATCCTTTATAGAAGCGTCAATTCGCCAAAAACAGAATTAAAAAAGGACGCCAAGGTCGTTGTCGCACCACCTCTGCTGCTATGGGTTTAACAATCTTTGTTGAAATCGTAAACGATTTTTCAGATTTCAGAAATAGACTAATTTGTAAAACCTCACCTCGTAAATCAATTAGATTATTGAATTGGCCAGTGAGTCTGAAATTATTTCTCGTTAACGAATTATTATGACATCGCATATAGACTGGATTAGTTGGGTCCTCAATGATTAGAAACCCTGGAGGAGCTGTTGGTGCAAATGAATATAAAATATATCCCTGCTGGGCTTGACTCGATCGCTCGGGATTTATTTGGTAACTCCCATCGGTAACATTACATGCTAAATTCAATGCTATCACCGAGGATATATTCACATTTTGAGGAGCGATATGTCTACCACCGCCGTCTGGGTCATTATTATGTTTGAGGATTGTTGTTTGTTGTTTCCATTTGGCGAGTATCAGAGGAAAGTTTTCTTGAATAAGATCATTAACATATGTTTTTAGTTCATTTGCGTTATACCCAGGAAACTTGAAATCAGGTAAATCGGCCTCTGTTATATTGTAGCCGGTTAGAAATTTTTGTTTATCTCCGTTCTTATCATTAATTATTACTTGAATTATTTGTTGATATATTCTATGTCAGATACAAGCTGATTTAATGTCTCAACATATTTTATGATCTCATCACGTGGTTTTGTTATATCAGAGAGATGCTCTTGGAATCTCCGTCGTAGTCGTTCTAGTTGTGTTCTATGTAATTGATTAATCTCTTTCAAATAATCAATGACGTTATTTAGAGTGAATACAATTGCAATGGATGAATCAGGAGTTTTCTCAAAATCAAATTACCATTGCACTGTATTGTTATCGAGAAATGTGAATCTATCAGTTAATCGTGTATTTTAGTATATCAGATAAATAATTTCGATATGATGGAGCAATTTAGTGGTATGATTGTACATCTGTAACATAGTCAGAGTTTCCAGGTTCTGGTATTTGATAAGATGTCCGAGGTGGTATTTCAGGCCATCCTAGTATTGTCCTTATAGAACTCTGATAGATCTCAACGGCATATCCGGGCGAGTTTATTTCAATTGCGGATGATAGTGTTGGTTCATAAACCGTTATAGCGATTTTTGAATATTTTCCAGTAATGGATTTTATTCTGCGTTGTAATTCGTTATTGATTTGTTCGATTTGGTAGGACCCTGATGGAAACGAAACAACGTTCCAGTCTGGAGTACCATTAGGTTTATTTTTACTCGCAAATACCAAGGAATTATTCGGTTGTTGACCACCAAATGCTACCGACCTAATATTTGGCCAATTGTGGTACACTCGTAACTTTGCTAACGCTATCTCCTTCACGGGAATCGGAGTAGGGAAATTCACACTGAATTCAGGATTGGTTGAGGTTATTGATATCATACTTGTTTTAACCGGGTTGGTATATTTTAGCTATTTGTTGAAGTAGTTCTTGCGATGTTGCCATTGTTATTATACTCATGTTGTCGCTCTAATTTTGACATCGCGGAATCCTAAAGACGTACCATCGCTGAGAACTCACTATCTGATATTAATGTATCATCGAGTTACGATATCATCTAGGATAATTGTGACTATGCGGTTGACACAACATGGAACTTGATTACGTAGTCTTGTAGTTTGTGCTGGCCGCATGATGATATTTTTTTTTGTTATTATCGAGATTATTCCCGCGATTGTTGTCGCCGAGCATATACGAATTGGAACAGCTTTCAGAGCAATCATTGTCACCGAGGAGAGTATAATACCAGCTCCGGTGATTAAACCACTCACCGAGTACACGGTAACGTCAACTGTGGTGATTCTTCGTCGATATTTTTTTTATTTTTGTTTAGTACTCCTCAGTGAGGGTTTTGAGTTTAGTTTGAAATTCTCTAACCTGATCATAGCGGTATTGAGATACCAAAGGTATCGTCGGTGATGAAACCATTAGTGATGACATTTTATTTTCAAATCGTTTACGATTTCAATTTAGTTATTTACTTAAAATCAGGCTACGTATTCCACATACCATGTTACTGAAACACTAGCCAAATTATTATCATTGGATATTATCGTGAACTGTTCAGTTGTATCCTTGTCGATAGTTGTTGATATTGTATTATTGGTCCCAAATGAACTCGTTGATGAAATATTCAATTGCGTTGGTGATACTAGTGTTAATCGATAAATACCCTTGACGTTTGCAGTGATATTCAATATGTTCTTTGTAGTTCTCCACGCAAATGATCCATGTTGGATCGCGTACACGTTATTTATGATATTTTTTTGTTCGTGAGGGATTTTAATTTTTTCAAGTTCTCCCCCAAATATCAATCAGTAAATGAGATCAAAAACATCCTTGAAAATAACAGCACTCAAATCTGACCCACAAACAACTCTAAGTGATTGATTTATAGAACTTGGACTAGTTTACCCTATTCTTCAGATCAAAAATGCAACAAAAACAGTGACAAATACAACAAAAACAGTGAAAAATGAAACAAAATGACCAAAAATCAATAAAAAAATAAATCCCTAAAATTATTTCAGCAATTAACAAATAAAAACAAATCCGCAGATTCCCACCCCACCCCGAATTTTACTATTACTTCCGTGCAGTCCATTGATAAAACTCAAAAAGTTTCAAAACCACTATTGATTAAACCCGTATAGAATTTTGTTTTAGTTGAGCGCACATATATCTGTTAGGTGAAACGCACCTGTCCGTTGTATAGTTGCATTACCTGTTCAACAAACAGGTATGAATATTGTGTACATGTCAAATCGTTGGTTAGGAACTTACTCTGTTGAGGTTACCAAGGGAGATTTCGGTTTGGCGGATAATATCTCCGAAAATTCATTGTGCGTTTGATTTCATATTGCTGTCCCAATTCTTTTCTGATTATTTCGACAACAGTGAATAACGGGACAAACTTATTGACGTTGTTACAGAATACAAGCTAATCGCGAATAGCATTCTGGATTTTCTTTATAAAAGCGTACCTTTTTGGTAACACATATTTATTATTCATAGCGCTATATTCAGTATCTTGAAAATTGGAAAGAATCTGATCACAATTTAATTTATCTGAAAATTGAATTCTTTGATTTTTTTAATTTGAAATCTCAATTATAATCTCATTGACATTTTCAGAATTCATAAATAATAATATATATTTCTAATATGTGATATTGATATATTTTTCAAAAAAATTGGGGTCAATTTTGGCCCGTTTTTTGGTATGAACTCTGTTCATGTTAAAGTGTTTTTCACATCTTAACACGCCTAGAGATATTATGCGATTATATATGATGATGAACTCTGTTCGTGTATAGGTGTATTTATACATCTTACCCACTCCTAGAGATATTATGCGATGATAAACCCCATTTGTTAACGAATACGCTAGATTCGATATCTACAGGTATGTGCTTTTGAATACGATATGTGTGTATCAATCACAACTGTTTCCAATTTTTGGATCCCCGCTGTTTTCTTCGACACATCAGTTATTGTGGATTTTCTTTCCGTGTTAGGAAGAAATTTGAGTATAATGATTATTGACTGAATACTTGAAATAAATATCAAAAAAAAATACAATTGTTTGTAAATACTACATATTTGATTCGTTTTCTTACAAAACAGATAATTTTCCCACTTGATTATATCTCCGTTGAGAATCATGATAGTTAAAACCGACCAATGGAAATTAATTGGAAAAAAACCCATCGAAATCTGGTGACAAAACCCATTGAGATCCGTAACTCTTTCATAAGCCGTACACATACCTGCACGAGTTATCTCCCTTTGGTGTTATAGTACAAAATATAACTCAGATGTATGTAAATTGATTCCTGTTTTTAAAACGCTTTGAAAAAGAAGATCAATAAATTCCTTCTGCAACATATCGTACTGAGGGTTCGCAAATATCGAAATATCTACCGGCTTCAGTCATTGATTGGAATATTTTTTTTTCGCCTGTATGAATATCTTTCGATTTTACACATTTTGCATTTTTCGAGTATTTCCCAGTTTTCCCATATGCAGTATTCTCACTTTGTGTAACAGCTCGTAAATTATCCAATTTGTTATTTTGAGGATTGGAATCAATATGATCAATAACAAAACCATCCTTGATCAATCCATGGAAACACTCGTATGCGATTCTGTTATTAAGATATTTTTTCTTTCCAGCATTAAACATAAAAAATCCCATACCATTGTAAACACCAACTGGTTTCTTCAGTCTGTGGTGTCTGACAATACCGTCACGAGACGCTTCATAATTTCTGATCACAGGATGCGGTTGAAGTTCTTGGTTCATTTATATACTAAATACTATTTGTCTAATTTATTATTTGGTTTAATTATTACTTTGGAACCTATGAATATAGTCTTGAGGTGTTCTTATGATTTTGTCATTGATGCTGTCAAGGTCATTGATGGAATTCTTAATTCGTTTATCATAATAACGCTTCATTTCTCTGTATCGCTTACCACTACAATTGAGACACAACTGCGATTTTCCTCTAACACCTACCCCACATCGAAGACAAGGGAGTGGCCTAAAACTCCGGTGACGAACGCTTTGTAAATGATATCCACAGAATTCTTTTCTGCATGATTTGTTACATGCGATTACTGATCCTATCATCAACCATTTGCAATAATTCATTATATAATAAACTCTCTATTTAAATACTTGTTTTAATTATAATATGGAGGAGTTCTAGAGATTATCGAAAATTACGCCTTGGAAAAATGCTAAATACAATCTCGATAGATACACCAAAGGGTCTAATAAGTGATAGAAGCATGATAGGTAAAATTCATGCTTGTTTTATTGAATTCAAGCGCGATGGAGCATCTCACTGTTGGTCAACATTTCGAATTGATGATAGTGTTGATGCTACCATGAACGACGAAAATACAGAAGTGATAATCTCACATCTTGACAAGAAAAAGTATTTTTTTAGAGTGAAATTCATTATCCATTCAGAAACGAGAGATTGGATTATACGCGACAAATTGGAACCAATCTTGAAAGATAAAACAACTGTCACTGTGAGTCATGATTCCAAGCCAGGAATTCTGACTGGAACTGACAAACCGTACTACGAGAGATCCTATCCCGTAACAGCAGTTGTTTATGGAATCTATCCGATAAATAATAAACCGAGTATTGAAAAACTAAAACCAATGAAACTATCATCGTTGAATTGTGTAGCAGAACGAATAATAGAACACTTCACAAATACGTTGCGTGGAAACAAACTGACGGATCTGAGAAAAAAAAAATAAATGAATGGGGACTAACAGTAATGGAAATTGGAGCAACGATTCAAAATGTGGCAGAACTAGAACGAATACTAAAATTTCCAATATCAGTAACGACGATAACAGGAGATGTATTATATGAACCGAAATATAAATCGAGAGGATCCCCAATCAAAATTATTGACCATAATAAACACGCATGGACACCTGAAGTAACAATATTTCCGCGAGATACAACAATAAAATATCTACCCGCGGAGATCTCGGGAGAAGAATTCCCTGAGGAGAAATTATTTGATTTTATTTACGAGTTAAGTAAAAACGATCCTGTGTCAGAGTGGTTACTTCACAGTTTTGAAAACGAAGAGGGCAAATTCGATCAAATTGTAAGACCAAATGGTGAATTATATCGTACTGAAGCCCTCCACAACGAGATGAAAAAACTAGCTAGTGGGTTTTCAACGGAACACGACCAACAATTATTAACAAATTGTTTTACAATTCCGTCGGTTGCAGCTCACTTTGCAAGAAAAAGAAATCTATGGAAACCAACACGCGCAGAATTTATATCAGATATCAAATCAAGCTGCATCGAATATAACCATGCTGGATTATGGAATACAAAATACGACCCCAAAACTATTATTTCGGTTGATATGGTTGCGTGTTATCCCGGGAGTTTTCTCGGGTACGGAGAATGTGCTGAGTACTTCAAAAGATTTGGTCATCCCACACATGAAATGAGCCGTGTTGCGATTAATGGACCATTGCCTGATTTTGATTTAGCCGGATTCGTTCGTACGGTATCATTTGAATTGGCTACAGGACTTCATCCGTGTTGTTACGCTTGGATTGGCAGACACATCTCTGATAAACACTGAATGCCAATAGTGTTATTACGGTATATGATTGATTCTAAAATTCTGATATCGCTGATTGTCGGTGAAGCGATTATATTATATCGAGCGCAGGCTGAAGTCTGGTTACAATAACCCGATAGTTTAGATAGTATAATCAGCGAAAACAAAACAAAAAAAAAACAATTCCCTGATCTCGACGAAGAATATATCTAGAAATGGTCCAAACAGATATTTGAAGTTAGAAATAAACAAGCAAAAGAACTCGGTAGAAGAATAATTGGTAAATTCACACAGGGTGGAAAACATGACAATAACCGATATCTTCACGGTTGATTATAGATAGCGTTGAATACTATTTTATAATCGCAGATGTAACATCTAGAGGTATATACGTCAATCGTAAAGACGCTTTCTTGTCCAATGGAACAAAATTCGGTACAATTGTTACTTGAAACGATGGAAAAAATCTTCAGTATACACACTTGAGGGCGTCTATGCTGGCTTATGCTTCTATTAATCTATTTTCAATGATAAATAGATTTCCTGACACCGCGGTTAGAGTCGCCACTGATTCATTTTATATAAACGTGAAGCACAGCGAAGCAGCGGCCGAATTCACTAATTCAGACGAGAGTTGGGGATCATGGAAAATTAAAAGGGAAATACTGCGTGATTATTCCAAATCAGCAGATGTTACGATTAAAAACAATTACTTGAAAAAAAATCATATATCAGAACCATCTAATGCATCGTCGATATCTGATCCAATATGTAGATATAAAACCATTTACTTGAACGGCTGTGGTGGGTCAGGAAAGACGACTCGTGCGATTGAATTATTTCGTGGAAACGCTAGCGTTTTCAAATCAAACTTAATTGTGCTAAGACCGACCCACAAACTCGCAAGAGAGATGAAACAACGAGGAATTAATGCTTGCACTTATCACAGTTTCTTCCGATGGAAAGGTGATGAATAGATTCCTGATCGAATGGGTGAGAAATTTATTCCTGAAGTCATAATTTGGGATGAGATATGCACAGTGTCGTTAGATGTATTACAAAAGTTTCTTGAGTGGCTATTGCTAGCGAATACAAAAGTGATAATGTGTGGCGATCATGGCCAAACACCACCATTTGTCGGTTTATCCCCGCATGATTGGCTAAAGAATTTTGTACACTATTATGAAGAAATTAATACTGATCATAGAGCACTTGATGAACAATTAAGCGAGTTCAAGAAACTAATTAGATTACAACCGGATAAAATCCAATGTGAAATAGTGCGTGAAATAATTTCGGAAACACCATTAAATGATTTCTGGGAAACGTGGAGACCAAACGATTTGATAGTAGCAAGTCGAAAAATAGTCAGAGACACACTTCAGATGAAGTTATTTGACTTGCATAAAGAAAAATTTGCAACACTTCCAGTGCCGCTGTGTTATAGACCCAAGGATACACGAAAACAAAATATCGAAGTTGATATTCCTGGCTTGACAGAGTCAAGGAAACTAATTCTCGTATTAAATGATATTGTGCTGTTTGATATCAACGTCGTCGAAGATGCATTGCGCGCTGATAAATCCCCATGGACGCTAGGTTACGCAGCGACGATACATTCTTCACAGCGGTTGACTATATCCGATACTATTGTTTGGATGGAAGATAATCACATAGAGTGGTCGAATTTAGTTTATCTAGCAGTGTCCAGAGTACGAAGAATAAATCAACTTCGAAGAGTTGTTGTAGATGATAATGACACTACAATAAGTGACATTGTCAGCGATGATATAATCAGAAAAAAAAACTCTCTGGTTATAAACAGCAGGATAAAAAAATAACAGAATTTGACATTGATGCCGAATTAATAATCACACTGAAACAACAACAGAATAATCACTGCGCGAGTTGCAATTGTATAATGAGTTGGTGTTGATCGGATAAAGACTCTCGACAATTTACCGTTGACAGAAAAGATAGCAGCGAAGGTCATACCAGAGATAATGTGATGTTGACTTGTCTTGAGTGCAAACAGCCGCAGAGGTGCTAGTTAAGACCACGCGGCGGTAATTGAGTATCCTCGGGTATCACTTGTAGTTGTTCACGAGTAAATAATCGCTGAGGAGCAGTTGAATCCAATCTATAGATTGCTGGTCTACCCGTGGATCGTGTTATACTAGATATTGTGTGTGCAGTAACACTCCAAACAGAATCAGTAGCTCTTTTTTTGCCACCTTCGAGCACTCCTGGTTCATATAAATATCTAACAGTGACATTGCCGAGTATTGGTTATTTTGAAAAATCATTTTTTGGTTTTACGGGTATATACTTCTTTTTAATCGCGTTGTTAGGTTTCATGTTGATTGTTCGAGTAATCTCATCATTTAGCGCGGTAATTACGCCTGGTAATCTCTTGACCCATTCACGAGATCGTTTATCCTGGATGAATTATTTCGCTTATTGATATCCAAATAACCGCTCAGCAAGCGTCCGATTAAATCGTTCAACAATTTCCTGATCGCGATGTAGTGCAGTATGTCCTCGTCTGATGGTGACATTATGATGCTACATTGTTGATAACACTGCACCCTGAAATTTCTTGCCAGGATCAACTTGTAATAGATTTGGCCAATGCAGAGGACCCTTACGATAAATCCTTTAAAACGCAGAAGCCACTTCAGTTGATTTTGTTTTTAACGGCTCTGATTGTTTGTGTCGAATCGCAACATCAACTACCGTTAGCGCATACTTGTAAAATCCATCATGCGGCAGAAATAATATATCAGCCTGATGAACTTCATTAGGTGCGCTGACATCAATGTGCGAGTAGTTAATTTGTTTAGGAGGTGGTTGATAAATTTGCCATATCGCCTGTTTGGATAACCTATCCTCTGCAGTGGTATTTTTCACCTTTGCAGCGCTAGCGAGTTTATCGATTGCTGCTTTACCCCTCCAGTATCCTTTTGGAGAATAATAAATAGATTCCATGTTGTTATTAATTACCAGCACCTAACATCAATTTACTTTTCATCGCCGATTTTACTAACCATGAAGCCAATTTTTCTTTGAAGGATTTATTAGTGATAGAATTCAACGCATGAATCAATTTTACATCTGCGATATGTCTGATTGCTGCTTTTATAAGCAACATCATGAGCATGACACGCCTTATCAATAGCGTTTACTGTGTTTTCACCGGGTCGGGGTTGGTTTTGATCATCGAGTTGGATATCGAGTCTAGTCCCGGATCCACAATAAATATAACATGGAAGGTGTTTTTCTCCTGGATATTTTGACCATGGTGTTCCTGGGAGTTTTACTAATTTGGCTGCAATATCACCTCCTCGTTTTGTTTTAAAATCATCTGCAGATTTCATAGAAACAAATCTAACATTTTTATACCACATTGTTCACACTTACCAGTAATTGCTGGTCTGTTATTTTTAGTTTTAATCGTCGTCAAGTCGTTTGTGCTAGTACGCTTCTTACATTTCACACAATATAGATCCATAATATATTTATAATAACATGAATGTAATTGATTTTTCGGCAACAAAAACACGAGAACCAGTTAAGCATCATGCAGCGCTACCAAATGCTATTCCCATGATTATAATCGGACCATCTGGAAGTGGCAAGACACAATTGTTACTTAGTTTAATAACGAGATGGATGAAATGGGACAAGTTGTATTTAGTAGCCCGAGTGTAGATGATCAGCGATGTTACGAACTGTTAAAGGATTTTAACGAAAAGACAGCAGAAATCATCGGCGAAGGTATTATTGAGTTTATAACCGATATTGACTAAGCGCCAGCAATAGAAGACTTAGATGGAAGCATTAACAATCTTGTTGTTTACGACGATGTGATGTTAGACAATCAAAAGAATCCCGCTAGGATATTTTCTAGAGGCAGGCATAAAAACACTGACGTGATATATGTCACTCAACGATACACTCAAATACCAAAATTGATTAGAGATAATTTCAATATTCTTGCTGTATTCAACGGAGTTGACACACATACGCTACGAAATATTTGCAAACTTGGTGCGGCGGTGATATGGATTATAATCTCTTTAGAAATTTGTTTAGTCACGCTCAGTCAATCCCACATGGATCTGTAACGATAAATTTACATGATCCTATATCAAGATATCGTATCAGACTTGATAAAATATTCGGTTGAAATCGTAAATTGTTATCGTTAAACCCATAGCAGCAGAGGGAGTGCGACAACGACCTTGGCGTCCTTTTTTTTATTATGTTTTGCCAAATTGACGCTTTGTATAAAGGATTTACGAGGAAGCCTTCGTTTGCCAAATTGACGCCTCCAAAAGTTGGTCTGTTTGCCCCCTCTGCTGCATTTCTGTGTTTCTTCCGTTCTGGTTGGACACGTAGAGTTCAGCGCTCTATACATGGTTTATTCAGTCACCTCTTGCGCATGTTTTATAGGCATCCCTTGAGTAATGTTTTATGCAAAAAAACTTTAAATCATATTTATCGTAGCCCTATGACCAAAAACTTGTTAAAGCTACATTAAATACCAAATCAAGCACTTATTTATCGAGCACGTAGTCGCTCGCACGTGTAGCCTATGCTACAGGTTAGGTTCGAGTAGCATTATTTACTTGTGTGCATGCCTTTGTGCTCTAAAAGATATCTCTGTCTGTCTGTCTGTCTGTCTCTGTCTGTCTCTGTCTGTCTCTCTCTCTCTCTCTCTCATATAATTCCGTCCTTTCTTATATATGAATGCGAGTCCTTTTACCACGGGGTTTTTCAGCCTTTGAACACTATGCTTTAATTATTATTATTACTGTACAGGCCATCCTTGGCCTTACCTACAGGCAAAAATTGAAATTGAAACTAACCGCTATCACTTTTTCTATGTAACCTTTATTTGCTATATCTATTTACCAACACTATTATCAAATCATCACGTGTGTAGGCACATAGGTGTCTTAACAGTTGGTACTGACATTAGATTTGACGTGTGTGCTTTTTTTCCTTTATTATACTTATCAATTTATCGGCTACCCTTTTAATGATTAGCTCTGCACTGACATTGCGTTCTAAGAAAGGTGCGGAGCTACAGGTTTATCCGTTTTGCTCTGTTTTGTCATACATAATAAACTACGGGAATATCGCAAACAACATAACAGCTCAGACCGAAGACATCACGCATCTGCATGCTTATTGGTCGGGACAGAATATCACGTGCTGAGGTAAGGACGTTTATTCGCTCAGCATAAAAGGACAAAAATCCAGCTCAATGAACTTTTACGTACTTTGGCTTAAGAGGTTCAAGCACTTGACATCAAATTAGCCTCAGATTGGAACTATACGCAAACTAACATCTGTCAGTCGGATTACCTATAAACTATGTTCCTTGGGGGACCGGATATGGTATCTCTGAGGGTAAGGGAATGAACCTCTCCACCTCTTACCTATTCTCCTATGTTATTATGATTGAGTAACGTATTCGAAGAAGTAAATTGCCCTTAAGTCTTGTATGTAAAGGAGATCACTCTGTATGGCTGCCAAAAAGGTCAGCAGAAATCCTGTATCTATCTTAGCTAAGAGTAGCATCAGGGAGAACTGGATCTGCGAGGATGTAGTAATTCTCCTACGGTATTATGATTGGCTTAGTAGTTTCGAAGAAACATATTTTTGCTAGAAAAAAATTGGAAACGCATCTATTGTTTTTCGTTTTTAAAAAAAATCAAATAACATAAAAACTTACACTTTCTTCTCGGGATGCATGTGCATCAATTGTTTTTTGTTCTTTTTAGTAAAATAACATGCTAACTTGATTGTTTTGGAAGATGTTAGTGTATCAGTTGTTTTTCGTTTCTTATATTTCATCAGAACATGTTAACGTACACTTTCTTCTGCAGAATTTTACCTGTAAATGAGACTGATAACGCAGGAATATATTGATTGGTATATTTATAAACCTTAGTAATCTTAAAAAAGGACTGAAAAGTATGACTAATTGTTCTTTTGTTAAAACAAATTCTAGCGACGTAAGTTTTACTTTAATGACTTGCACGTCATCCACCAGCGCAAAATACAGTTAAAATGCAAAAGGCAAGATAGGATATTAATAATCATAATAATATTTTTGTATTTCTTTTTGCAGCTACAGAAAATGCAATGTTCGAGAACAAACGTTCGATAGAATTGTTACAATGCACAGAGTGCAAATCCAAACAACGAAACATCTTATTCCTCCCGTGCACTCATCATGTAGTCTGCGAATTGTGCTCACGTGACTTGCACATTTGCACGTACTGCTATAGAAAGATAAAGGATAAAGTGAAGACGAATATGTCATAAGATGAAATAGGTCATGCTATTGTTATTCTTTCTGTTTTAATTTGGATGGACATTCGGGAAAATTGAAGGATTTTCAATGTTACGCTGAACGTGGTGTTGTTCCACGAAAGGTACAGTCTACTTTCGAGCACGGATTGATGATGATGAGAAATATTTAAATAACGTTCAAGTGACATTCAACGGAGACAAGAAATAAAAATAATTACTGACTCAACTACTGCAGTAAAGGAACGACACCCGGTTATAGGCCTGACATTGTCTATTCACCGAAAATTAGCAGAAAATACCCTAATTCACTCGTGGATACTAAATATAGCAGCTTGAAAGACATGAAGTGGATATATTTCTTTTAAAATAACCATGCCATTGACATAATCTTCATGTTTGTTATTTGCAAAGGCTTTTCACTCTGCTGATATGGTTAATTTCCATACATGATTGCTGAAAGGTGTTTTACACAAATGTAAAACCATGATTTTATTTTCTCTCACTTATGTTTCATTCATGTTGTAAATCTTCCTCCTGATGAAATAAAGAAAAAAAAAACAAATGGATGAATAAGCCTGTAAAACTCTTCAATTTGAAATTATTTCGTCTCCATTTACGACAAATGTGAGTCATATGCTCGTGTTGGAAATGATGCCATTACGTCATTAGCTTTCATTAGGATGTCTCCCAGATTTACCAGTTGTTCTGCCAAAACAACACTACTAATTCATGCATTGAATTGATTTTATGCTGGAAAATATTCCACAAATTCTGAATTTTGTAAAGATTAAGTATTAGACCTTCAGAGAAGACTACAGCTTGTTTCTAGCATGTTCCAATTGCACGCAATTGACCTTGTTTATTTTTATTTAAAGAACAAAACTAAAATGAACAAGACAAAGAAATAAAGACCCCCAACCCCACACAAATTGTCGTTGCATCCACATTGGTGAACCCAACCTGCTGTAAATCTGGCAAGGTCCATAGTAAACGTGTTACGCCATAGCCATCTGTTCCACATGTGGGTGTAATAAATCATTCCTTTCATTCGACCTACACCACTATATCCATTTTATCTCGCCGTCACACACATAACAAAGCAACTCGTAACATTTATCATACCATTTCGATCCAGTTTCCTCTAACACAAACCAGTTTGAACATAGACTTTAGAAAGTCGTGATGGTATCATATACTTTACAGTACTTGTGAGTTTAATGTTTTTCTGCATTTATCTACGTATAAGTTGTTAGTTGCCGTCTCAAACAGCCAATGATCAATAATTCATTCGTTATATTACCATATTTTGCACGAAGTTTTGTCTTATTTAGGTGTATGAACACATGTTGAGCGCTTCAGGTAACATTCTTGAATGGTTGCTGATCTAAGGTTTTGAACACTCAACAGCATTATCTGTTATCTGAATGGGAGATGTCAAAGTAGAAGATCGATATTTGAAGCACATGATGCATTGTTGTGCTGGACATAAAAATAACGTTAGGATTGGATGCTTTCATTGGCGAGTTGAATGTGAGTTGGCGGATTCCATATTGTCCCGACTGGTCAGTAACAAAGTTTATTTTCTTTACATCCATTTGCGTATATTAACAGGTTTAGGGTAACTATATGTACTCGTTACAAATTAAATTAAGACTATTGGTAAATAGTTGTAGGGATAGTAGTCCAACTGTCATACAAAATCAGGCATCGACCCTGACAGTTACGGTGGGGAGGAGAATTACGACAGGGATTGGGCGGTAATTATCTCCTCCCACCAGATTATAACTATCAGGGTCAGGGTCTTACATTGTAGGACTTGCGATCAAAGTGTTACATGTATAATGTTAGGCGTTCTACCACCTTCAATACATGCATCCATTTAACTTTAGTTGTAATTTCATTTGTAAGGAGCCCCAATGAACGTGTTGTAGGCTTTTGTAGCCCCAATATGTTTCGTGGCAGAGTTTGAAATTCCAGCTCTCAGTTGGTAGTCTATATATGAAATCTTAGATTTTTAGAAATTTAAATTGTTTTGGTGTCTCGTTATCCTGGTGTTCAACTGGCAAGCTACGAAAGTGTAGCTGATTCATTCGGAATGCTAGCTTGATATTCAGCATGTGAATAGTCCACTTTAGTAGTCATGTTCGATATTGATTGGTTGGTGTGTTCAGAATCTTTATGCATGCAATTTACCTGATCTGGCACAGTTAATGAAACGTTTCCGGAATCTGCCCTATGGACATTACATTTGTATGCAGAATATGGGAAATTTTATTTCATTTTGAAATGGAGCAGTCTGTACGTCTTTACGTTAAATCTTTACACATATTACCTTGCATGGGACTGTCTTTATAGAGACTGGTATAACGTATTTCTCTGAGCATTTTAAAATCTCAGTAGATAGTTTCGTATTTTGACAAGACCCTAAATGGTAAGGTAAAGGACACAAGTTTGGTGTTCATAAACTGAATCAGAAACTAAATCTACCATGTGGTTTGTATTTACATTGAGTCAAGCTTGAAAACTGGTTCACGGGTTTATTCAATGCCTGTCACTGAGTAGAGTTATAAACAATGCTTACCGTGAGCTGCAAATGAAAATCAGACTTGGTTTACATATTTATGCACATGTCTGATATAGCTGTAAATACCTTAAGATCAAGGTGATTAAAGTAGATTAAAAGTTTGTTGTCACACCAGTGAATTTCAAGCATACATGATGCCCATATAATTATTTGAGTCCTTTTCTTACAGGAAATTAACTGAATACATAGCTCCTTACTGTCAAGAGGTGTCTGGGGCTGCTTTAGGGTGAGAGTAACGTTATCAGTTGTGCAAGGAATTGACTCTAATGCATTCATTAACATCTGACAACCATGCTTTACACAAAAGTCGCTGGTTAGGGTTTATTTGTATCTTTCATGTAAACAATATTCTAATGTTTCTGCACTCTTGGTCTTATGACAATTGACCTCACAAACTGCCAAGTAAGACCTTAAGAAATTGTGTTATATTTTCACTCTTCTCGGATCACAGTGAGTGTGCCAAACGTCAAGTGAGGCCTTAAGAAATTGTTATACTTTCACTCTTCTCATATCACATTGAATGTACCAAACGTCGAGTAAGACCTTAAGAAAGTGTGTTATACTTTCACTCTTCTCAGGTCACACTGACTGCCAAACGTCGAGTAAGACCTTAAGAAAGTGTGTTACATTTTCACTCTTCTCAGATCACACTGACCGTGCCAAACGTTTCCTTCATTACTACAGTAGCATGAATCGGGACATATTAGGACGTTCTAAACCCGCTTGCTATATATTGTACAGTAATAAAACATAGCAGAAGAAGGGAGCTAACTCCAGCAATGTCAGAGCCTGTCGAGTTGTATCACTCGACAAATGAACTACTAAGCCTTTAAAGTTTAATACACGGTGTTTTCATTTAATTATTTTACTTGGATATTCAATTTGTCAATATTTACATTACATTAGCTAACTCCAGCAATGTCAGAGCCTGTCGAGTTGTATCACTCGACAAATGAACTACTAAGCCTTTAAAGTTTAATACACGGTGTTTTCATTTAATTATTTTACTTGGATATTCAATTTGTCAATATTTACATTTCATTTGTATATTTTCACAATTTAATTATGATTAGTTTCATTTCATGACATTCGGGTCTCATCAGGTTGTAAAATTTAAAACCTTAGATTCCACCCTATGTACACATATTTAATTTATAATGTCCTATATATACACTGCCAATTTAAAACTTGCCGAAAAGCAGCAATATAAGTACGAAAATAGTCCAATTAGGTACTTGTACCATTTGGCTTGCATCCGACATTTCAGCAGAGTCTGGAATGATTAGTGCACATTCTAGGGGAAAACGAATAAAGCTTAATGCACATCGTCTGATGCGTTTCATCTGCAGTACGAATATGTCCATCTCAAAATCAAACATGTTCTTTTTCTTCATATTTGACACATTCAAGTATGCGCAGGGGTAATCATAGCATTGTTACTGTTTTCCGTTTTATAGCAGAATTCTTCTTTTTGCCGACCTGAATCCGATTTTCCTCGATATGTACTAGTTTTTTTTATATCGTCTCCGATCCAGATTTCAGACAATGGTCTGTCTGTCCAGTCCCGTTCCGTAATGATCTTTACAATAGTATTTGTTCCATATTTAACGTAACAGCTGAAAGCTGTAATGGAGTTTCTGATAAATCAAAAGTTTGAATCTTTGTATAGCAGAAACTGGTGTAAATAAATAAGCATGCTTGCAAAAGATGGCGTTTCGGAAAATATAGGGTGTTACATAATAGGTTTTAATTAAATTCACATGCACATGAAAACGGTTGCCTGTCTATATCCGTCCATCCATCCATCCGACGAACGAATAAGTCAACCAATTAAAATAAAGTAAACAGCAATCAAAACTTGAAAAGGGTTGTTAATGCTAAGACATTTTGTAAAAGTCAGCTTTGGACCCACAATTTTCGCTGAAGCAAGAAAAGGGGATTCTCCAATTATCGTTAACTAAATACTATGCTAATTCAAAATTGTATACATAAGTATTTTGGCGCATGTTAAATTCCAGTCTACAGTCAAGCAGTAAAATGAACTGCTATGCCAAATTTTTCAGGATCGAAAAACAGATTCTTGAGAGTTTGGAGAATCTAAGGTGAGTTATAATTTTAAAAAATCTACATTCATTTTATATTGAAATGAATTTATTTTGTTTGTGCCGTTCTTATTTGCATTTACCTATGTACGTTTTACATGTTTATGTAAAGGTAAAAAAAAAAATATGGAAGTATTGTGTAATGACAGGAAATATTGGAATGAACTCAAGCGTTAAAGTTTGGTTACTTGAGTGGGTTTACCTCTCTTATTCTGGCGGAGGAGTAGGGGAGGCCTAACAAAATGAGAGATTGATGGTACAGTTTAGTGAATTCTGGATACGACTACTATGCTTTTCTTTTGTTCCTGAATAGAAAACATAAATAATAAACAAAAAAATAGGTTAATAAAAACGATTTGCAATATCGAACACAACTAACGCTACCGTACTGTTACTAAGCAATTGTTTTTACCTCTCCAATATGGACATACACCACAATTAATTTTACCATATTTTCTCTACATATATTTCTCAGTACTGCCCTTTCAACTGTGTGAAAATCAATACAAATCATATGTTAATCTAAAATACATCCAAAGATGACTTCACGGTGAAGTTCTTGTCAGGGGTTCACCGGCATTTCTTTGAGCGGCTGCACTGTAAACAGAACAGCATGTACACAGAACACAGATTTCACTTCCGGATCATCACCGAGACCTTATTGCTCCATGTGCACTGTCGCCAAATTACACACTGACAACCACTCTCTCAGCTCATATTCTCAAGAATAAACAATTACCTTTAAATCCCTACCAAAAAATGCATCAATATAACTCTTCTATCACCACCAGAATGAGAGAGGAAAAAGTGTTCTAAAAATTGACTAGAACTACATACTGAACTGGAAATAATAATTGTGAAAGCTCATGACGTCATGCCGATCCAACCTTATAGGCTATCGCTTGGCAAGGCACATATAGACTTGATTAAGAAGAGTAGGAGAAACAAGAATCACTCAGGTAAGAACTAAATAATAATAGTGCGGACTTAAAATAGCTTGCCTAGCTGCAAAGTATTTTGCTTTTAAAAAGGCATAACGATATGCGAAGCAAACAAGCGCCAGTAGCATTTGATATTCAAATTGTTGACCATTTCGCATATTCATTGGACATCTGACTTGAGTAGTGAAAGTATCGTATAAGAATGCCTAAGAAATCTGTGAACATTTTATCATTCTCGAAACGTATGGATTTAAGTAATATATATCAATTACGTACAATGAAATTTCTTAATCGGGAAAACTTTTGTGCGAATATTTCTTAATCTGAATAACCATTATTTTCAAGACGATGAAGATGATAATGGTGATGATAATGACGATGATATAAAGAAAATAGGAATTCAGACAATTATTTTAAATGATGCCATATTCATGAATTTTAAGCCGATTTGGCAATTTGTATTCCTATATGAGAAAAATATAGTTTATGCTTTATGTGTGTGTGTGTGTGTGTGTGTGTGTGTGTGTGTGTGTGTGTGTGTGATTAATTTAATGTACACACGGTGCATTTGACAACTGAATGCATGCAAAGTTATATTATTTATTCGACACAAAGTCACATTCCGTTAGACAGGTGTTTCGTTGGAATAGACTAAAGATGACACTTCTTTGACCGGTTATCGCTTTCATTCCATATAATCCTACGTCCACCATCTCCACCACAAATACAATATTTGACCATACTAATATTCATAATGTACATAAGGCCGTGATTCGGATCGTAAGACATAGCACTTGAACAAAATCGACATGTGCTATGTCTTACAGGTAGGACTAACTTAAACCCATGAAAATTTAAAATCATAACATATTTCTACTTGGTTGTGTATCCAGTTGTTTATGCGTGTGTTTATTGATCGATTTGTTTTTGAACTCCATATTTATACATAGTTTTTCTAACCAACTCCGTCTAACCGATGACAAAAGAGCGTAGCCACTGAACAGATTGTGAACTGAATATGCGAGAAAATATGTTCGTCTGCAGGTAACTAAGTAAATAACGTTAAATGCTAACGGAATCGACCATAATACACGGTGTCAGCTCTTTGGCTTGTTTTATTTTGTGTTATAAATATGCAACAATATTGAATAAAGGATGTTGTTGACTCATGCAATGTGTCATGATTCAGTCATGTCTTAATAGGCATACCACTTTAGCGTATATCGATACTTTGCGCATATTTATACAGATTGAAACAGTGTATAAAAACTTTATAAAAGCTTTAAAATGAAAGCAACTATGACAACTGTAGAAAACTTTTAACTGCAAAATTTAATATACTGTTTATAATTAATTACAAGTCAACAAGCATTTACATGTCAGGACTTTCTATGAACCCTATTTTCGCTTAGTAGAGTAACTTTTGGATATTTGTTTTATTCAAAACGTATCAAATTTACGAAAAGGGATGTTAAAAGTTCTTTGTTTTAATTCAACGATGCCGTTTTCTTTGACATTTCACCATTAAACGCATTTGGCAAGATACAAAATTCATAATAAAGATATAAAATTCTAATATAAACCTGGGATCATTTTTTGCCGACAAGTTTAAAGTGGACGTCATGGAAACGGAATACGAAATAGATCCAAATACAAATTCTACAAGGTCATTCTTTGGCATTATTTTGGACTGAAAAAAGAAAATGAACTAGTGATGCAATTATTATTGGCTCCGCCGTGTGACAGATGTGTAAATATGACGCCAAATTAAGTGGAAATACATCCTAATTTGTAACTTTTGTCTCGTCAGCATAAAATCTTCTCTGCCGAGACAATGCACCCTCGGTGAAAAATGTTCCAGTGAAAAGTGTCAAGACTACAATTTATTTGTACACAGTGACAGTCCGCATAATAAAGCGTTGAGTGTGACCGACACGAGGCAGATACAGATGCAACTGCAAGATTTATTGTCAGAGATCTGAGACAATTTAGTGTTATGATTGATGATGGTTTTAGGAATTTAATTAATGTGTATTACCCGAGATATGATCACAAATTTGAAATGTAAATGTAGCAACATTTATGCTGAGACATTTATAATTTGTGATTATGGTGATCAAATTACACTGCATTTCTTAAAGTTTCTTTTTCAGTACCTGTTTTTTAAATATATAATTAAAGCATATAATTTTACTGAAATTTGTATCAGTGTTATCGTTTTATATACATATTTCAAGATCTCTCAATAGATTATCGCTGTATATGAAATATCGCGATATATCAGCAGCAGCATGGTTGTTTTATAGTAGCAACCGATCACTAAGGATCATTTGTGCTACTTTTATATTCAGTATATCACTGAACATTTAGGTTCCCTTTTATAAGGGTTATTATTATGCATTCATTCATGGGCGTTATACCGAATTACTAAATAGTAACTATCGGTATAGATGTAAGCCCTGGGGTAGGTAGGCAAGATCAATCCACACCTCCCCGATCAACTCGATCAGAATGTCCGGAAGAGGAAAAGGCAGGAAGGGCCCGAAGCAGGAAGGTCCAGGAGGTAATGCATCGTCGTCCCACACGCAGAGGCAGCAAATGCACGTCCAGGCCCACAACAAAGAAACAAGAGGAGTCCACACCCTAGGTATTAGTTACTTAATGCAACCTCAAGGACATTCTATAATAGTGTATGTGCTATAAAGTTGTGATGTGTATCATTACATTGTTATTTAGTATTATATTAGTATTGCAACATTGTGTTGCGGGACCTGATAGTCCTGGGTTAAGACTACCTTATATTTCTGATAGGGTCATATCTTGTGATGTGTGTACGTTGTCCACAAGGTTGCATTCCCTCTGTTATAGTTCGAATTTAATCCAGTTATGCTAGTGGAGTCCCTACACCAATGTTGTGTAAGCTACCTGTGTAATTGAGTCAAGATGTAAAAGTTACAGAATTTCTTATCGCTTACACTATCCCCTAGTTAAGTACAAAGTGTACTATAAAGTTTCCACCATCCTGACGGTGAAAATCCCTTCTCGAAGAGGGAAATTCACCCTAAGGAAAAAAACAAAACTTAATCTAAGGCGCCAGGGTTTCGGTTAGCATCCCTGCAGGATTGATTTAGTTAGGTACAGAGCCGTACCAACAGAATTGTACCAGGCTGTACATCTGTATGCCCCAGTCCAGGCGATTCCCACTATAGGAAGGAGTGCTTTTCCCACTATAGGAAAGGGCCCGTTTCCTTACAAGCTGTAATAACTTTCCCTGACTTACAGTTGTTCAGATTAGAATGTTGTAAGTTATAAATTTTGTTGGGTGTGATCCGAAAAGGTCTTATTTGGTTGATGATTGGTTAGCCAAATGGAATTCTCATACCAATCGATACTGTGAGAATTCAACGTCTATATACATGGAACTGAGTTCAGGACAATACAGACATCAGACATAGTTTTGAATAGGAAGGAGAGAAATGGGTCAAAACCAGCTTCCCCTTAGGGATTGATTAGCTTAAACACAGAGATGTACCAGGCTGTACACATGTGCTTATACCAATCCAAGCAACCTCTGTATAAGACAGTGCCCGTTCCCCTACAGTTCCACTGGTCTTTCCCTATTCCCTAAAAGTACAACAGGGGGGAGATAGAGTACAACACTGAACATTTATTAACACTAATTAACACATATTTTTTTTTTTTCATACATGCAACAGATATAACCGACAGGACAATACAGACTAAACAATTAACATCAATTAGCCCTAAGAAGGGCTGTTTGGTAATTTTGGTCCTCCACGTTTCCTCTCGATGTCAGTGACAGCATCAATGGCTCCATTCCTTGTCCTTGAATTTTGGTCTTTACAAGTTTCACTTCCGGTGTAGTAAAATTAAAGGTCTTTGTATAATTTTGAATTTAAAGTGCCATTAGCTTTGTTACTCTGACAGAGAAGAGGTTGGAAAGGAGAGTGATTTTATCATTACAAAAATAATATAGTTAAGCATATTATAATAGGCGGTGTCCACTGCTGTGTTCATGAACAAGAGAGTGAGTAAAATCGCAGGTGCGTAGAATCACTAAATCTTCTATAGTTACACAAACCCCTATTCACTCACCCCTTGCAGTTCCACTGGCCAATCTTTATAATAACTTTCTTAAATTGTACAATAGCGGTAAACTCTGTCAGTTCCGTGACAATGAGTGAATGTAAACTCGTAAGCACGTAAAGCTCAATATGAACTCAATATCGACATCCACTAAAATCACTACTCCGACAGAGTCACAGGCTGGTATTATACATAAGCATTGTTTTTATTGTTTGAATATTTTAGTAGAAACAAGGGCTAATTTTAATTACAATTTAGTTATATTTTGATTAATAGTTTTATTGAGAAATATATTATATATGGTAATATACGGTACAATTTTTGTCGCATTTTACACAGTGGTATACGGTATGAGGCTGATAGAGGTACAGGCTTTTCTGGTGTGTTTTATATTTATTTAATATAGCGTAATATATGTTTTGTTTATATTTTATCAATTAATTTGGAATTAATAAGAAAATTAATTATGTTTTTAGCAGTTAGTTGATGCGAATGAAATCGTCTCGTTGCAGCCCTAGTCGATATGTCGTAAAACTTGGTAAAGAACGATAATTTAAACGAAGACGAATTGTCTTGATGGGAAATAAAGTCATGAAGTTTTAAACCAAATTTCAGACACTAACATATTCTTCTTCGGATTACCTAAAGAGATAAGGATGTCTGGCATCAAAAAAGAAAATTTCGAAACATTGAACATAAAATATTCAAACTCAAATTTTGGCAAAGACATGCAGATGAAATGTAGTAGAGAGCGATCACTGGCCCTGGGGTAAGAAACATTCGGGATCTCTCCTAGTTCTTGGTTAAACAAAAGGTTTGTTTTTTAATTTTTAAAAAAGAAGTGTATATAAATCCCCGGTTCCCTCCCCTTACTATTGTCGGCCCGCTTTGTTGCATGAACATTGTAACATTCTTCTTATCAGCTTTATAGATCTGCTTATGAATAGTGAGGCTGATGGAACGTCAAATCCTCTCACTCTTATACATCTTCGCCAGCCAAGGTTCCGACGGCGATGTGTAAACTCTATCTTTGTCCTAACGACTTCTATTGAAGTTCATGAATTGTCTCCCTTAGTATGCAATGCCAACTAACCAATAACATCTACGGTCTCACTGGACAGTTGTTTTTCGCAAATTTTCGTCTGACAATGATCTATTGTAGAAAAATGATAATAATATTACATTAAAGACACTAATAAAAAATAACTAAAGATTTTGTTGAAAGGATACTTGTAAGATTTTTGTTGAAAGGATGCTTGTAAGATTCTGACTGAGGTATTACAGTTTATTCCTTATGCAACTAGTGACATTTATACTAAACCAACACTGCCACCAACCCCTCTTTTTTACATTCATTTTTTACAGGAAAGACCTATTTTAAATATTTTCCTGTGACAAGACAGCTAAAAGAATCAGTATGTGCCTTATGCATGAATACAGTTCACTAGTACTGTAACAAATTAGCATACTTTTCATCACTCCTCATCCATCTAGATTTTTAGATATTTACCTCTGTAGCAGACACATGTAAATATGTATGCCAAGTCGGCTGCTCATTTCAAGCCAAAGTTACGCATTTTATATCCAATGTTAGTCTAGCTGTAACAGGTAGTCACCATCAAGTCCACCCTATTCCAAGTCTAACTCAAAGTAATTCTAAACCACATTACAGATTTAGCTTATGTGTGAAGTGACAAATGCTAGGATTGTGATAATTAGGCTCATGCCTTCTACCTTAAATATTAGGGAGGTCTCAAAATACGAAACTATCCAGTGAGACCTAAGAGTGCTGTATTGCACGTCGGACTAAAATCGTGGAGGCAGAAGGATACTTTGCAGGTTTAACATCGAAAGAATGCCTAAGTATCAGACCGAAGCCATTAACACGCATAACTGAAGGAAATGATGCATTTGTACAAACACCGACCGGCAAAAAAATTATGTTGGTTAAATTGATGTGTGAGATATTCAACCATTCCTTATGCCTTTTTGGTTATCGTTTTCTAGGAGTTGATTGACCACGGCATTATTGCCCGGTCTGATTAATTAATAACAAACAATATGAAAATGAGGGACTGAATAATAGAAAACTGAGCAGAGATATGTGAATAGAATAAACCAAGTCTCCCTATTTAAGATAAAACAACTTGATTAATTACATAAAAAAAATGACATACGAATGATTCCCTTTCAGTTAGGGATATAGTTACAAAAATTATGCGAAATGCATTGAGCCGTTCTATTATTGATAGAACAAATTTCATCACATGATCGAGTGACATGTCGAACTCAGACTACTTTTATTGACAGCACCATGCGGCGTTTCCGGCATTGCAAAACACAGTTTGTGTTCTGTCAGCATTTCCCGTCTCTGTCTGTCTGTCTGTTTCTTTTTTCAACAGCCTCTTCCGGTCATCAAATCATAGTTTCAGTCTGCGCTCTCTTTCCACTCTTTCGTTTGGTCTGGTGAGCAACTATTTCGTTTCTCCCCTGCAAATAAAAATATTTTATCAAACCTAAATATGTTACAATTTTCTTCTGGGATCAACAAATATTACCATTCTCTCTTTGCGTCAGATATCGCCAAGCTAAATAAAATAGAACCAGCTACGTTTATTTCGTCCTGTTAGACACACACACACACACACACACACACACACACACACACACACACACACTACCCTATTGTCATAAATCGATATACTGTTAGCTGCTCTGGCATCTCTACTGAGGCCATGACATAATTGGACCTCTTTACATAAACTATTAAGCCCCGATATATATCTATAAATTTACCAGCTGAAGTAGACACATTAACTCGATTCTTTTTAGAAGATAATTCATAACTTAATTACACAATAATTATAGAGCTTCATTTCTTGTCCTAAACAGGTTAATTTGTTAATTAGCGATTTAATGACAAAAATGCCTTAACATAGGAAAATCTATCATCAGCATAAATCTACAAGGAATTTAAGACAGATAATTTACATATTACCATAATTTGCGTAACAAGAAATACATGAAATCTTATAACATGATTTCATTTACATACCAGATCTCTAAAGATGAACTCTTTCATATAGCGAGATATTATAAGACATTCTTACAACATGAATCATTGAACACGCGCTCAGTATTTATTTCAAAACTCAAATAAAATTTAAAAAAGGAAATAAGAAAAATGAATAAATTCAACTAGTATTACAAACGTACACCAATGAACGTACATTGCATTCAATGGAGACAATACCATTGTGCCTTATGGAGCTAGCGCTCGCTATCATCCATGTATCCTCTCCATCGTTTTTCTGAGTATGGGTATCACAAAGTTCCAGCCCCACTTGTCCCGTGTACTATTTTTAAAAAATCAGACGATAACTTTCTGCTGATCTTAAAACCAGCATCCACTTTTGGCAGAAAATTTCGCACTATTCTAGAAGCCCTGAATTCCGTCTGGGATCCCCCTCCGGTTAGCTTAGTCAAACAGGACAACCTTTATCCGACAACATTCTTATCAATCCCATATAAGTAAGAGAACTCTTCCTTGAGCCCGCCTTTAATAAATAATTTTCTAGAAAATATTACACCTGTTCCAAATCGACGACACTTTCCTAAAATATTCTCTGGTTTAAATAAACTCTGGAAATGTTTACCGCTATAACCTCGCGTTAACATCGCCCACCCCCACCCCATTCGTTCAAACTGTTAACAAGCGGTTCTAATTAAAAATCAGTTAATACCACAAACAGAACAGATTAATTATTACAAGTTGCCAAGATATAGCAATCCTAGCCAATTCGTCATATGTAATGGTTACGTGTGTCACAAATTCACAATGACCGAGAAAAAAGCACTTTCACATTATATTACGGATAGATTATTCTACAAAATTTTGCACCATTACAGGTAGAAACCCTTTAAACGTTTATGATTTAAGCAACAATTCATTTCCAATTGAAATGATATGGAAGTGATAAGTTTGTGTTTTGTAGCCCAGCCTACATTCAATGTACACTTTTATTTGGTTTACATTTGTATCTTTTCGTTATGTGCACACACACACACACACACACACACACACACACACACACACACACATATATATATATATATATATATATATATATATATATATATATATATATATATATATATATATATATATATATATATATAACGGATCGATATAAATCACCATCAGAGGAACTATAACAAGAAATCTTTATTTTTACATCTTAAATAAGATCATCGACACAAAAGCAACCAAAAGATAAAATGAAATGAAATATAATAACAACAGAAAAAAGAATGGATAAAAAGGGAACACTTTTGGTTACACATCATAGATGAAATTTGTCAGCTTTCTTTATTTGTAAATAGGTTTGAGAAGTTCAACTGAGATACTATATATGGCAACAAAAATGGGAAACCCCGTACGTTTCTCGTGTCTATATTTAATTGCCTTTTATCAATTATGTGTAATCTAAAAATAACTTTAGGCTTTAACTCAACTAGCTTGTAAGAAACTAACTTTGTCTGTGGTTACTGTATTCAGAACATACTGATATCGAATAAATATGATGATATCCAATCAATAAATCACACACAGGCCGAATCATACCAAAGATTTATAAAAATGGTACGGACAATTAAAACATAGCTAAGAGGTTAAGTAAATAATATCAATCGAGAATGAATATGAAAAGTGCGGTGTAATACAAGTCATATCATATCTTCTTAACGTTTTAGTTACATTCGAACCGAGTTATATGTCATTGTTCCAATCAACCAATCAAATACTACAATGACATGGATACTGTTGCTATAATATATTATTGGCTCCGCCCACGATATTTAAAGCTGGTTCTCGTCGTGAACTGCTGCCACCGCAGTGTAGCAGCTGAAGAGAACGGGATTAAAGACTGTACATTTGTTTTAAAAAGTCCGGAATTAAGACCGAAAGCATTCTACGTTATAGATTTTTTCAGGTATGTATAAATCAAGCCAATAAAATATGACTACTTAAGGTTTTCGAAAATTATGTCGATTCGCCATAAAATGTCTATTTTTACTGACACTAAAAAGATATAAATTACTTCTGTTTTCGTTTTAAAATAAACCCTCAATGACCAACATAATTAAACCGATCTCCCTCATGGCGTCCTGGCTTAAATTAGAAGAATGATATTAATCCGACATGTAATATGGTTGCCATTACTAAAAAAAGAAAACGTTCAAATAACTTCTCAAAACCCCTGTAAACAGAACATGTCAAAAGGACAAGGTTGAATAAAAGCCAATTTTGGCCCACATATTGGCGATAAACTAAAGTGTGTGTCAGAGAATTTGTTATGGCTATTCCATATCCATGTTATATGAACTACAACATATGTACACGTGATATAATGAAACAGTGTGAAAGTTAAAGTTAATTTTGTTCCTAAATAGACTTTTGTTCAATCAAAATTCGAATTTTCCGGCTGTTTGATGTTCTCAAAAACTAACAGCGCTTTTGAGAACCAGTCGGTATAAATATCTAAAATGGTTTGTTAAAAGTGAATGATCGTAAGAAATAACAGCACCGTGTAGTTTTGTTGCTTTGATCACGTTAAGGTGCATTTATTATGTATTGTTTGTTTGTTTGTTGTTTTTTTTAATGATTTAACGCAATTTTTCAGCACAATGTAGGCTATACATGGCGGCCAGTATTAATGATGGAGGAAAACCCGGAAAAGCCCGGAAAGAACCACCGACCCACGATAAGCTACTGGCAAGCGTTCTCACATACCCACATTAGTCGAACCCACGCAGAGGTGAGATGGCAGTGATCCGTAACGGACAACGCTTTAGACCACTCGGCCACCCATTATGCATTGTCTATTCTTCTTTGATTTAATTTATATTGATACTCCGGCAAAACAATGATGATATAAATAAAAATGTAAGCCACGCCCATAATCTTTTGAAATCATCACTGAATCCAAAAAAATTCAATATTCCATAGTATCATTGTGCATTGGTTCGGTAAATGTTACTAATAACAGAAAGCAACGGAAATTGGTTTCACCTTTTTTATTTTGGTAAAAGTACTGAAATCTTCCTCAAGCTAATTAATAGTCCATGTATAGTCTCAAAATTCCTCGTATTTGTAATTTTCCAACTAATTATTTAATCAACTGTGTAACAAATAAATGCTACATACATACATACATACATACATACATACATACATACATACATACATACATACATGCTTGCATATATACATACATACATACATACATACATACATACATACATACATTCATTCATACATAGATACATAAAGACATACGCACGCACACACACCGACACACATACATACATACGCACATCCATCCATCCTCCATCCATCCATCCATCCATCCATCCATCCATCCATACATACATACATACATATATACATACATACATACATACATACATACACTCACATGCATACATACATACACATACATACATACATACATACATACATACATACATACATACATACATACAGGGAGAAGAGAGAGAGTCACTGAGATTCGACGAAAGGAGTTCTCTCGCGGATGCGCGGGCGTACAGTTCATTAGAAAATGCCGCATAGCAGTTTTACGATTCCGCGCACAACTTTTGGTAGCACATAAGTAATCGCGCAACAGTTTCAAATTTCCGGCCACACATGAAAAGTACAAGAATTAACGTTGCATCGAGCCTTTACATTTTTAAAGGGCATTTGGAGGTGCATTGTGGGCTTTGGGCTTTTTTTGTTTTGCTTTTTGTTGTCGTTGTTGTGTCCATTTTACCGATTTCACGCTAGGCGACTGAGTCTTTAAGTTAATAAAAATATATGTAGATAAAAGTTTCACTTACTTATTGATTCGCTTGTTATTATTTGGAATTTTACTCTTTTTGTAACACAGGCAATTGCATATTATCCACATTTCTTTGATAAGATAAGAGTTCATCAGAAGAACGAGGTTTCCAGGTAAAGAAAGAAAGGAATTTTGGTTGTACTGTCAGAACATTTTTGCACTTGTTGCCATTAAGGCCTATTTTTAGAAATGGAAATACGTTGGGTTTTCCGATCTGAATGGATACACTTACTATCTCCACTGCATTCCAAAAAAAAACAAGTTTGCAATCAAGATCGTTTCGTGGAATTGAGAAAATATAGTTCGCTGTACATGGCAAGCAAATGTATTTTGGTGGTGGTGGTAGTGGTTTAAAAATAAAAGCAGATATCCCCAAACTCCACTTGTTAAAATTTCTAAATGTATTCCTCAAGGTCAAAGATACTGTGTGTATGAATTGATAGATATACGTACATGTTCATTCACTATATATTGTTTACCGTATGATGACGTCAACGCTTCACAAGTTATGAGGAAGGAGCAAAAAATCAGCTGAATGGAAAGAATCAAGGGCTCATGCGTAAATTGGGGGATGGGGTGGGGTGGGGGGCATGTAGTGGTCAGCCATAAAGTTGTACCGATGTAGGCCAACACATGTTTACGCGGGAGTACATGATAATAATAGATATCTGGGGAAGGGGAGGGGGAGGTAACTTGCAGTTCTATATTTGACTTTGTCTTTTCATGTTTAGTAAATGATAAAATAGTGGGACGTCAATAGTTTCAAGGAAAGGTATAACAGACTAACTGTCTTAGGTGTAAGGAGAGCCCAGTGTCGGTTTCGTATCTTAATTACTCTTTCGTGTCTGAAAAGATCACGCGTTCATAAATGTCATCATTGCATGTATAATTTTATTTTTACAAAGGACAAGGTTGAATAAAAGCCAATTTTGGCCCACATATTGGCGATGAACTAAAGTGTGTGTCAGAGAATTTGTTATGGCTATTCCATATCCATGTTATATGAACTACAACATATGTACACGTGATATAATGAAACAGTGTGAAAGTTAAAGTTAATTTTGTTCCTAAATAGACTTTTGTTCAATCAAAATTCGAATTTTCCGGCTGTTTGATGTTCTCAAAAACTAACAGCGCTTTCGAGAACCAGTCGGTATAATTGACTAAAATAGTTTGTTAAAAGTGAATGATCGTAAGAAATAACAGCACCGTGTAGTTTTGCTGCCTTGATCACGTTAAGGTGTATTTATTATGTATTGTTTTTCTTTTGTTGTTGTTTTTTTTATGATTTAACGCCATTTCTCAGCACAATGTAGGCTATACATGGCGGCCAGTATTAATGATGAAGGAAGAACCCGGAAAACCCCGAAAAGAACCACCGACGCGCGCGAAGCTACTGGCAAGCGTTCTCACATACCCACATTAGTCGAACCCACGCAGAGGTGAGATGGCAGTGATCCGTAACGGACAACGCTTTAGACCACTCGGTCACCCATTATGTATTGTCTATTCTTCTTTGATTTATTTTATATTGATACTCCGGCAAAACAATGATGATATAAATAAAAATGTAAGCCACGCCCATAATCTTTTGAAATCATCACTGAATCCAATAAAATTCAATATTCCATAGTATCATTGTGCATTGGTTCGGCAAATGTTACTAATAACAGAAAGCAACGGAAATTGGTTTCACCTTTTTGCTTTGGTAAAAGTACTGAAATCTTCCTCAAGTTGATTAATAGTCAATGTATAGTCTCAACATTCCTCGTATTTGTAATTTTCCAACTAATTATTTAATCAACTGTTTAACAAATAAATGCTACATACATACATACAGATATACGCACGCACACACACACACATACATACACACATCCATAAATACCTACCTACCTACCTACCTACCTACCTACCTACATACATACATACATACATACATACATACATACATACATACATACATACATACATACATACATACATACATGGAGGGAGGAGAGAGAGAGTCACTGAGATTCGACGAGAGGAGTTTGTTTCACTATCAAGCGGAAGTTAGGATGATGTCGAACTAGAACGTAATCGGTCTTCCAACACGCAAGATCTATCAGTAAGTTGGCAAAATTGTTGATGTTAGAAAACAAACGAACAACAACAAGAGTTAAATCCGCAACAAATGAACGAGAAACTCGCAACCACAGCAACTCGACTGTGCATTCTTTCGATCGAGTACATCGACATAGAACCGATTGAATCGAACTAAAGGTGGACCGATATAGAAGACACACGTAATGAACTCAGTGGCGTCACTAGGGTTGGTGTCACCCAGTGCGGTAACTAATGGTGTCACCCCGTAGACCTCCTTCCTGCACAAAATTTCAAACATTTTATAAACAGTAATTTCGGTGTCACTCTCCCGATGCGGTCTAAACCCCTGAAACCCCTAGTGACGCCACTGCAAAGAACGACACTGGATAGTACACTTTAATAGGGAGTTCGGATTTATTTTAAAAGTCTAGCGTTCCAAATCAAAGCGTATCACACACCCTTTCCGGGTAGCGGGCCGTTACTATTATTTAACTTAAATGCATGTATTTCTTCTACAAATGTCATTTTCTTTCTAGCCAAATCCTTCCAAATGTAGTGATTTCGAACAAATGCAAAATAGTAAACTGTGTAGACTCCACATCCATTAGATACACAGTACGTGTATGTCTAAAAAGAATACAGCATTGAAAGTAAAGGGGACTTTTAGTATGTATGTCTGTATCCATCTTTAAATAGGATACTGGTAATTTTTCCAAACCGAACAACGCAGATAGCGATAATGTAGATACTTATATGTTCCTTTAAAGGAATCAAATCCTGCAAGGTAGCATGAGATGGTCTGCGTGATTGACTCCATCCCAACAGCCATCTGGTTAAGCTTCCAATCCGTCTTCTTACATTTAACAAAATTCTGGCAACCAATTCTTATTACAAATCACCGGAACTGCAATATGCATGAACAAAGCAGTATCGCCAATATTTCCAATGAACGATTTGTACACAGAATCAGAATGGATCGAATCGGGCGATACTTTCAAACTGGTCTTCGAATTTACCAATTACTCCCATCATCCGATGAAAAACTGACCGGTATCGGAAGCCGAATGGCACAAGTATATTTCCACCCGAATACCTTAATTTACAATAGAGTATTCGGTAGCACTGGCGCCAGATTGAATCTTCCTAATGTCTGAAAAGAATATTTCAAAAAATTCCAAGGCAGACATGAAAATCTCAAGACCGATTTAGTACGTGCCAAGGTAACTTCGGATTAGTACACATATTCAGATACAAACGGTTGCACCGACAAGCACTGCTTAATCTTAAGATACTGCGCGAGACGAAATCGTTCAGTAACAAAACGTATGCCACGCTGTCAATCAGAAGTTAAGATATGGAACCAAATTTTTATTCTATGTCCTGACATCCACATACATAACTCGCCTGATTATTATCATTAAATGTATTGATGCGATTTTGAAAAAAAAAATCTATTCAAAACAGTGTTTCGAGTGAAAGGTTTATACACTTCATGAGTTTAATTATATTACAAATAAAACAATAGCTTTAGTTATATGTCAGGATTCAAGTAGATCAAATATACAGAAAATGAACGCGCAAATGTTAAACTTTGAGTTGCTATGAAGAGACTAAAAACACAGGCGAATACTTTAAAAAGGTATGTCGTTTTACGTAAAGTGATTAGAGTTCGTATTGAATGTTCATGAGCTGTTTTAGATCTTTAGAAAATCTTTTCCAAATTATACATTGTATGGTGAGCTTGAATCTATCACAGAGTGATACAATTCTGTGAACATTGAGAGAGTGAAAGATGCCTGTTACCAAAAAGTTAGTCGCGTCGAACTTCTTACCGAAGGTATGTCTATTAATTCAATAGCGTGGATTAATCCACAGCATACTAAGAATATTTTAGAAGAAAAGTCAATAACGAATCGCATTTTCCAGCTGCTATATTCCTGCATCATTATCTGTTTTAATGTTTCTCTTTCCGAGTGCTTGGGACGGTTTTATACCATTCAACTGGGAATAACTCAGAGATATTATTACCTTGGGATTTCTGTTATGAGTATGTTGCTATAAATAGTGTCTGATTTGAACCGCCCAAAACCGCATTGCAAACTCAATACAAGTTTTGTTTATGAGGACCCATGTTTGTGCAAATACGTTTCACTCAAATAAACGTGTCTTCTCTCTGGTACGTAGTAATACTTTCAATGTTAAACTTACAAAGTATCCGCTTGATGTCAGTTGGCTCCACCATTTTCGGACGATGTAAAATGCACTGCTGTTACACGCTATTGGTTAGTTGGTGTAGCATGCGTTAACATATCGGAACCTTGGCTAGCGAAGATGCCCATTCCCCACGTCAAGAACTGCTTTCGTAACTGATTAAGTGTGAAACTGCCTAATATGTTTAGCAATTGAAATGGCTGAATAAATAAAAACAATTATATTTGATTAAAATGATATATAATTTCTTTTTGTTTTGAAGAGGTGGAAAATCTAGTACATGTTTAGCCTTCCCTTCCCTCATACACGACCCCCTGAGGTAAGGATGGAGGGTGAAGACTTAAACCTATGAGTCATTACAGACTTTAACATTAAGAATGCCAGACTGTTACTGAAGTCGACGAAGAATAAGAAAATATAATTTATAGAAGGATTATATTGTAAATATTGGGTTTAGATTGTTTACTTATTAGGAACAATGTCATCGAGCGAATGTTCTCTCTTAGGTGCGCGGTTGCGCGGGCGTACAACTCATTAAAAAATGCCGCAAAGCAGTTTTATAATTCCGTGCACATGTTTTGCTAGCACACAAATAAGTCGCGCAACAGTTTCAAATTTCCGTGCACACATGAAAGTATTAGAGGGAACGTTGCATCGAACCTTTACATTTTTTTAAGGGCATTTGAGGATGCATTGTTTGGTTTTGGCGTTTTTAGTTGTTGTCGCTGTTGATTTTTGTTGTTGTCATTGTTTTGTCCCTTTTCCAAATTTCACGCTAGACGACGGAGTCTTAAATTAAAAATACATGCAGTATTGTGTAGATAGAGTTTCACTGCCTATTGATTCGCTTGTTAATATTTGGCTATTTATGTTTGAAATTTTAAAACTGAAAGATGCTTTAAATAGGATATATTTTCGAACAAAAATACCCTTAAGTAAAATCGTGGATAGGATAATGTAATTCAATTTGAAAGAAAGTGTTAAATAAATAGGGTTTGATTGCAAAATAAGATTTAAGTTTATAAGTCACGTTCATGGCGTAGCTCCTTTACTCTTTTTGTAACACATGCAATTGCATATTAGCCACATTTCTTTCATAAGATAAGGGTTCATCAGAAGAACGAGATTTCCAGGTAAAGAAAGAAAGGAATTTTGGCGGTATTTTCAGAACATTTTTGCACTTGATACCATTAGGGCCTATTTTTAGAAACGAAATACGTGGGGTTTTCCGATTTGAATGGCTATATTTACTATCTCCACTGAATTAAAAAAAACAGTTTGCAACCAAGATCGATTCGTAGAATTGAGAAAATACAGTTCGCTGTACGTGCCAAGCAAATGTATTTTGGTGGTGGCGGTAGTGGTTTAAAAATAAAAGCAAATATTCCCCCCACCCCGCCGCTTGTTTAAACTCCTGAATATATTCCTCAAGGTTCAATATACTGTGTGTACAAATAGATATACGTACATGTTTATTCACTATATATTGTTTACCGTATGATGATGTCAACGCGTCACAAGTTATGAGCAAGAACAAAGTGTCAGTTGAATGGAAAGAATCAAGGGCGTCTGCGTAAATTTTTCCGGGGGGGGGGGGGACCATGCAGTGGTCAGCCGTAATGTTTTACCGATGTGGGCCAAAACATGTTTACGGACGCACATGAGAATAAAATATATCGGGGGAAAGGGGGGGGGGGCTACTTTGAGTTCTATATTTTAATTTGTCTTTTCATGTTTAGTAAATGATAAAATAGTGGGACGTCAATAGTTTAAAGGAAAGGTATCATGGGCTAACTGTCTTAGGTGTAAGGAGATAGCAGTGTCGGTTTCGTATCTTAATTACTCTTTCGTGTCTGAAGAAATCACGCGTTCATGAATGTCAGCATTGCATATATAAAAAATATTCTAAAATACTTAAAATTGCAGCTGTAATTGCACCTTTTGTGTATTTGATTCTGGGGCATGAAAAGTGGCCGTTGCTTGGCTGTTAATGGTTTAACTTTAACGCTGTTTTTTTTCAGCGCATGATAGAAAAGTATAAGTTTGGAAGAAGAGCAGAAAACCCCAGGAAGAATATCGACCCACTAGAATCTACTTGTAAACTTTCTCAAGTGCTCACGTTTGCCGAGCCCTTGACTCGATCCCACGCGAATATATCCGTGATCTGTAAATGCGAGTGCCTTAGACCACTCGGTCACCCGGGGCTCTTCATAAACGGGCGGGGGGGGGAGGGGGGGGGCCGAGCTTCATGTCGCACCTTTTTACTGTAGCTTTTAGTGTGATTGATAAACAGGCGCAATCACAGCCCTTGACCTTTTCTAAAGAGTGGGAAAATTAAACGAGATAAATGTTCAAGTGATTAGCTGCCGTACAATGATACCTCTTATGCTTGTATATATGAACGTCGAACACACGTTTTGAGAACGTGTCTCAGTGCAGTAATTATTATTTTGAATATAAAATGTATTAATATCGTTGAAAAAAAAAGTGAAAGGAGGATTAAAATAAATAATAAGAAGACAACAGCACAAAAATATTAAGATTTCGTGTCAGGGTAAGGTGTTTTTCCACACTATTGTCATTTAATAATATTTTTTAAAAATAAAATGGATTGTTGAATGTTAAGAAATTATATTTGGGTTGCTCTTCGTCGTTTTACCTTTCCAAGCCGATACATTAGCAGAAAATAGTTAAATTACTGTTCCTCCAGCTACAGAAAAATATTTGATAATAAATAGGTCTTACATATTTTCGCAGATAGGTCAGTAATTTGTTTTAAATATCGAACGATTTTTCAAAATTACCTTTGAAAGAATTTTTCTTCTGATCAACATTTTAGGCGATGATACCGTTAGTTTTGTATTGGTATAGGTAGACGTCAAGATATTCCCATGATGCACCTTGCAGTGCACTTCAGCATTTTAATCTCAGCTGCCCTATACATCTATTAATTACTTTTGTTACTTAAGACTGATTCACAATTATTGAACACGTGATCTACGTTCTCAACGCTGTTTCCAGAAAGATCTAAACATTTGCACAAAAAAACAACAAGAAGCAGAGACAGACAGTTTCTTTTGGGGCGGGGGCAAACATGTATTGGTGAGCCATTCAGTTTTTCGGATATAGGCCAAAACATCTTTAGAAGTGAATTAGTGGAGGGGTAAGTGCCCCCACCCCCGGTCCATATGTGCGGGTGCCCATGGGCAGATAATGGTACTACCCATGGTAGAAAACCGCTGGGATGGAAATAGGATGGAAATAGTGTTTTAAAAATGGGGGTAAGGTAAGATTTGTTTATCTTTAAATACTGTTTTGAAACATTTTGAAAACCTGACTAAGTTATGAAATGTGCTGAGTATCTTTTGATAAGAGTTACAAACAACCACAACTATTACATCGGTGCTCTTACCCGAGAGCATGTAGTGCGTAATAATACACTGATTAATCTAATCACAATGTATATTGATTATGCTCATGGAAGTATCAATTGGAGATTTAAAAAAAAACTCCCAAAAGCAAAAGCTTCTTTATTAATATTTATTTTTTAAGAAAATGTTGAACACAAGCAAGACGATTAAAACAACCGTATATATTACGTATAGCTAAAAAGAGAACGGAATATTAGTCCCACATTGCTTTTGCATCCACTTATAAGACAATATAAAACAGCAGATGACCCCCACCCCTTATGCATGGCTTCTAGTTTCTGCAAGAAAGTACTCATGCTGTACCACAAAATGACGGACAGCCTCGAAATATATTTAGTAGTAATTGAATTATTTTACGAAACATTATTTTAGAATCACTGTTTGTTTTAAATGTAAACGTTTATCCGTGTATTAAAATGACGGTGTAGAAGACTTTCAAGACTGAAATTAGGCTTTTAGTGATGTTGATTTTTAGAAATATTCAAGCGATTGGATTTGATTTCGCTCTGAAATCATCTGGAAAATAAGGGATAAAAAGAGCAAAAATATTTTAACACTAAACTTTAACCAATTTAAATATATTTTTTAAATTGTAGCGCTTCTGCTTTGTAGATTTTTTTTTTATTATAGCGTGTCTTCATTTTTTTAATGTTGCAATGGAAATCATAGATTAAATAATATTTTGTTTTAACTCTACCATTATCAACATATTCATATTAAAATTGTATAAGCCAGGCATGAACTATCACTGAGCTGAATTTCTTCTTAATCTTAATCTGCAGAGATACATTAGCTTATACTTTTTGTCGATCATATTTCAATGGAGTGAAGAAAATAATGAATTTGGAATAGCAGCTGTAGTATGCTTATTAAAACAAAATATTGATCAAAGTTTTCTTTATGCAGTGCTTATCGTCTTTCAATAGAAAAGTGTTTTTTGGGCTTTACGTTTGTGACAGTCTTTAATTGATGGCGAGCACACAAACTATCTGAAACAAAAGATAGATGTTCACAATATTACTCCTACATGTTTTTACTCAGTCCACCAATTTATGATCAAATGTCCAATCAACCGAATGTTGCTTGTTACTTTAGAGTTATAGCCTTTGCTGCTAGAGATACAGCAGACCACATGACGTGGAGAAAAAACACGAGAAGTCGCTTCCTATTTTAAATATATCCTCATGGCAGAGGGGAGTAGGAGCCTGACATATGAAATATGGTATTATGAATAAGCCGCGATTTTTCGTATATTTTTTTAATTTCAGCTAGTTATAAATTGTACCCATATGCTGGCAAGGAAACTGTTACTCCTGTATATATTTGGGACATAATGTTTCATTTATTTTATTAAATGATAAATGTGTTTGTGTGTGTGTTTTGGATTTTTAACATAGCTACAGTGTCGCAGTTTATAGTAATATTTAGCACTGGGTTATCATGTCAGACATAAAGCATCATGTCCCACCCAGTCACATTATCCTGACACCAGGTCAATTAGTCCTAACACTAACCTTTTAATGCTGAGAGCCAAGCGAGTCACCTGCTAGTATCAATTTTTGTAAGTCTTTGGTATGACTCAGCCATAGTTCGAACCTGCTAACTCCCGCATCCCAGACGGACACTCTAACCATAAAGCCACCGGAGCGGTAGTGATAAGTAAATAAATTGAATCAAAAGAAAGTTCGTTCAAGAGTTTGTTTGTTTGTTTGAATAGGATTTTTAACCTAGCTTTAACAATTTTTCAGTCATATCGTTACGATGTCTGCTTTAAGGCAGTTTATAGTTATGTCTAGCACTGAGGCATCATGCCGCAGACATGTAGCATGATATCCCACCCAGTCACATTACCCTGACACAAGGCGAACCAGTCCAAACACTAACCTCTTTATGCTGAGCGCCAAGCGAGGCAGTTGTTAGTACCTTTTTTGTAAGTCTTTGGTATGATTCGGCCGGGGATCGAACCCACGACTTCCCACTTCCGCGGCGGAAGCTCTAACCGCTAGGTCACCGGTAATTGAAGAGTACTTTCCTTTTCCAACCAATAACGTTTACGACAAATGATAATCAGAAACACGGTTCAAGTTTAAACTGAAACTGACAAACGAGAAATTATATTACACTGAAGGAACATTTTGTTTTTAAACCAATACTAGTATATAAAGGTTAGACATATGTTGATTTGCTATGTACTAGCAGCTAAATCTGTCATATCAAAGAACATGTTTTGCACGCCCTGTAAAACAAAGTTGGATCCAAGAAGTTTGTAAACTGTCGACAATCATTATTTTATATTAGGTATGATTTTGAAATATTTAAAACTACTCCCCCCCCCCCCCCATACTAGCATAATATGAAAGGAAGGTATGACTGCTTTATGGTTTTATTTATTTGGATATTTATGTGTATAAGGTGAAGATAGAGCTAAAGCGTACAATGCAATACAAAAATTTGAAATATCCGAAAGAATGGACATATTTTTCCTGAAAATGTTAATTATGTTAATCGTATTTTGTCTAATAAGACAGTTGTACAAATAGTGCACTGAAGGTTTGAATGATACAGGAGCTCAACATAGAGTATAATTTTTTTTAGTCCTTAAGGAAGACCTGAAAGCTATGTCAAAAAGGACAGATTTTGGACAAAGGTCTGAAGGAACCAGGTATGAACATTCTGATAATGTCCGTTTCGATAGCTTCAAAGGCTGGAGAGGACAGATTGACAAGGAATCGCTCGTTGATGTTGGATTTTCCTACACAGGTAAATGCGACATAAAGTGAAATCAGTTAATATCCAGATAAATATGATGACGAGATTGTAAGGCATGAATAAGACTTTCATGTAGATTAGATATGCGTAGACTTCTCTCAAAGAAATTAGCAATGATAAGTGTGTGGTGCGTGATCTTGGCTGTCACTCGCGACACGCTCATACATGCGTACATGAAAGTAGTGGACCGTTCTTCCTAATCTTCCATCCTGATGCTGTTAGTGTGTAGTGACTTGGATGTACAGTACATGACAAATATATCATAGTATATCTATTTTTATTCCTTGAACTTCAAATTTGCAATTCAATTTGGTTTCGCATCACATTGAAGCTACTGACAGTCTCGCATCTCTAAACATGCCATAGTAGATTATATTTTCCTAGATAAATGCTTCTGATACCTTCTGATACTAAATTAATTGTATCCCTCAAATGCGAATGCAGCAGGGACATCCTGATTTAGTCATTTCTGCTTTTCCGTACATAAATTAGTTCGTGCGAGCGTTATGACCAATTTTTTAAACCCAAACAAAACAGCATAACATAGCCAAACACATTTGCCGGTTATGTTTCAGCTTATAGTTTTTATACCAGTTCAGCAATTAATACAATTTGTATAATGAATTTAGTTACAGCTTCTGTAAAACTATGTCAGCGTGAATATGTAGAAAATTGTTTGAAAGAAGCCAATCAAATATTTTTGAATATGAATGAATATACTAATGACCTTATTGGACTTAGGTTTAATTATTTGTCGGCATTTTATAAAATCTTGCTGGCACAACAACTCTGAAAGTATATTTTGGTGAACATATATACATACGCTCACATATGAATATACATAGTGTTCTGTAAAATAGGATACAGGAATGGTATCATATCATCCCGCTCTCTCCACAAAGGAAATACTAAAAACAAATTCGACAAATGTAAATTATCAGCAAATGTAACACAAAACATTGCTATAAATCTCCACTTTTTATCTCAAGGATTGCAAAGTGGATTTAAGCCTCAAAATATATTTCTATGGAGATAAAAAAAAGTATTTAATAAGAATTTCATCATTCCATCGTGACAGCTATAGCATCAAGGTAAGGCTTATGCTTGTTTCAGCGACTTGCTGAACTATGCAGGTAGGAGTTTATCATCCGCAATCAAGTTAGAAAGGTCAAAGGTCTGTTGCCAAACTAACAATACCCTCTTGTACATTATATGGACATACACCACAATTAATTTTACTTTATGTTCTCTACATATATTTCGCAGTACTGACCTTTCAACTGTGTGACAATCAATACAAATCATATGTTAATCTAAAATACATCCAAAGATGACTTCACGGTGAAGTTCTTGTCAGGGGTTCACCAGCATTTCTGCACTGTAAACAGAACAGCATGTAAACAGAACACAGATTTCGCTTCCGGATCATCACCAAGGCCTTATTATTCAATGTGCACTGTCTCCACAATACACACAGACAACCACTCTCTGAGCTCATATTCTCAAGAATAAACAATTACCATTAAATCTCTAGCAAAAATGCATTAATATATCTCTTTTTTCACGATCAAAATGAGAGAGGAACAAATGTTCTAAAAATAGACTAGAACTATATCAGTACTGAACTGGAAATAATAATTGTGATGCGATTCCATATGTCTGCATGGGGTGAGCTAATTAGCTTCCAATCCTCCTGAAAGTTCACTGAAAGAGAAATGGTAACGAGAGGGAAAACTGGAATTGCTTGTGTAAGTAGAAAGCTTAATTCCATGCAGAATAAAATAGTATATATGTTATAACATATCCTGGATCTATTTAGTAATCTAATACTTCGATTTCTTGCTGCATTAGGGAATGCGATTTTATGTCAATTCCAATTTTGCATGAGATATTAAATTGCATAATACAGTTAATCCATATCTCTTTATATGGTTTCTTATCAGGGGAGGAAGATGCAGTACGATGCGACTGGTGTCAGTTGGTCATCAGGAACTGGACTAAAGATATGGATCCTCTTGTGGAGCATGTAAAACGCGCACCCGACTGCAGCTATCTCACTCAGCTGATTCCAGCTGGAGATCTTGCTGAGATGAAGGTGAGAATACAAATAAATTTTGGTTTACTTATTCTGTGTGGATTTACGACTTTTCTGACACCTCAGAGGGTAATTTTATCCGAAAGCCACCGATAAAAACTCATTAATTGTTTTAAAAATACTGTATTCTCTCTAATGTTACGATCTAATTAATAGTATAACTAATAGAAGGGTTGCTTGTTCAACCAAGGTGTTAGTAGTTGTCTCGCGTTACATGTCGTGGGTCAACGCGTGAGAAACATTCCCACAGTTAGGACTAAAATACAAAAAGTATATAGCAACGTTGAGCCATAAAATCTCAACAACTACTACTCTGACTTTGCTCAGATATAGTACTTGTGTTTATTTCAGTTATTGTAATCAGTATGTCAAGTGTCATATCTTTATGAATACATATATGAACATATTTTCTTTTGTAAATAAGCAGAGGTTTGGGGTGTGTTGGTTGTAGGGACTATGAGCGAAAAAGGAACGGTTCACTGATAACACTGCTAAGAATATTTCAGTTCAAAATGAATTCTGCGCTCATAATTGCCAAAAAAGTTCATGTGTTGTACACATATTCTCCTGTGGCTTTTTTCATCTTGCCTGAAAACATTAGTTAGAGGATATAATATATTCCTTTTCAGGACCAGATCTTTGATATTACGAAAATGAGAGCACCAACAGATGGCGCATTCACCTTGCCCTGCAATAATATCACAGGTACAATCCAATCTAGATTTTATTTCAGAACTAAACATGAAAAATGAAAATGGTAAAAACTGACAGCTTATATGGTCACCACAAAATTGTGTTATCGTTTCTCTTCCTGAACGGATGGTCATGCATAGATACATTGATAAAGATTCCTGTGAACAACTGGTAAGCTTTGATATTAAGAAAATGAGAATCCCACGTTGCAACATAACGTCTAATATGGCCGTCATAGAAATAGTCTTTAAATTATTGTTATCGTTACTACTCTGAATAGATGCCCGATATAGATGCCGTCTTGAAAATCTTGTTATCGCTACTCCTGATTGTTTGGTCATTTTAACATGGAGCTCTAACGACAAGACTTATTATAATGTGTAGCAAGTCCTGTCTGATGTCCAATATGCTTACCAAGCCATCTTGAAAATGTTGTTATCGCAAATCCTACAGAACAGAAAGTCATAATGACGTATGATTTACATATTCTGATACCATAATGGTCGTAAATGAAAATAGTCTCTATCGGACATCCAACATGACCACCACAACATCTCGTTATCACTATTCTTACTGCCCCCCCCCCCCCCATCGCAAATTATCTCCTATTAATATTATTTTGAAATGTTGTCGCGGCTCCCCTAAAGTACGTTCAGTCCATATCCGCTGTCGACTCTGCCTACGTGGTAATCTGTCACTGTTGGACGGGAGGGTACGGGTCAAACTGAAGATATCATTGGTGACATATTGCTGGTGTTATATCTGTTGATGGCGTTTTTACATGGTTCAAGAAATCCATTAATATAAGTCCAAGTCAAGCATCTATGGCCCTGAAATAAAATGGTATATGTTTATTGGAATCTCCATTATATGTTAAAGTCAAGCCATCCACTGCCCTGAAATAAAACAAAATGGCTTTTGATGGGAACGTAGTGCATGTAATTTTGTTGTCATGTATAGTTGTCATCTTGTACACATGTCTAAATTACAGGGAGTAATTGTTTAGTTGAAATGCATCATGAATAGTTCATCCTCGTTACTTCAGTATAGAGTTCTTGCTGACATTTACAGGGACAATGTCTTGAATGTCTGTTAATTTGCACAAGATCTGGAATTACCTTTTTGACTCAATTTACTTACACAACATTATAATCATAGTATCAATTGATTTAAAAAATACTGGATCCATTGAACTCAAAGAGACTAAATCCACTCAACTCATACGGACTTAATCCAATAAACTCAAATAGATTGGATCCATTGATCCCGAACTTACTGCATCCGTTCAGGGCAAATATACTGGATCCATTAAATTCAAACAAACTGGATGCAGAGATATCAAATGATCTGAATTCACTGAACGTAAACAGGCTGGATCCATTGAACACAAACAGACCGGATCCATGGAACTCAAAGAGATTTGATCCTTTACACTCAAGTAGACTAAATCCATTGAACCTAAATAGACTGGATCCAGAGATCTAAAACAGACTATTGAACTTAGGCAGGATCCGTTCAACTCAAGTAGACGGGATACAAAAAACTCAAACAGACTGGATATGCCAAACGCATATAGATTGGGCCTATTGAACTCAGATTGTATCTAAAGAAATAAAGCAAAAGACCGGATCCATTGAATTCACACAGACCAGAACCATCGAACTCTTAAAGACTATATCCTCTGAACTCAGATAGATTTTATCCAAAGAGCGCAAACAGACTGAATCCACTGTACACAAGTGGACTTGATTCAAAGAACTCAAACAGACTGAATCCATTGTATTCACATCTACTGGATTCTTTGAACTCAAATGGACTGCAACCACTGCAATTAAACAGATTGCATCCGTTAAACTCTGAGGGACGGGATCCACTTAACTAAAATATAATGGATATATTAAGCAGTCAGGATCCACTACACTCAAACATATTGAATCCATTTGAACTCAAACAGAATGGGTCTAATGAACTCAATTATTACTTGATCCGAAGCACTCACACAACTTGCATCCATTCAAATCGAACATAATGTATTTATTGAACTCAAACAGATCTTGTCCATTAAACTCAAAAAGACCTGATCCATTGAACTCAACCAGACTTGATTCCCTTAACTCAAACAGACTGGGTCCACTGGAATTGTTCTGGATTAATGAGATTGTTAGATTTTCCGCAATCGATTGTTCGCTAACTTTGGTATTTTCAAAATAATACCATATTTATAGCATTAATCACAATGAGATTTGATCACAAGCGTTCAGTTGATTAGATGAACAATATCCATTATAATTAAATCATAGATGAATAAATGGCCATGTATATTCGCTGTTGTCTTTAGGAAATTTACAGTATAAAAACAAAGATACCTTATTCATATAATTAATCATACTTCCAAATAATTATGTCCTCACCCTAAATAAGCAATGTGTTTAGATTTGTTTTGCTCTCAACAATTTGTGTTTTGATTAGATATATGAATGTTTTCAACTATGGGCATTGATATTTTAAAAGGTTCATTGCTGCAATGTGATTTTTGGCATCAGTAATCCATCTATCATAACTCAATACGTATTCAGAACATGCATATTCGCACATTCTGCTTAAAGGGAAATATTTCAAAGAAGACTTATTTAAGGTTTTTCATTTCTAAAGTTTCACTTAAATTTCAGCAACTGAATTCTACCATGACTTATGTCAACTTAGTAAACGAACTTTGCATCAAAAGTTTCTCTTCAAAACTTCTCGTTTTTCCAACCACTTGGATGTCGTCTTTGACATCCACTCTGGGCAGTTAAGTGATCGATGAATCCTGATGGAAGTTTGTGATTGCCATAGCTAACATTGTCATCTTGTCGGTATTATCATGATTGCTTCGATATACTTCCCCATTATTGATCATATCGCTACTCCTCCTGGAAAAAGAATAACACGTCACAGTGACGTACGTTTCAAACCGATATTGTTATTTCTACTAATTGTGTCATGAGTGTCTTGAAAATCTTACTTTTACAGATCTTCATAATGGATGGTCATATTTACAAAGGGCTCAAAACCTTGTTATCCATGAAGTATACCAGACTTACTTTAAATACTCATCAGTTGAAAGGAAAAAAAAAACACTTCTTGTCAACCTTTACGAGAAATTTGTTTTGCCGAATTGAATATCAGTTGACTCTATTAATTAGCTGCGAGAATAAACAAGCATAAGGTACTTCTTTTTTACGGGTATATTTAATTCCAATCATATGATATTCACTGTTAGCGTTAGGAACTATTCACAATATTAACAGTGATACCATACTAGAACAATTAATCATAACTCCATCGAAGCGTCTTTATAACTTATCTTTGAGGCCATTTGATATTGGTTCCACTTGGAAATCTATTCGTAACGTGCTTGAACACATTATCCATTTACAGGAGCTGTTACCGATCTGATGTAGTGAATCTCTTCAATATGTTTAACTTAGGTATAGGGTAAAGATATCTCAGTTGGAAGTATTACGAGATGAAAATTTATACAGGTTTCCTAGATGGTATGATATGAATCTTATATCAAAGTATTCAGTGATTAGAAGAAGTATGCATAAATATAAAATTGTTCCACTGTAGGTGAAAGAGTTGACGAGGAAGTACAAGACTGTATGTGCATTAGAGCATCGCAACATTCTGTTGAAAAGCATACAGAACCTTATCCAGACAACGAAGAGTCTAACAGGGACGCCATCAAATCAGTTGACATGTACCCAAACGGTTCTGAAGTTAGAGAAAATTGTGTCCAAATAGGAGCAAGTGGAGATGGAAGAAGAGTAGCGGAAAAAGAAGTAAGAAATATTCATATATGATCGAAAATCCTTTCATTCAAAGCAGTTGTTAATCAAGACTGGTACATGCTTCATAGATATGCATTTGTTCATTGAGTTTTGTTTCTCATCGAAAATTGAAAATAATATAAAAACGAAGAGATACGTGATATTTGACCTCTCTTTCTATGGTTTATCAGGATAAAGCTGCTAAATTTCATCGTACAGAGGGTAAGCACACAATTTCTAATTCAAGTGGTATTTATAATATTGTGTACCGTTTCCAAAGGTCCACTGCGGCTTTAAATGTATATCTTATAATCAAAGGTCTTCAAGTTGGCTGCAAGTATGTGAAGGAATCCGAGTAGAAATTAATATATCAAATTTACTGTCAATAACATCAACGAGGCATAAATTTAAATGTTATGTCTCAATCAACAGCAAGTGCATTTATACTAGTCTAACTGAAAATCAAATACAAGTTAACTAGTTATAGCTGTTGACATATTGACTGTACAGTATATAGGCATCTTCCTATTCAAATCCTTGAATGCTCAAAAATGTCTGTGGCACACTTGTTAGATGCATCATGTCTTTGTTTGACCAACAGAGGACGTGCTGTAGTTCACGCACTTGCATTGTCTCTGCAATTATCCATATTTAAAATTATGCAGATACGGTATGGAGAGAGCCTGTGTGAGATCTCCCCAAACCTCCAGGATCAACATTGAAATGTTTCAAGGATGACTTGAGGGTTTCTTCTGAACACCCTGAAATCACTTTATATCCTTGAGCGCTCCGTAGAAGAGTCTCCATGGTAGTCTATATTCTGACATCCTGATGATGTGGCCTGTCCATGTCAACTATAAATATCAGCAGCAGCGAGTGCATGCTTTAAAAGACTTCCCTTGTGAGCCTTAGTGTTCAGACCCTTGGACTGCCACCATATCCTCATCAGGTAACCCATATAAATAGGGTTCAGCGTCTTGGCATGGCGTCTGTACACTGTCTAGGTTTTACAAGCATACAGCAGAGTCGGCAACACATTAGCTTTGATAGACTAAAATTTTTGTTTGTAGATTAATGACTCCCGCACATTTGCGCGTTGTTTGCCAAAGGCCACGCTTGCTTCTGCAATTCTGGCGATGTTTTTATTATCAATGTTGACTATTCGTGACTGTGTGCTGCTGAAATAGGTAAACTTGTGCACTCTTAGGAGGTCATTAGGCCATTTGCTGTGATGGTAGGCTCTACGTAAGGATTTCATGATGCAGCTTGGTGCATCACCTTTGTCTTCTTGATACTGGTTTGGAGCCGTAAATGTCACAGTCTGAAGAAAAATGGTCTGCACTTTATTGCATGTCAGAATCAGATTTTATATTGAGAGAACAGACATCAGCAAATAAATCACAGACTTTGCATGTAACGTTGTCTTCATCTGTCGTCTGCCGATGTCGTAGTCAATGAAGCGTGGCAGAGAACAACAAACGGAAGAGAGTGGTGCTTACACACAGCTTTGCATTATTCCACAGGTGCTGGGAACGGTTCAGATGACACGCCGTCGTCTACGACACGAGCAGACATGCCATCATGCTATTGCCAAATGAAGACGTTGAATTTCTCTGAGCAACTATATTTTGCCACGGTAATTCAACCACGACAGACTGTGTCAAACGCTTTTGTCCGGTCGATGAATGTCCCGTACAGTTTGGAGTTCTGTTCCAGGCATTTCTCCATGAGCTGATGAGATGCAAATACAGTCTTTGGTTCCTCATAATTTCTTGAAGCCACTTTTATTTGTCTCCGGCAGGACTACTTGATGCACATGGCGATTAAAACAAAAATTGGTGATAATGTTGCCTCTATTGACAGCAAAAAAGAACCTCGATTAGTGTCGTAGGATTGTTTGTTGCCTTTCAGTTTGCACAAGTGTAGACAATGGATGTAGTATGGGCTATATTTTCCTGAGTCCACATTGACTGAAAGAGTTCAGTCAGCTTCTGTGTCATGCTCGAGCCTCCGGTGTGTCAACCTCAGCACTCATCACTGTAGATGTTCCTGGTGAATGTGGCCCGTAGATTGTCTTCAAAGCATCATAGATACATCATGTTATTCAAGTCTGCGAAGAACTGAATCTCTGTTGCGTTATTGCTTAGCCATAAGTCATGCAACTCTCTGAGTTTGCGTTGAACAGTTCTCTCGATCTTGTTGTTGTAGGTTCTTGGATAGTGATGCTGTCTTCTGACAAGGTGCTTTTTGCTGATATTTCAGAACTCTTTGCATAGCAACATCTTTCTCACCAAATCAATTGTAATGTTTATGTGAGGTGGAACCAAGGGATTCGGACGCATTTGAGAACGCAGTCTCTGTTGGATGCCAAAGTTTCATTGACATTCTTATAGTTTACATCGATTTTATTCAGTTCGCCTCACAGTTCTTCAACAAATGGCTATGTCACTTTCTCCTGTATCAATGTTGAGGCCGTAAGCTATTGGGGGCACTTTTTATGCTTTCTGTTCGTCTCCTAGGCTGAATCTAAATATTGAAATGTGGTTAGACCATCGTACTGCATTTATTATGGCCTTCGTCACTCGGACATCCTGCATGTCTTTACTCATGACGATGACGTACTCATTAAAAGCAGTGATTGTAGCGTGGTTGTATCCAAGATGTCTTGTTGGCAGGCGGATGACTTGTTGGTGATTACGAATTCGTGTTTTAGTGTATTTTCTCATAGCAAGGCTGACGCCATTGTTTGCAAATGGTACTGATGTAATTAAGATTCCATGTCTTCACAGATTTTGCCATTGATTACATCAGGACTGGTCATGATGAATACAGAGGCGTTCGTGATAGTTGAATGTCTTTTATCAAACAGTGGGATTATCATTTACATTCGTCTCTCATTCACACCCGTTGAGAGATTTGTGAGCTTGCTAACAAGCTGTGATTTGATGGCAAACCCAACGACATCTTTGCGTCGTTCGTATTCACTTCGGGCACTGCAGAAGAAGGTGTAACTGGCAGTTATTCTTCTTCAGGTGAGTTTCACTAAGGGCTGCTATCTGCATGTTAAATTTGAGCAGTTCCCTACCAATCAGAATGGTTCTTCTCTCTGGTCTATCGGCTGATGTACAGTCTATTAGTCTCTCTTTCTCTCTCTCTCTCTCTCTCTCTCTCTCTCTCTCTCTCTCTCTCTCTGTCTCTCTCTCTTTCTCTCTGTTAATTCCAGGCACCGATGAGTTGCATCGCCTTTTCGTGTTAGGTTTTCGATCGCTAGTTTTGATCCTCATTTATTAAACAGGGTTAAGGTGAATTAGGCAATCTGTATGGTACAATTTCCAGCCCCATCTTCATCCTAACAACGTGATCCTCAATAGACTTCACATTCACTCTGGAGGATGCCAAGTTCTATTGCTGCTGATTCAGTTTAGTGAAAAGCGCCCCTGCGCACTGAGCCACCTTTGTGCTGGTCTCTAGCTACAGCTTCAAGTGCATCCACGCCTGATGTTTTGACGCTAGCCCATCGCCATATGACTTGAAAGTATCAGTGGGTCAGAGGACGCCATGACGTGCGCATGAGTTGCATTTATGTGAGAAAAAGTTTGAAAGAGTCGCCTTCACTCTTTCATCCACGCCTGTCTGAATCCAGTCGCAGGGCAGTGTCCAGACGTCTGGAGATAAGTCAGGATACAGTGTAGTGCCATCAGTTACTACTGCAACTGAGCTGATGCCTTCTGCTGTCCATACAGCTCTTGCCAACCGCTTTCACATCCAGGGGATGAGCATATCTGATTGACCTCCATATCCACTAGAAAGAACTTTCCAAAAAGAGCCAGGTGAAACTGTCCATTCTGGATCAACGGGAACTCGTAATACCATCTTCTGTTACTTAGTAACCACAACCCTGACCGTAGCCTGACCTGACATATGAAACTAAGTACGATTTGTAAGAATAGTTTTAATGTATATAGCCTGACCTGAAGTCTGAAAATGTATATGATTTGTATCGATATTTTGCAACATATATAGTTATGAATATAAAAAGTTATATTAAAATACATACGTACCAATTGATCCAATAGCGGGATATCTGAAATGAAATTCGATTGTCATGTAAGATAGTTTACACGTAATATCATTCGTTTGGACACATTATGGTGTATGCAAATAACGCTTATCCAAAGCACACATTTTCTCAGTGATGGTTTATCTTATCAACTTGAATTGGTTTTACCTAATCTTCAGTAAATGTTATTACTGCGAATCTAACTGTAAATGGGGGGAGAGAGGGGAGATATTATGATTGTTACTTTGTGCCATATTTGTATTAGCAAATTATTATTGATATTATGTAAAATTAATATAGGTGTGCTGCGGCATCACATGCATACCCCTGTATATTCTTCCAATGATACGCATCAGGGTACTTCTATACAGTACCGGTACATCGGTAGTTTCCATCAGGGAGGGATCTGCGAATTTATTTTGAGCGGATATATTTTAATTTTTCTCAATATAATAATTTTCCAACTCCATTAAAGGATAAAATACGCTATTACTTTGCTATAAATTAGAGTTTGATAGTTTTCCAGCTACTGACAGACTGATTTATTTTTTTTAAATAAAAGAAAAAAAAGAAAGTACCGGTAATTCGGTAGTTTCCATCAGTAAGGAATTACGGAATTCCAGAGTAACCTTGTCACGAACTTAATGATATTAACAACATGCCTTCATTTTTCATTACAACTATCATTGAAACAATTATAATTAAGAACAGTTTTATTTGTCACAAGTCAATTTTAAATAGTACAGGTATAATTATATTTATTGTCCTTGAATAACATGTTTGACACAATTCGCTTATGCCAACGTGACAAATTTTGTATTTAAAAAGGTATCATATTTTAATTATTTACTGTGTATGTTAATGTATTGAGTACATGTGTTAATGTGTAAGATTACGAATTTCATCCTTAGAAATTGTCATGAGAGTAGTTGTTTTCTGTTTGAATTTTAAGTAAGTACTCAAGTCCCTTAAATATGTTCTCGTTTGATGAATAAGTTTATTTTATATTGACTGGCCCTCTCTGATAAATATCTTGTCCAGGTGCTTCTGCACATTATATTTATCGTGTAAATACATGTAGCAAAGTGTAGGCTAGTGTAAAATACTTCTATTTTTTATCTATAATTTATCGAATGTTTGTGTAAGATTAATCATCTCACCTTAGTTACAGCTTTTAGATTACAGCTTATACAACAATTAACATACAGATACCAAACTGATATATTAAAACGTACTGACCATTTCATATTTTTGGGAGAAGGAAGGGGGAGGAATCTGAGAATTTATTTTGAGCGGATATATTTTAATTTTTCTCAATATAATTATTTTCCAACTGCATTAAAGGATAAAATACGATGTTACTTTGCTATCAATCAGAGTTTGATAGTGTTCCAGCTACTGTCAGACTGATTTTTAAAAAAAGAGAAACAGTACTTTTGTACCTCACTCGATGGTCATAAAGTACTCGCTCAGCAGAAACAAGAGTAATATTATTTTTGAAATAAATGTAGTGAAGCAGTAAGCTTTATCTGTCATTTGTTAACTTGAAACATTTTCTACCACAGTCACATCCTGATACAGGAATGCCGGTGGAAAATATACCACCCAGGGGAGAACTGTACCAGGATGCCGGTACACATGGAGTAAATGGAGGTAATTCTCAATTTAAAATTATCGCCCTTCTACTTTTGTAACATTCATTACTTTTATTGTTCAGAGACTTTCACGTGTGTGTGTGTGTGTGTGTGTGTGTGTGTGTGTGTGTGTGTGCGTGCGCGTGTGTGACACTGGTAATCTGAAAAATGAATATGGTGTCTGTACAGTTTTGATATAAAAGTAGTCATGAATAATTGCATTATTTTCTAGATGACAACATGGATCACATGATGCAAGGTACTGCTGCACAAAGTGTACTGCAAACAGGCTATGGTACAGAAGATGATGTAAGAAATGCCATCATCGATCTCCGCCGTAACGGTAAAAACCTCCTCGATTTGCTAAAACGTCCCTTTGCTTGTAAATGTTTAATTGAAATCATTCAACTCGCACATTATAGAGTACGGAATGGAGTGCTGAGGAAACTACCAGTATTTTTGTCATTTAAATGTTATTAATATCAAAGGGATGAACGATAAACTCTTGATTCTTGTTTATTGCCTTATGCAAGATTTAATCTCGAATTTATTGAAACTTGGCCTTTTATCTACTACTACAAAAAGTAATAAAAACTTTTAAAAACTCAAAAGTTTTATTGCTGAAAGATTCAGATTAGTGGCCTGGATCCCTTCTATCCAAGCCACCCCGCCCTCGTTGGAAAATTGGGATCCATATATCTGGTGAAAGCTCCGGTATCCATTTGGATGTGTCCGATATTGATAGTTGAAAGCATTGTATTGATATAAGATAGAATTTGATAAGAATTGTGGCAGCAAATGAAGTTGAATACTTTTTTTGTGCAGGAAAGGAAGACTTTAATGGCGAAGACATAATGAGGTTGATTGATGGGACTGGAAGTTATTCGAACGAACTGGGTGAGTAAAGCAAACGATTTATGCATGAGACTTACCAGATTAACTCATTTCTATCACACCAGTGAGAAAATATCAATATTATTGTCTTTAGCTTCCAACACATTCAGAAATCAAGAAATAAATAAAATATATAATGAGAGCTTTACTTGTAAGTAGACTATTGTTGCAGTAAGTATTGATAATAATGTCCTCTCTTTGCAACATAAATATTTGATAAAAGTCATTGAGAATTGGATTTTGTACTTCAAGTCTTTTTGGATTTTCTTCTTTCTTTGATATATTTAAATTGTCAGCAGGATTTTTGTTTTTATTTCTAAGATGTGAACTGACTGATTCATAAAGTAGGTTAATCACACACACAAACACACACACCACACGCGTATATATATATATATATATATATATATATATATATATATATATATATATATATATATATATATATATATATATATATCACACACACACACACACACACACACACATATATATATATGGTAATATGTGTGTGTGTGTGTGTGTGTGTGTGTGTTTAATTAAAACAAATATATTTCGTGCAGACAAAACGAGGACATTGAAGAAAAAGAACTGAACACACTGACATGGAAATCTGCGATGTATATGGGCCGATTATAGTACAGATAATGTTGAACTGTTATTGCAATACAAAATGAAATTGCTTACATAAAGATTTTTACATAAATGTTCAATCTTTACTTGTAAAACTGATGTAAATAGATTAATAAGCAGCTATATGAGGTATATGAAAGCAGACCGCATAAGTACTCGCATGGTATTACTTTGGGCTATTCACTCGATTAACTAATTAACCCCTGGCGCCCTGTTTAAGCGTCATTAGGTATTACCCTGCTTCTGCGCTCTGTAGCGTCATGGTAAGTTGAGATGCACAAAAGTGGGTGGTATTTCAGCAAAGTAGACGGATGTAGCTCTACAATGGTACACATAATCTAGTTGCATCACAAAATACAGAGGGAAAAGCTATTTTTGACACCCGATTTTTACACCCATAATTCGCTCGTGGTCGGAATCTGTTTTTGTGTCTGGATTTTAGACTTTTTGGCCTCAGAGCCAAGACCGACCGGTCCAATAACCAAATATAACAACAAAACAACTCCAACGTTTACGCTTCTGCACATGCGTGTGCGAACTGTCCAATAAAAACAACGTTCCTAACTCGACCAGGATAACCTAAGGTCTCACTGGACAGTTGTTTGGTAAATTTTTGTCCGACAATGACCTATTGCAGAAAAATGATAATAATATTACATTAAATACATGAATAAAAATGAACTAAGGATTTTTGTTGAAATGATGCTTGTAAGATTCTGACTGAGTTAATTCCTCATGCAACTAGTGGCTTTTATACTGAATCAACACTGCCCCCAACCCCTCTTTTTTACATTCATGTTTTTGTTACAGAAAAGGGATATTTTAAATATTTTCCTGTGACAAGAGAATTAAAAGAATCAGTATGTGCCTCATACATGAATAAAGTTCACTATTACTGTAACAATTTAGCGTACTTTTCATCACCCCTCAACCATCTAGATTTTTTAGATATTTACCTCTGTAGCGGACATATGTAAATACACAAGCCAAGTTCGCGGCTCATTTGAAGCCTAAGTTACGCATTTGATCTCCTGTTCTAGTCTAACCGTGACAGGCAGTCACCAACAAGTCAACCACTTTCCAAGCCTAACTCAAAGTAAATTTAACCCACATTACAGATTTAGCTATGTGTGAACTGAAAAATGCTAGGATGGTGATTATTTGGCCCATGCCTTCTACCTTTAACATTAGACAGGTGTCGAAATGCGACACTATCCAGTGAGACCTAACATCTCTTGCAAGTCGTTTTATTTGCATGTATTGATTGGTAGCCAACAATATGTGTTTACTACTCACATGTAAGGGAAAAATGACCAAAATATCCAGGGGTTTATGAGTTAAGAATCGATCTTAGCACATAACAATTATTTAGTCGAATGTATCAAGTTTCCTCACGAATTATATTTTAATCCTTCCCACTGCTTGACGCAGAGGAATCTTATATTTTTGTCCTTTATGTCATCTGTGCATCCGTCAGTGCTTCCAGTGAAGCTCATTATCAGTATAAAACACTTGAATATTTGTTATGCACATACCGACGTCTTAATTATATATTTTAAAAGGTTCATTGTTGAATGTGATTTTTGGCATCAGTAATCCATCTATCATAACTCAATACGTTTTCAGAACATGCATATTCGCATATTCTGCCTGAAGGGAAATATTTCAAAGAAGACCTACTTTAGGTTTTTCATTTCTAAAGTTTCACTTAAATTTCAGCAACTGAATTCTACCATGACTTATGTCAACTTAGTAAACGAACTTTGCATCAAAAGTTTCTCTTCAAAACTTCTCGTTTTTCCATACACTTGGATGTCGTCTTTGACATCCACTCTGGGCAGTTAAGTGATCAACGAATCCTGATTGTGTTTGTGATTGCCATAGCTAACATTGTCATCTTGTCGGTATTATCATGATTGCTTCGATATACTTCCCCATTATTGATCATATCGCTACTCCTCCTGGAAAAAGAATAACACGTCACAGTGACGTACATTTCAAACCGATATTGTTATTTCTACTAATTGTGTCATGAGTGTCTTGTAAATCTTACTTTTACTGATCTTCATAATGGATGGTCATATTTACAAAGGGCTCAATATCTTGTTATCCATGAAGTATACCAGACTTACTTTAAATACTCATCAGTTGAAAGGAAAACAAAAACACTTCTTGTCAACCTTTACGAGAAATTTGTTTTGCCGGATTGAATATCAGTCCCTTCGGTGGACTCTATTAATTAGTTGCGAGAATAAACAAGCATAAGGTACTTCTTTATTACGGGTATATTTAATTCCAATCATATGATATTCACTGTTAGCGTTAGGAACTATTCACAATATTAACAGTGATACCATACTAGAACAATTAATCATAACTCCATCGAAGCGTCTTTATAACCTATCTTTGAGGCCACTTGATATTTGTTCCACTTGGAAATCTATTCGTAACGTGCTTGAAAACATTATCCATTTACAGGAGCTGTTACTGAGCTGATGGAGTGAATCTCTTCAATATGTTTAACTTAGGATAGGGTAAAGATATCTTAGTTGGAAGTATTACGAAATGAGAATTTAAACTGGTTTCCTAGATGGTATGATATGAATCTTATATAAAAGTATTCAGTGATTAGAAGTGGTATACATAAATATAAAATTAATATGTTCCACTGTAGGTGAAAGAGTTGACGAGGAAGTAGAAGACTGTATGTGCATTAGAGCATCGCAACAGTCTGTTGAACAGCATACAGAACCTGATCCAGACAACGAAGAGTCTAACAGGGATGCCATCAGATCAGTTGACATGTTCTCAAACGGTTCTGAAGTTAGAGTAAATTGTGTCCTAATAGGAGCAAGTGGAGATGGAAGAAGAGTAGCGGAAACACAAGTAGGAAATATTCATATATGATCGAAAATCCTTTCATTCAAAGCAGTTGTTAATCAAGACTGGTACAGGCTTCATAGATATGCATCTGTCCATTGAATTTTGTTTCTCATCGAAAATTGAAAATAATATAAAAACAAAGAGATACTTGATATTTGAACTCTCTTTATATGGTTTATCAGAATAACGCTGTTTAGTTTCATCGCACACAATTTCTTATTCGAGTGGTATTTATGATATTATGTGCCGTTTCCAAAGGTCCACTGCGGCTTTAAATGTATATCTTATACTCAAAGGTCTTCAAGTTGGCTGCAAGTATGTGAAGGAATCCGAGTAGAAATTAATATATCAAATTTACTGTCAATAACATCAAGGAGGCAGAAATTTAAATGTTATGTCTCAAACAACAGCAAGTTCATTTATACTAGTCTAACTAAAATCAAATACAAGTTAACTGGTTATAGCTGTTGACATATTAACTGTACAGTATATAGCCATCTTCCTATTCAAATCTTTGAGTGCTCAAAAATGTCTGTGGCACACTTGTTAGATGCATTTTGTCTTTGTTTGACCAACAGAGGACGTGCTGTAGTTCACGCACTTGCATTTGTCTCTGCAATTATCCCTATTTTAAAGTATGTAGATACGGTATGGAGAGAGCCTGTGTGAGATCTCCCTAAACCTCCGGGATCAACATTGAAATGTTTTAAGGATGACTTGAGGGTTTTTTCTGAACACCCTGAAATCACTTTATATCCTTGAGCGCACTGTAGAAGAGTCCCCATGGTAGTCTATATTCTGACATCCTGATGATGTGGCCTGTCCATGTCAATTATAAATATCATCAGCAGTGAGTGCATGCTTTGAAAGACGTCCCGTGTGAGCCTTAGTGTCCAGAACCTTGGACTGCCACCATATCCTCATCAGGTAACCCATATAAATAGGGTTCAGTGTCTTTGCATGGCGTCTGTACACCGTCTAGGTTTTACAAGCATACAGCAGAGTCGGCAACACATTAGCTTTGATAGACTAAAAGTTTTGTTTGTAGATTAATGACTCCCGCACATTTGTGCGTTGTTTGCCAAAGGCCACGCTTGCTTTTCCAATTCTGGCGATGTTTTTATTATCAATGTTGACTATTCGTGACTGTGTGCTGCCGAAATAGGTAAACTTGTGCACTCTTAGGAGGTCATTAGGCCATTTACTGTGATGGCAGGCTCTACGTAACAATTTTATGATGCAGCTTGGTGCATCACCTTTGTCTTCTTGATACTGGTTGGGGGCCGTAAATGTCACAGTCTGAAGAAAAATGGTCTGCACTTTATTGCATGTCAGAATCAGATTTTATATTGAGAGAACAGACATCAGCAAATAAATCACAGACTTTGCATGTAACGTTGTCATCGTCTGTCGTCTGCCGATGTCGTAGTCAATGAAGCGTGGCAGAGAACAACACACTGAAGAGAGTTGTGCCAAGACACAGCAGCTTTGCTTTATTCCACTGGTGCTGGGAACGGTTCAGATGACACGCCGTCGTCTACGACACGAGCAGACATGCGATCATGCTATTGCCAAACGAAGACGACGAATTTCTCTGAGCAACTATATTTTTCCACGGTAATTCAACCACGACAGACTGTGTCAAACGCCTTTGTCAGGTCGATGAATGTCGCATACAGTTTGGAGTTCTTTTCCATGGATTTCTCCATGAGCTGATGAGATGCAAATACAGTCTATGGTTCCTCATAATTTCTTGAAGCCACATTTATTTGTCTCCGGCAGGACTACTTGATCAATTTAATGCACATGGCGATTAAAAAGAATTCTGGTGATAATGTTGCCTCTATTGACAGCAAAAAAGAACCTCGATTAGTGTCGTAGGATTGTTTGTTGCCTTTCAGTTTGCACAAGTGTAGACAATGGATGTAGTATGGGCTATATTTTCCTGAGTCCACATTGACTGAAAGAGTTCAGTCAGCTTCTGTGTCATGCTCGAGCCTCCGGTGTGTCAACCTCAGCACTCATCACTGTAGATGTTCCTGGTGAATTTGGCCCGTAGATTGTCTTCAAAGCATCATAGATACATCATGTTATTCAAGTCTGGGACGAACTGAATCTCTGTTGCGTTATTGCTTAGCCATAAGTCATGCAACTCTCTGAGTTTGCGTTGAACAGTTCTTTCGATCTTGTTGTTGTAGGTTCTTGGATAATGATGCTGTCTTTTGACAAGGTGCTTTTTTCTGATATTTCAGAACTCTGCATAGCAACATCTTTCTCACCAAATTAATTGTAATGTTTATGGGAGGTGGAACCAAGGGATTCGGACGCATTTGAGAACGCAGTCTCTGTTGGATGCCAAAGTTTAAATCGATTTTATTCAGTTCGCCTCACAGTTCTTCAACAAATGACTATGTCACTTTCTCCTGTATCAATGTTGAGGCCGTAAGCTATTGGGGGCACTTTTTATGCTTTCTGTTCGTCTCCTAGGCTGAATCTAAATATTGAAATGTGGTTAGACCATCGTACTGCATTTATTATGGCCTTCGTCACTCGGACATCCTGCATATCTTTACTCCTGACGATGACGTACTCATTAAAAGCAGTGATTGTAGCGTGGTTGTATCCAAGATGTCTTGTTGGCAGGCGGATGACTTGTTGGTGATTACGAGTTCGTGTTTAGGGTATTTTCTCATAGCAAGGCTGACGCCATTGTTTACAAATGGTACTGATGTAATTAAGATTCCATGTCTTCACATATTTTGCCATTGATTACATCAGGACTGGTCATGATGAATACAGAGGCGTTCGTGATAGTTGAATGTCTTTTATCAAACAGTGGGATTATCATTTACATTCGTCTCTCATTCACACCCGTTGGGAGATTTGTGAGCTTGCTAACAAGCTGTGATTTGATGGCAAACCTAACGACATCTTTGCGTGGCTCGTATTTACTTAGGACACTACAGAAGAAGGTTTAACTGGCAGTTATTCTTCTTCAGATGAGTTTCACTAAGGGCTGCTATCTGCATGTTAAATTTGAGCAGTTCCCTACCAAACAGAATGCTTCTTCTCTCTGGTCCATCGGCTGATGTACAGTCCATTAGTCTCTCTCTCTCTCTCTCTCTCTCTCTCTCTCTCTCTCTCTCTCTCTCTCTCTCTGTTAATTCCAGGCACCGATGAGTTGCATCGCCTTTTCGTGTTAGGTTTTCGATCTCTATTTTGGATCCTCATTTATTAAACAGGGTTAAGGTGAATTATGCAATCTTTATGGTACAATTTCTAGCCCCATCTTCGTCCTAACAACGTGATCCTCAATAAACGACACATTCACTCTGGAGGATGCCAAGTTCTATTGCTGCTGATTCAGTTTAGTGAAAAGCGACCCTGCGCACTGAGCCACCTTTGTGCTGGTCTCCAGCTACAGCTTCAAGTGCATCCACGCCTGATGTTTTGACGCTAGCCCATCGCCATATGACTTGAAGGTATCAGTGGGTCAGAGGACGCCATGACGTGCGCATGAGTTGCATTTATGTGAGAAAAAGTTTGAAAGAGTCGCCTTCACTCTTTCATCCACGCCTGTCTGAATCCAGTCGCAGGGCAGTGTCCAGACGTCTGGAGATAAGTCAGGATACAGTGTAGTGCCATCAGTTTCTACTGCACCTGAGCTGATGCCCTCTGCTGTCCACACAGCTCTTGCCAACCGCCTTCACAACCAAGGGATGAGCATATCTGATTGACCTCCATATCTACTAGAAAGAACTTTCCAAAGAGAGCCAGGTGAAACTGTCCATTCTGAATCAACGGGAACTCGTAATACCATCTTCTGTTACTTACTAACCATAACCCTGACCGTAGACTGACCTGACATATGAAACTAGGTACGATTTGTAAGAATAGTTTTAATGTATATAGCCTGACCTGAAGTGTAAAAATGTATATGATTTGTATCGATATTTTGCAACATATATAGTTAAGAATATAAAATGTTATATTAAAATACATACGTACCAATTGATCCAATAACAGGATATCTGTAATGAAATCCGATTGTCATGTAAGATAGTTTACACGTAATATCATTCGTTTGGACACATTATGGTGCGTGAAAATAACGCTTATCCAAAGCACACATTTTCTCAGTGATGGTTTATCTTATCAATTTGAATTGGTTTTACCTAATCTTCAGTAAATGTTATTACTGCGAATCTAACTGTAAATGGGGGAGTGGATGAGATATTATGAGTGTTACTTTGTGCCATATTTGTATTAGCAAATTATTATTGATATTATGTAAAATTAATATAGGTGTGCTGCGGCATCACATGTATACCCCTGTATATTCTTCCAATGATACGCATCAGGGTACGTCTATACAGTACCGGTACTTCGGTAATTTCCATCAGTAAGGAATTACGGAATTCCAGAGTAACCTTGTCACGAACTTAATGATATTAACAACACGCCTTGATTTTTCATTACAACTATAATTCAAACAATTATTATTAAGAACAGTTTTATTTGTCACAAATCAATTTGAAATAGTACAGGTATAATTATATTTATTGTCCTTGAATCACATGTTTGACACATTTTAATTATTTACTGTGTATGTTAATGTATTAAGTACATGTGTTAATGTGTAAGATTACGAATTTCCTTAGAAATTGTCATGAGAGTAGTTGTTTTCTGTTTGAATTTTAAGTAAGTTCTCAAGTCCGCTAAATATGTTCTCGTTTGATGAATAAGTTTATTTTATATTGACTGGCCCTCTCTGATAAATATCTTGTCCAGGTGTAAATTCATGTAGCAAAGTGTAGGCTAGTGTAAAATACTTCTATTTTTATCTATAATTTATCGAATGTTAGTATAAGATTAATCACCTTAGTTACAGCTTTTAGATTACAGCTTATACGACAATTAACATACAGATACCAAATTGATATATTAAAACGTACTGACCATTTCATTTTTTTGGGAGAAAGGGGGAGGGATCTGCGAATTTATTTTGAGCGGATATGTTTAAATTTTTCTCAATATAATTATTTTCCAACTCCATTAAAGGATAAACTACGATGTTACTTTGCTATCAATCAGAGTTTGATAGTGTTCCAGCTACTGACAGACTGATTTATTTTAAAAAGAGAAACAGGATCAGGCCCCTGCCTCGGAATATAGCTTTGTTGGTCTTTAATATAACTGTGGTATGCCGTGATACGTATCACGGTATGTTCCGAAATGCCGCGGTATACCGTAGCAAGAAGGTTTTCGTGGTACCCAGGTTACATTTATGAAGTTTGTACGGAATGTTACAAGGTTTTTTGAAGGAAGTCAACTTAGCTTTTGGAGTCTAAGGAAATACGTTGTTGTACGTCACTCGATGGTCATAAAGTACTCGCTCAGCAGAAACAAGAGTAATATTATTTTTGAAATAAATGAAGCAGTAAGCTTTATCTGTCATATGTTAACTTTAAACATTTTCTACCACAGCCACATCCTGATACAGGAATGCCGGTGGAAAATATACCACCCAGGGGAGAACTGTACCAGGATGCCGGTACACATGGAGTAAATGAAGGTAATTCTCAATTTAACATTATCGCCCTTCAACTTTTGTAACATTCATTACTTTTTATTGTTCAGAGAATTTCACGTGCGTGTGTGTTGTGTGTTGGGTATGTGTGTGTGCGTGCGTGCTTGCGTATGTGTAACACTGGTCATCTGAAAAATGAATATGGTGTCTGTACAGTTTTGATATAAAAGTAGTCATGAATAATTGCATTATTTTCTAGATGACAACATGGATCACATGATGCAAGGTACTGCTGCACAAAGTGTACTGCAAACAGGCTATGGTACAGAAGATGATGTAAGAAATGCCATCATCGATCTCCGCCGTAACGGTAAAAACCTCCTCGATTTGCTAAAACGTCCCTTTGCTTGTAAATGTTTGTTTGAAATCATTCAACTCGCACATTATAGAGTACGGAATGGAGTGCTGAGGAAACTACCAGTATTTTTGTCATTTAAATGTTATCAATATCAAAGGGATGAACGATAAACTCTTGATTCTTGTTTATTGCCTTATGCAAGATTTAACCTCGAATTTATTGAAATTTGGCCTTCTATCTACTACTACAAAAGTAATAAAAACTTTTAAAAACTCAAAAGTTTTATTGCTGAAAGATTCAGATTAGTGGCATGGATCCCTTTTATCCAAGCCACCCCGCCTTCGCTGGAAAATTGGGGTCCATATATCTGGTGAAAGCTCCGGTATCCCCTTGGATATGTCCGATATTGATAGTTGAAGGCATTGTATTGATATAAGATAGAATTTGATAAGAATTGTGGCAGCAAATGAAGTTGAATACTTTTTTGTGCAGGAAAGGAAGACTTTAATGGCGAAGACATAATGAGGTTGATTGATGGGACTGGAAGTTATTCGAACGAACTGGGTGAGTAAAGCAAACGATTTATGCATGAGACTTACCAGATTAACTCATTTCTATCACACCAGTGAGAAAATATCAATATTATTGTCTTTAGCTTCCAACACATTCAGAAATCAAGAAATAAATAAAATATATAATGAGAGCTTTACTTGTAAGTAGACTATTGTTGCAGCAGCAGAGAGGGTGAACCCTACAACCTTATAGAGGCGTCGATTCGATGATCTGAGGCTTCTACCAAATAGTAAAAAAATGGCGTCTATTCGATAAAATAAGATTTCCTTACATACGCCAACGTCGTTGTCATCCACCCTCTCTGCTGCTACAGATTAACCAAATATTTGATCCAGTCCGATACGATATCGTGTTCGAGGATCATGTAAATTTATTGTTATAAATCCATACGGGGTTGACAGAGCGTTACTAAAGAAATTTTTAAATTGATTGAAGTCCATATCAGAGCACCATGTCTGCCAAATATTTCGTAACGTATGTGTATCAACGCCGTTAAACACAGCAAGAATATTACAGTTATCTCTGATCACTTTTGGAATCTGAGTGTATCGTTGAGTGACATATATCACGTCGGTGTTTTTATGCCTGCCTCTGGAAAAGATCCTAGCAGGATTTTTTTTAAATGTCTAACATCACATCGTCGTATACGACTAAATTATTAATGTTCCCATCAAGGTCATCCACGGATGGTGCCTCGTCAATATCAGTTATAAAATCAATGGCGTTCTCACCCTTAATTTCTGATGCATTCTCGTTAAAATCCTTTAACACTTCATAACATCGTTGATCATCTACGCTAGGGGCAATTAAATACAACTTATCCCACTTCATCCATCTCATTATTAAATTGAGTAACAATTGCGTCTTGCCGGATCCAGATGGCCCGATTATAATCATCCGGATAGAGTTTGGTAGCGCTGCATGATGCTTAACTGGTTCTCTTGTTTTAGTCGCTGAAAAATCAATTATATCCATATCTCTATACATAAATTATGGATCTATATTGTGTGAAGTGTAAAACGCGTACTGGCACAGATGACTTGACGACGATTACAACTAGAAATAACCGATCAGCACTTACTGGTAGATGTGCAACATGTGGTATAAAAAATATTAGATTTATTTCCCTTGATAAAATCAAGGATTTAAAAAAAAACGAGGAGGTGATATCGCAGCCAAATTGGCAAAACTCCCTGGAACCCCATGGGCAAAGTACCCCGGAGAAAAGCACCTTCCAGGATATAGCTACTGTGGCCCCGGAACACGATTAGATATCAGACTTGATGATCAAAATCAACCCAGATTCGGCGAGTATCCGATAAACGCCATTGATAAGGCGTGTCACGCTCATGATGTTGCATATAAAAGCAGCAATCTGCAACACAGGCATCTCGCAGATGTGAAATTAATTCATGCGTTAAATGCTATTCCTGATAAATCTTTCAAAGGAAAATTGGCTTCGCGGTTGGTAAAATCAGCTATGAAAGGCAAATTGATGATGGGTGCTGGTAATTAATAATATGGAATCTATTTATTATTCTCCAAAAGGATACTGGAGGGGTAACGCTGCAATCAATAAACTCGCCAACGCCGCAAAAGTGAAAAAGGCTACTGTGGCTAATTGGTTATCCAAACAGGCACTATGGCAGATTTATCTACCACCGCCTAAACAAATCAATTTTTCGCATTTTGATGTTACCGGACCCAATGAAGTTCATCAAGCTGATTTATTGTTTTTACCACATGACAACGGTTACAAATACGCGCTAACCGTAGTTGACGTTGCGAGTCGATACAAACAAGCAGAACCGCTAAAAACAAAGTCAGCTACTGAAGTAGCTTCTGCATTTGAAAAGATTTATCGAAAGGGTCCTCTGCGTTGGCCGAATCTGTTACAAGTTGATCCTGGCAAGGAATTTCAGGGTGCAGTGTTATCAGCGATGAAACATCATAATCAGACGAGGACATACTGCGCTACATCGCGATCAGGCAATTGTTGAACGATTTAATCGGACTCTTGCTGAACGGTTATTTGGATATCAATACGCGAAGGAGTTTATTCAGGATAAAAGATCCCGTGAATGGGTTAAGAGATTACCAGCTGTGATTACCGCGCTCAATAACGAGATTACTCGAACAATTAACATGAAACCTGTCAACGCGATTAAGAAAGCGTCCATACCAAAAATGGAAATCCATGGAATTTCACAAAAAGATTTCAAAGAACCAATTCTTGGTAGTAATGTCACTGTGAGATATTTATACGAACCAGGAGAGCTTGAAGGTGGCAGAAAAAGGGCTACTGATCCAATTTGGAGTGTTACTGCACACAAGATATCTACTATAACACGATCAACTGGTAGACCTCCAATCTACAAACTGGATTCAACTGCCCCTCAGCGGGGTTTTACACGCGAACAATTACAAGTGATTCCTGATGATACTCAATTGCCACCTCATGGTCTTAACTAGCACCCCTTCGTCTGTTGCACTCAAGACAAGTCAGCATAACATTATCGTTGGTATGACCAATGCTGCTATTCTTTCTGTCTACGGTAAATTGGCGAGGATCTTTATCCGAATACTGCCAACGCATTATACAATTGCAACTCGTGCAGTGATTATTCTGTTGTTGTTTCAGCGTAATTATTAATTTAGCATCAATGTCAAATTCTCTATTATTTTTTTTATCCTGTTGTTTATAACCGGAGAGTTTTTTATTAATGATGCTAGCATCATCCATTGTAGTGTCATCATCGTCACCAATGATTTCATCATCGAAAACAACTCTTCGAAGTTGATTTAATCTCCTCACTCTGGATACTGCAAGATAGACTAAATTCGACCATTCGATGCGATTATCTACCATCCAAACAATTGTATCCGATATAGTCAATCCCTGTGAAGAATGTATTGTCGCTGCGTATCCTAGCGTCCACCGGGATTTATTAGCACGCAATGCATCTTCAACGACGCTGATATCAACCAGCACAATATCATTTAACACGAGAATCTGCTTTTCACTCTTCCCTGGAATATCAACTTCAATATTCTGCTTTCGTGTATCCGAAGGCCTATAACACAACGGTACTGGAAGTGTTGCAAATTTTTCTTTATGCGTTTCAAATAACTTCATCTGAAGTGTGTCTCTGACTATTTTTCTACTTGCTACTATCAAATCATTTGGTCTCCACGTTTCCCAAAAAACATTCATGGGAGTTTCTGAAAATATTTCACGCGCTATTTCACATTGGATTTTATCCGGTTGTAATCTAATTAGCGTTTTGAATTCTCGTAATTGTTCATCAAGTGATCTATGGTCGGTATTAATTTCTTCATAATAATCTACAAAACCCTTTAGCCATTCATGTGGAGATCCACCAACAAATGGCGGTGGTTGACCGTGATCCCCGCACATGACGACCTTTGTGTTTTTGTTTAACAACCATTCAAGAAATGTCTGTAATACTTTCAACGATACCGTGCATATTTCATCCCAAATTATGATTTCAGATATGAATTTATCGCCCATTCGATCAGGGGTCCATTCATCGCCTTTCCATCGAAAGAAACTGTGATAAGTACAGGCATTTACCCCTCGCTGTATCATCTCTCTGGCGAGTCTGTGAGTCGGTGTAAACACAATCATATTTGACCGACGATATAATTCAATTGCACGAGTTGTCTTTCCTGACCCACCACAACCGTTTAAATAAACTGTCTTGTATCTACATATTGGATCAGATACCGGTGGTGCATTAGAAAATTCTGATTGAATCTTATCACACTTTAAGTACTTTTCATCCATGGTAACATCTGCCGATTCACAATACTCATGTAGTTTTTCCTTTTTAATTCGCCAACGTCCCCAGTTTTCCTCGGGATCTGTGAATTTAGCTACATCTGATTTGTATTTCTCGTGGATATAAATAGAATCAGTGGCTACTCTAACTGCGTTATTAGGAAATCTATTTATCATCGAAAATAAATTGATAGAAGCATAAGCTAGCATAGAACTTCTCAGATGTGTATTTTGTTTAATATATCCATCACAATAGGTAACAACCGTACCCAATTTCTCACCATTGGATAGAAAAGCGTCTTTACGATTTACAAGTTTTCCCTGTTTCGTTAAATCCGTTACAATAAAATCGTATTCAGCGACGTCTATGATCAACCGCGAGGAATATTTTGCATTGTCGTATCTTCCACCCTGGGTAAATTTACCGATTATTCTTCGTCCGAAATCTTTTGCTTGTTCTTTTTTAATTTCAAATAACTTCTTAGACCAATTCATGACTTCTTCCTCGCTGAAATCTGGAAACTGTTTTCGCTGTTCGCTAATTATACGATCTAGATCGGGTTGTGGTAGCCAAACTTCTTTCTGAGCTCGATAGCATATAATAGCTTCGGAAACAATCAACGATTGTAACATCTCACAATCAATCATATATCGTAGTAACACTATTGGCATCCAGGCCTTTTCAGATATGTCTACCAAGCCAAACATAACTACACGGATGTAACCCTGTAGAGAGTTCAAATGATATCACACGAGCGAATCCGGTTAAATCAAAATCAAGTAATGGCCCATTAATCGCAACACGAGTCATTTCATGCGTGGGGTGTCCAAATCGTTTAAAGTATTCAGCGGCTTCTCCATATCCAAGAAAACTCCCTGGATAACACGCAGCTATATCAATTGAAATCATACCATCACGTGAGTATTTTGTATTCCACAGTCCTCCATGACTAAATTCGACGCAACTCAATTTAACATCCTCGAGAAAATCACTTCGTGTTGGACGCCATGAGTTTTTTTCTCTTGCGAACTGAGCTACCACTGATGGAATAGTAAAACTATCCGTGATTAGTTTTTCATGGAAACTCTCCGGTGAAAAATCATTAGCGATTTTTCTCATTCTGTTATCTAATTCTTCAACGCGATATAATTCACCATTTGGTCTTACAAATTGATCAAATCCTATTTCGGGATCTTCATCACTTCTAAGTAACCACACTGACACAGGATCATCTTTACACAACGCATGAATAGCATCGAATAATTTCTCATTATAAAAAACATCTCCGGAAAATTCTTCGGGGATATATCTCACGGTTCTATCTCGTGGAAATATTGTTACTGCAGGTGTCCACGCGTGTTCGTTATGATCAATAATTTGTATTGGAGCTCCATTTTTGTTATATTTCGGTTCGTATAAAACTTCTCCGGTTATCGTCATTACTGATATTGGGAATCTTAATGATGTTTCTAATTTAGCTATATCAGAAATCTTTGCACCGTGCTGTTTCACTGTCAGTTCCCATTCGGTTATTTTCCTACGTCGCAGATCAGTTAGTTTATTTCCTCGGGATGCATTTGTGAAGTGTTCCATTACCCGTGTTGCTACACAATTGAGCCTTGACGAAGTCAACGGTGAATATTTCATAGGAGCTAGTTTTGCGATATCGGGTTTATCATTTAGCGGGTATATCCCATATACGATTGCTGTTACAGGATAAGATCTCTCGTAGTATGGTTTGTCGATTCCAGTTAGAATTCCTGGTTTGGAATCTCTACTCAGCGTGATTGTTTTTTATCCTTGAGGATCGGTTCAAATTTATCCTTGATAATCCATTTGCCTTCGACTTCGATAATGAATTTTATTCTGAAAAAATACTTCTGTTTGGGAATTGCTTTGCAATTTTTCTTTGGATTTCCATCTTTAGATTTCCACCCCGTTGGCTCGCCAAGGTGTGAAATTATCTCAGCTGCTCTTTCATCGTTCATAGTAGCATCGATGTTAGGTACATTGAAATCCTCGTGTATAATTCGAAATGTCGACCAACAGTATGCTGCACCGTCTCGGTAGAATTCATTCAAAGACTCCTTGATTTTACTTAGTATAGTTCTGTCACCGATTAGACGTTTTGGTGTATCAGAGACTCTATCGAGATTGTATTTAGTATTTCTCCATGGTTTGATTTTCGATAATCTCTTGAACTCTTCCATGTTATAATTAAAACAAGTATTTAAATAGAAAAATATAGTATAATGAATCACTGCAAGTGGCTTATGATTGGATCAACAACCCCGTGTAACAAATCATGCAGAAGCGAATTCTGTGGGCATCATTTACAAAGCGTTCGGCGAGGAAGTTTTTGTCCTCTCCCATGCCTCCAATGTGGGGCTGGGGTAAGGGGAAAATCGCAGTTGTGTCTCAGTTGCGGCGGTAAACGATACAGGGAACTAAAACGCTATTATGACAAACGAATAAAAAATGCAGTCATTGACCCCAACGACCTTGATAAAATCAAGGACAAAATCATAAAAAACCCTCAAGACTTCATTGATAGACTTATAATTAAAGCAAATAATAAATTAGACAAATAGTATTATTATACAAATGAGCCAAGATTTCAGACCTCACCCAGTGCTTGTTAATTATGAAGCATCCCGTGATTGTGTTATTATAAATTGCAGACTAAAAGAACCGGTTGGATATCTGAATAATATGGGGTATTTGATGTTTTCAGCTGGGAGGAAGAAGTATCTCTGTCACAGAGCCATCTATGAAGCATTTTACGGATTAATCGAAGACGGCCTTGTGATTGATCACATAAATGGCGTAAAGACTGATAATTGTCTTGAGAATCTTCAAGCCGTCTCACAAAGTCAGAATGCTAAAGGGGGCGGGACAGGGACCTGTAAGTCAGTTGGAAAGAGATCCGTCAAATCATTTGATACAGAAACCAACGAGGAGAAAATATTTCAGTCAATAAATGAAGCCAGTAGATATTTCGATATTTGTAGTCCTTCAGTACAAAGAGTAGCAGAAAATATAATTAAAACTGCTCTGTCGAAAAAAAATAGTCATAAAATAAAATTCGTATACACCTGAAACTATTCAAGGGAGATAAATCCCCATGGACAAATCCGCCGCAACTCACTAAGTTCCCTTGTATTATGACGTCAAAGGAATTTGTCGTCTGTTAACTAGGCGCGCACGTGACTGTACATAGTTTCGGTAGAATTTTATTTTTTAGCAATTTCTAAAATGTTTTATTGTCGCTTGGCTACACTGAGTGCAGGATAAACCACGCGGGGAAATAAAAGCAAATGCATCCTTCCGATAAAAACCATATGTACATCGCGAGTGGTTTCTATTCATTGAAGTAGGTGGGCGTGGTTAAAATTCCTGTATACAGCTCTTTGTGATCTAATCGATAATGTATTTCTAGTCACTGACGCAGGCATGCGTGACTGATAGTTACATTATATTTTAAACTGCTCCGATTTTATGTTTTCACTGTTTTCTGGATAGTTACAACAGTTAAATTATTATTCGTTTTCTTAAATACGATAGTAAAATTGTCTATTTTAAAAATCTCTTAATCAGATATATATATATATATATATTGACAATCTCTATTTTATATGACGGCTCCATGGTGTAATGGTAGCGTGTTTGTCTTGTAAACATAGCTATCAACTACTACGTGTTCGGTCCCCATAGCAGATACATTATTTGATGGCAAAACGGACCCCCTTAGCCAAACCAACATTGTAACTCATGCTATCGCATTCTCGGTAGCGTGAGTTGGTGTTTTTTCCAACTCATGCAACCATGAATTTAATTTCATGGGTTGCCATGTTGGTTTGGTTTACCACGCCCACGCCACATAACATCCAATAAACATATACCTTCTGAGAGATCTAATTCAGCCTTTGCTGAGTTAGACCCCTCGCCGGAGATTATGTGTTTATCAAAGTAATTGGATGTAAAATAAATGGTATAAATTGATGCAAAAAGCTCTTCATTCACATGAGGAACCCCACAGGGTAGAACAGAATGGGCTACCGGCTAATAAAAACGGTGTTAGGGTCACAAAAGGGCATCCAAGTGGATAGCCAAAAGAAAAGAGCATCCGGAATGGATAGCCAAAAGAAAAGAGCATCCGGAACGGATAGAAAAAAGAAAAGACCCTAGACACAAAGGCCTGAATAAGGGACTCATGAATGAATAACCGCTCATAATTTATACTATTTATTTTGCATTTTTTTCTAATAATTAGAGGTAAATATATTATATAAATAATGGATATCAAAGATGTAAATGCTATAATTGCCGAAATCTCAAATTTAAAAAATAACGGGGTAGTATTATCTAAAGATCTCGACTGTGACAGGATTACCTCGGAATATGAAGATATTGAGTATCAGTCTAGCAAGGGTCGTTATGTTTTACCTAAGATGTACAGGCTCGTGAAAGGAATTCAAAAGTCCATCTATGCTTTTTTGTACGGTAACGACATTGATGTATTTATAACGCTATTTAGCACCGTTGAAGCAATACGTCAAAAGCTCGGCCAAGAGTATCAAAAACGAGCTGAAATTAGTTCTAAGGTTCGTGATCTTAGAAAAATGTTAAACGAGGAAAAACCAGTATCTTAACCACGTGAGTGATAGGCTTTCAGTAAAGAATTTAAAAAATAAATTTTTTTAGCGTTTTTTGTAACACTCAGATGGGATTTTCTCCTGAAAGAATACTCATCAGTTTGGACCTGCCCATGCAGTTATGTGCAAAATGGATGATCTGGTCGTAGTAGCAAGTAATCACCGCGATGCCTCCATTTTTACGTAGTTGTTGTTGTTGCCGCGTCGTTAACACAAATCGTTCATCGCCGTTCTCAGATATTACAATTCTGAAACCCCCAGCGATGTTATTTCTGAAACACTCGCGGATGGCATCGTACAGTTTAACCCTGTCGAAGATGAATACGTTAGCTTGATAGTACATATCTAATAACTTATCTTTTAATTGTGATAGTTTCACATTTGAAAACTCAGTTCACAAACGATATATGGTAGGTGAATCGCTTACAACTAGATTAGCCCGAGAGCGGCTATCAGCAATTAAAAAGTTTATACCGGTTCGAAACAGAGTTCGCTAGAAACTTCAACAACGACAACAAGCGCAGACTGACTTTTCTGTGTCAAGTGAACAACTGTTTACTCCGATAACAAGTGCGACCAAAGATGTGAAAACAGCAACTGAACGAGCAATATTTGGAGATATTCCTGAGGAAGGCAAGCGACGAGAAGTGCCTGTTCTTGGTGTGCTTGAAAAGAAATCAGCGGAAACTGAAAAGACATCAGCGTTGTTACAAAAAACCCCACCTGGTCCGAAAAAGACCAATGATAAAATAGTAGATGAATTACGCGCGCGATTTAACGAAGAAGGGTTAGCAACAATTGATAAGACTGACCCTACAGAGTTTCCTGCACTTGTTGTTACGACGTATGAAAACAGAAAAAAAAATGTTAAAACCAGAACAGCACAAGTATGTAAGAGGTATACAACATTGGGCTGATATATTTTACAAAATTAAAACTGAAAAAAGTCAAATTAAGACAGATAGTGCATCATACATTGAATATATCAATGCGGTGGGTATAGTGTATAAACGATATGAAGAACAAAAATCACAAAGAAAACCACAAAGGCTGCAGCGGTGGCGACAACAAACTGCAAAAAAAAATATCTTTTTCACCTGCTAAACAAGAAAAATCTCAACAACAACTACCACCCCAAACTTCGTTTGGACCTTCGCTTGGACCATCTGATCGAGATGATGATTCTTTTAGTTATTTACAAAGTACGGATTTAGAAAAATCGGAGGAAACACCTAATTATAGTAGTGGTGAGGGATTTTCTAAATCTCAGAAATTGCCAGTAATTTCAGGTAGTGGTCAAAACGTCTTGACGTTTCGTATTTGTCCCGGTAACATCCTAAGTGATATATCACGGTTAGAAGTTGTCATCGGAGGGAAACGAGCCGGAAACAACTCACCGGAAGTAATTAATGAAGCAGCTGATATCTGTAGACGATTATTTGCCGGCGGTATCATGGACATTAATGTATATCGAGAATTAGTTGAAAATCACAGAGACGCCCATGGTTATGATGAAAATCCTATGGATTTTAGCGATTGACCACTAACTGAAAAACTACTAGCTTTATAACAAGATGATTATACACTACAACCATGATAAACCAACCCCCGTCTATGTAGTTAATTCACGGTTTCCAGTTTATAGAGCATATTACGGAGATGGTCTCGGTGATACCATTGCAGGGTTATTTACAAGAATGGCCCCAAAAGTGGTGCCGTTAGCTAAACAATTATCAATGAAAGCCATTGATGTAATTCGTGATAAGGGTATTGGTGCTGTTGGAGATCTCGCCGGAAAAGCGTTTTCAGCTGCGAAGAATAAAATAACATCATTAGTGAGACGAAAAAAGAAACCGTTACCGTCTACAGCGGAAATGCCTGCAAGTGTTAGTAAAATTATAAATAACGCAGTAGATGAAAAATTAGCGCAATTGACTTCAACCTCTGACCAAAATAACATGATAGCAAACATGATAGCGGGGAGTGGCTTTAAAAAACCACGACGATGAAATCCTACGATTAGCAATGAAAATCTTTCGCGATGAAAATCGTTTACGATTTCACGATTTAGACTCTGATAAATAGAATAAAATGTTCAAAAGGTCACCTGATCCAGCGTTTGATATAGACGCCCCAGTTCGCAAGGATGATTCTGTACGCGATTATCAATATTACGCCTATCATGCCATAGACTCAAATAGTCGATCAAGAATTGAACTTCAAGTCCATGATACCAGTAAATACTTTTTGCCCTGTGAAGCATTTATCGAAGTAGAAGGAGAACTTGTAACAGCTGCTGATACTCCTGCTGTACCAGCACCGTATCCAGCTGGTACTCAAGTCGGGTTTGTCAATAATGATATCATGGCGCTATTTGAGAGTGCTAGATATCTCATTGATGGAAAAGAATTGAGTCCATAGATCGTGATGTTGATGTGGCTACAACAATAATCGGGCTAGCGAGATATTCTGATGATTATACAAGATCAGCAGGACCTTCTATGATGTTTGCAAAGGATGTAT